>CM032643.1:26050314-26369735 GCA_019097785.1 Fraxinus excelsior | reverse complement strand
TAGACATATGGGCCACTCCTATGATAAGTGCACTTTGGGGACACCTCATCCCCCTTCAGTTGTTGTGCCTCCCCCTGTTCACCCCTCGACTGCTAGTAGGGTTGACAAAGGTAAAGGCAAGGTAACGTTTGTGGAGCCGAGGAAGCAGTGGGTGCCAGTTTCAGTAGTGCCTACTACATCGACAGTTCCTACCTCGGACCCCATGACCGTAGCTCAAGAGGTACCACCAGTTATTCATTCGGTTACTAAGTCTATACCAGAGGCTCCTATCGAGATCAGTACAGGAATAGTTGATCTAGAGGTACCACCATTTATTTATTCAGTTGCTGAGCCTACTCCAGACGCTCCTATTGAGGTACCTACTTCTCCTGTTATCATTACCACATCTCCTATTCCCACCCCTGTTATTGAGGTATCCCCTGAGCCGACACAAATCAGTTCTCCATCACTGAGGACACACTTAGATAGTACTGAGTCAGCACAGGGATCAGGTACAGGGATAGTTCATCATGCACAGGGACTGTTGGCTGAGACCAGCTCAGAGAGACATAGTATCAAGCATATGTTGATTGATCACTTTAGGAAGAAGCACGGCATGAAGGTTGGATCCGCCATGAGAATTGCCAATGATGACTTGGTTATGAAGCTCTTTGGTGAGAGACCTTCATCGAGTAAGACTCATACTCATACACCTTCACCTAGTCCTTCCATCACGGCTCCTACCCAGGATATGGTGAAGGAACATATACAGAGAGACATGGATGGCATGGGACTTGGAGACTGCGTGCAAAACCTAGAGGACGACGTACCTACAGTCACCAGGTCACTCTCACATGCTTCAGATGTTGCAGCACAGAGCACCATGAGATCAGATGCACCTGCTTTTCGCCCGACATTCAGTACATCATCACCCGGACAGCCTTTTTCACCTACATGGGTCCCCTCTCGTAGGAGAGACCCCTCCCCAGTGAGCGAGCCCGACTACGCAGACTACTACGACCCGGAAGACTTTCAGAGCAGACGCATGACGCGATCAATGTCCATGTACTACCACCCGAAGATTTATCCTCGGGAATACCCGTGACTGGCATTCACTAGTTTTTGTTCACCTTTCATTTACTGTTCCACGCATTTCATTTTTTAGACACTGTTAGCAATTTTCACTTGCTGGAGGTCAGGTATATGCCCCCCTCCTTTCATGTATTTCTTTTTGTTTTGAAATAAAATAGCCACACTAGTGGTCTTTCCGGAAAAAAAAAAAAAAAAAAAAAAAAAAAAAAAAAAAAACCCTAACCTTAACCTAAACCCTAAACCTATCCACTTACCTGAGGAAGATACAGCAGGCTATTTCTTACATTAATGGGTGTCCGATGAGGATCTTTAAGTGGACGTGTGATTTCAGACCAGAGCAGGAGACCCCGATAGTTCCCGTATGGGTTTCATTTCCCTTGCTACCGGTACACTTGCGTGCCCAGGGGTTCCTTTTTGCTTTATCTAGGGCAATAGGAATACCCCTAAGGATTGATGAGGCCACCTCAGACTTGAGACGACCTAGTGAGGCTAGGGTGTGCATTGAGGTGAATTTGGAGCTCAGATTGCCTGACAGGGTTTGGATTGAGCGTGGGGGTAACCGCGGCTTCTGGCAAACAGTCATTTATGAAAAGAGGCTAGTTTTTTGCTTCAATTGTAGACATATGGGCCACTCCTATGATAAGTGCACTTCGGGGACACCTCATTCCCCTCCAGTTGTTGTGCCTCCCTCTGTTCACCCCTCGACTGCTAGTAGGGTTGACAAAGGTAAAGGGAAGGTAACGTTTGTGGATCCGAAGAAGCAGTGGGTGCCAGTTTCAGCAGTTCCTACTACATCAGCAGTTCCTAGCTCGACCCCCATGACCGTAGCTCAAGAGGTACCACTAGTTATTCATTCGGTTACTAAGTCTATACCAGAGGCTCCTATCGAGATTAGTACAGGAATAGTTGATCCAGAGGTACCACCATTTATTCATTCAGTTGCTGAGCCTACTCCAGACGCTCCTATTGAGGGATCAAGTACAGGGATAGTTCATCATGCACAGGGACTATTGGCTGGGACCAGTTCAGAGCGGCATAGTATCAAGCATATGTTGATTGATCACTTTAGGAAGAAGCACGGCATGAAGGTTGGATCCGCCATGAGACTTGCCATTGATGACTTGGTTATGAAGCTCTTTGGTGAGAGACCTTCATCGAGTAAGACTCATACTCATACACCTTCACCTAGTACTTCCATCACGACTCCTATCCAGGATATGGTGAAGGAACATATACAGAGAGATATAGATGGCATGGGACTTGGAGACTGCTTGCAAAACCTTGAGGACGACGTACCTACAGTCACCAGGTCACTCTCACATGCTTCAGATGTTGCAGCACAGAGCACCATGAGATCAGATGCACCTGCTTTTCGCCCGACATTCAGTACATCATCACCCGGACAGCCTTTTTCACCACCCGAAGATTTACCCTCGGGAATACCCGTGACTGGCATTCACTAGTTTTTTTTCACCTTTCATTTACTGTTACACGCATTTCATTTTTTAGACACTGTTAGCATTTTTCACTTGCTGGAGGTCAGGTATATGCCCCCCTCCTTTCATGTATTTCTTTTTGTTTTGAAATAAAATAGCCACACTAGTGGTCTTTCCGAAAAAAAAAAAAAAAAAAAAAACCCTAAACCCTAAACCCTAAACCCTAAACCCTAAAACCCTTAAACCCTAAACCCTAAACCCTAAACCCGAAACCCGAAACCCGAAACCCCAAACCCCAAACCCTAAACCCTAAACCCCAAACCCCAAACCCCAAACCCCAAACCCTAACCCCTAAACCCTAAACCCGAAACCCGAAACCCTAAACCCTAAACCCTAAACCCCAAACCCCAAACCCTAAACCCCAAACCCCAAACCCCAAACCCTAAACCCTAAACCCCTAAACCCTAAAACCCGAAACCCTAAACCCTAAAACCCTAAACAAACCAACTTTCTCTCTCTACCCCCAAACGCTCTCCCTTCTCTCTAGAATGGGAGAAAAACTCCAAAATATCAATACTCTTGATCCACCAACACGAAATACCACCCATATCAATGACAAAATAGATATTCATCAATCAATATCAGATTCAGCAGCTTTTGGAATGGATTTAAATCAAAATCAAGTCGGCACGCATTCCAATGCACCCGTTTCGCCCTCTTCCAGTCCGAATTTTGAAATGGGACCATCACCAATGAACTCAGAAGGCCCAAAAACCCCTGGGGTGGTGTCCCTGAAGTCTGATTTGGCCGGAATTGAAAGCACGAATCCCGAGGAGCCGAAAACGGATTTTTCAATTACTTCCAATCAAGAGCCCCAACATCTACACGCGCCACATTACCATATTGCCCATGATTTGGAGCACCTTCGACAGAAAAATCAGCCTGATCGGAGGTTGGACGCGCTCACACCGGCCGTTTCAGCGAACGCCAGTTCGCCGGAAAAATGCAGATTCCGGCCGCCACAGGTGTCACTTTTGAAAACGAATCACACCACGATGATCAGCAAGAAATTCCACTTCATCCTGTAAAAAATCATCAATTTCTGACAACGGTTGATTTTGGCCGGAAAACGGAGCCTCCGGCGGTCGGCCGGCAGCTTTCCGGCGACCCTCCGGGAAAATTTCAATAGAATATTCATCCTATTAATCCAAGTTCATTTCAACCATCGGTTTTTCCACACGAGGTCCAGACAGTGATCAATCAAGGCCGAAAGACCTATGCTACTGCAGTTTCTAGCCGTCCGGGCCTATCTCAAGCTGAGAGGAGTGCACGGAAGTCATTTGCATCAGTTCTACATGCTACAAATGACTCTTCTGCTATAGGGTTCACTTCCAAGGAGCCCTTTATACATTTGGGTGAGCCGGCCATTGATTTGACAGATTTAGAGGAGGCTGTTTTGGCTGATCCCTACAAGTACACACTTGTAGGGAAATTTTCCCACCGTAAGCCGACCATGAGGAAGGTACGTGAGATTTTCTCTATGTTTGGATTCCATGGTTCCTTTGAGGTAGGATTGATCGACACCACACATATACTTATCCACCTTACACATGAGGAAGACTACAGCAGGCTATTTCTTAAACCTTCCTGGTACATTAATGGGTGTCCGATGAGGATCCTTAAGTGGACGTGTGATTTCAGACCAGAGCAGGAGACCCCGATAGTTCCCGTATGGGTTTCATTTCCCTTGCTACCGGTACACTTGCGTGCCAAGGGGTTCCTTTTTGCTTTATCTAGGGCAATAGGAATACCCCGAACCCCGAACCCCGAACCCCAAACCCCAAACCCCGAACCCTAAACCCCAAACCCCAAACCCTAAACCTTGCCTACCACTGTTTCATTCTTCTGTTGGAGAGTCTGGCAGGATCTTATTCCAGTAGATGTGGTTATTCAGAAGAGGATTGGGTGTCAGTTAGCTTCTCGTTGTCAGTGTTGTTCCGAGATTGAGACCATCAGTCATATTTTCACGGGCAGCAGCATCTCCAATCAGGTATGGCAGCACATTGGAGATATTTTTCAGATACCTATGAGTGCAGGAGAGGGGGTTAGACAGAGGTTCCAGAGATGGCGGTATTCTGGACAGCATGTTCAATGTGGACACATTCGCACCATCATTCCTCTACTGATATTCTGGTTTCTATGGACCGAGAGGAATGACGCGAAGCATAGAGGGATTCATATGGTGGCCATTCACTGCATCACCAGAGGCGGCGGACCATGGACGATTCAGGGCATTCTTAGACAGCTCAGAGACATCATTTCTTTCTACAGAGACACGATCTCCCACATTTTCAGAGAGGGGAACCAAGTTGCTGATGCTTTTGCCTCAGAGGGTTGGGATCATCGACTTTATCAGTAGTATGGACCATCCAATCTACCTCGACATATTAAGGCTCTTATTCAGATTGACAGATATGGCTTACCTAACATCAGAACTTGACTTCTTGTTTATTAATTTCACCTTAGCTTCTCATTTCATTTGCATTTGTAAGGGAAGTAGTACTTCCTTGTTTATTGCTTTCTCTACTTTTGCTGTAAGGGTAATAGTACTCCCTTATTTATTGCTTATCCATAACTCCTACTGTAAGGGAAGTAGTACTTCCTTATTTACTGCTTTCTTGATTTCAGTTGTAACCACGGTATTCCTCCCCCACAAGTGAGGACAATTAATAAACTCTTGGAGGTACCGCCCTCCTTCAACTAAACAAAAACCCTAAATCCTAAACCCTAAATCGTGGACGCTTCAAATCAACTGGGCTTATAATCTAACGGTCAGGGCTAGGCCCATTATAAGTACATTTTACTTTCGCGAATCATTCTTCCAAAGCTCTCAAAGTATTCTTGCTTTCCGGTCTTTCGGCAACCTTCCGGCGAGTTTTTTCTTGCATTTTAGGTATTTCCTTGTTTCGGTCACCTTTCCTTCCTTCAATACCATTTCTGCAGTTCTTTCTATCGTTTTTAGTTCATAATGTCAGTCGAGTGGTCTTTGGCCATTACAGTGGCTAGGAGGGGTGGGGAGTCGGTATCTGTCATGTCAAAGGTGCGAATCTCCAAAGGACTGCAGCTTCGCCTCGCCAGGACTGTCGCTTCGCATCGTCAAAAGGGCTTCAGCCTCGCCAGTTCTAATATGAACTCGCCTCGTCAAAAGGACTTCAGCCTCGCCAGTTCTAATATGAACTCGCCTCGTCAAAAGGACTTCAGTCTCGCCATTCCTAATATGAACTCGCCTCGGCCTTAAACGATCTTCGGTATTCGAGGCAACCTTCCTAACTGTTGTACTCTACGATTCCTAACTTCATAGCTGAAAGTCCACGTATGACATAAATGATTATACATGGACTTGGGGGACTATTGTTACCAGCCATCTACGAAGACCCCTCCCCAGGCCTTTATAGCCAACGAAGCCCAAGCCTCGTTTGTGAGGATATCGCAATGATGAGAATCTGTGTGATTGATTGATGTGACCCTTGCATAAAGCAACTCTTGACTTATCTTGTCAACGTAAGATTATTTAATTGAGTATGTAGATATAGGGGAGAGGGCTTGAGAGGACTTGATGGCTAGGATGTGATGCTCTGGTCATGGAGATGAAGCCACGTGTACATCGATCCAACGATCACCATCCCATATGTAACACTATAAATACCCCAACCATGTAATAAAAGAGGAGGATGCAACTTTGAATACAAAATACACTTAATATCTCTGAACATACAAAAAGCAAGGCACACCAAATACAAAGACAAAATTAGGTTTCTCGTGACCGGATTCTTAATCGTTGTATATTTTTCTTGTCGGAGCCTGAACGGAAGCATTACGTGCGGTAGGTCCCTTCTACGTTCGAATACAAGAATCTTTCTGAATATTCTTCATTGCACACATGCTGATCGAGGCTCGCACATGCATGTGTAGGTCCGATTTCTGTTGACGACATTTTTTGGGGTCAACAGATGGTACTCAATCATCACAGAGATCAGGATCCATTTTACGGATCAGTACAGGAATAGTTGATCCAGAGGTACCACCATTTATTCATTCAGTTGCTGAGCCTACTCCAGACGCTCCTATTGAGGGATCAAGTACAGGGATAGTTCATCATGCACAGGGACTATTGGCTGGGACCAGTTCAGAGCGGCATAGTATCAAGCATATGTTGATTGATCACTTTAGGAAGAAGCACGGCATGAAGGTTGGATCCGCCATGAGACTTGCCATTGATGACTTGGTTATGAAGCTCTTTGGTGAGAGACCTTCATCGAGTAAGACTCATACTCATACACCTTCAACTAGTCCTTCCATCACGACACCTATCCAGGATATGGTGAAGGAACATATACAGAGAGATATAGATGGCATGGGACTTGGAGACTGCTTGCAAAACCTTGAGGACGACGTACCTACAGTCACCAGGTCACTCTCACATGCTTCAGATGTTGCAGCACAGAGCACCATGAGATCAGATGCACCTGCTTTTCACCCGACATTTAGTACGTCATCACCCGGACAGCCTTTTTCACCTACATGGGTCCCCTCTCGTAGGCGAGACCCCTCCCCAGTGAGCGAGCCCGACTACGCAGACTACTACGACCCGGAAGAGTTTCAGAGCAGACGTATGACCCGGTCAATGTCCATGTACTGTCACCCGAAGATTTACCCTCGGGAGTACCCGTGACTGACTTTCACTAGTTTTTTGTTCACTTTTCATTTACTGTTACTTGCATTTAATTTTAGACACTTTTAGTAATTTTCACTTGCTGGAGGTCAGGTTTATGCCCCCCTCCTTTCATGTATTTCTTTTTATTTTGAAATAAAATAGCCACACCAGTGGCCTTTACTGGAAAAAAAAACCCTAAACCCTAAACCTCGAAGGTACCGCCCTCTTTCAACTAAAAAAACCCTAAACCCTAAACCTTAGTCCTTCCATAACGCTCCTACCCAGGATATGGTGAAGGAACATATACAGAGAGACATGGATTGCATGGGACTTGGAGACTGCATGGAAAACCTAGAGGACGACATACCTACAGTCACTATGTCACTCTCACATGCTTCAAATGTTGCAGCACATTGCACCATGAGATCAGATGCACCTGCTTTTCACCCGACATTCAGTACATCATCATCCGGACAACCTTTTTCACCTACATGGATCCCCTCTCATAGGCGAGACCCCTCCCCAGTGAGCGAGCCCGACTACGTAGACTACTACGACTCGGAAGAGTTTCAGAGCAGACGCATGACCCGATCAATGTCTATGTACTACCACCCGAAGATTTACCCTCGGGAATACCCGTGACTGGCTTTCACTAGTTTTTGTTCACCTTTTATTTACTGTCACATGCATTTCATTTTTTAGACACTTTTAGCATTTTTCACTTGCTGGAGGTCAGGTATATGCCCCCCTCCTTTCATGTATTTCTTTTTGTTTTGAAATAAAATAGCCACATTAGTGGTCTTTATTATAAAAAACCCTAAACCCTAAACCAAAAACCCTGAACCTTGAACCCTAAATCCTAAACCCCAAACCTTACTATTTCTCACATTGCCTTTGCAAACGATATCATTATTTTCGCCAATGGCCAGAAAAGGCTATCAAGATGGTTCTCGAGTGCTTGGAACACTATAAAGGAGTTTTTGGACAATTGGTCAACCGAGATAAGAGTGGCCTTATATTACCAAGGTGATCATCAGATATTCAGATACACATGCTTATGATCTTAACTGGTTTTTTCCATCAGAGATAGCCATTTACATACTTGGGAATCCCTTTATTTAAAAGGGCTAAAAGGAGTTTTCTTTACGATGATCTCATAATGAAGGTCGGGAATAGGATATCTGGATGGGCTTCACGACTCCTTTTCCCTGGTGGTAGGATTACTTTGCTGCAATCTGTTCTTTCATCCTTACCTTTGCACCTCTTCCAGATTATGCAACCTCCCAAGGTTGTTCTGAAAAAGTTGGAAAGTATATTTGCGAGATTCTTGTGGGATTCAAAGGAACGGGCACGTCATCTCCATTGGCGGAGCTGGAAGGAGATTTGCCTTCCTACTGCAGAGAGTGGTCTGGGCTTTCGATGGTTACATGATGTTGTGAACACTTTCTCTATGAAACTCTGGTGGTTGTTTCGGACCCAGAGCTCTCTTTCGACTCAGTTTTTACAGGGAAAATACTGTATGGGGACTCACCCATCACTTGCAATAGTTCCTTACTCGGCCTCACCTACCTGAAGAGGCTGGAGAGAGTTGCGCCACACATTGAGCCTCACATTGCTTGGCATCTTGGAGCGGGACAGATGTTCTTTTGGCACGACTGTTGGATGGGTAATACTAACCTGGCATCCTTGTTTCCACACCGACAGCATACATCTGAGAGGGTGTAGGATTACTTTGAGTGTACTGGATGGGACTTTAGATGATTATTTCAAGCAATCCCACCCTTCATGGCGGAGCAGATATGGGCCATACCCTTGTGTACTGATGCCCCAGATCACATTATTTAGCAGAACACGTCGGATTGTAGTTTCACCACTAGTTCAGTATGGCAACTAGTCAGTTCAGTTCGACAGACTCAAGACTCGTATCCACTGTTGTGGAGCTCCATTTTACCTACCACCGTTTCATTCTTCTAATGGAGACTTTGGCAGGATCTTATTCCAGTAGATGTGATTATTCAGAGGAGGATTTGGTGTCGTTGGCTTCCCACTGTCAATGTCATTCCGAGATTGAGACAAACACATGTTATCGATACCATTTCTCAAATGTCGGATTGAAAAATAGGTTTACCTTAAAAACTCCAAAAATGTCTGAAACTCCTTTAGTTATTACAAGTGAGCTATAGAGAGTTTGAGAGTTAAAAGTCTATATAAGAGAACCATTTTCCTCTAGTTCTAACACACGAAAATTGCTCATGTTCTGTATACTATTGAAACTCCAGTTCTAATTCATTCTTGCTCATCTATGTCTAATTCATCATCTTGATCTTAGAAATCTTTTTCCTAACATCATGAGAAATCTATATAAAGGGGATGGATGGTGATTGGGGATATATTTTTCAAACTCTGGTGTTATGTGGGTAATAAGGTATGTAGTCTAGCTATTGGTATGGACTACATATCAAACTTAACTAGCATCACAATGGTTGAAGAATTGGGATTACCTATACAACAACATCCCAGTCCTTATAGGATGACTTGGTTGAAGGGGTGTGGAAAGGTAGATGCAACCGAGAAAGCTCTAATAAAATTCACCATTGGGATATATAGCGATGAAGTACAGTGTGATGTAGTTCCCTTGAGGTTGTTCCATGTCCTCTTGGGGAAACCTTGGAGGCATGAGAAGAAAGCTATGTATGATATGGTGAGGAACAGGAATAGATTTCTTCAAGACAGGGCGAAAATCACTCTGGCTGGCTTGGAAACACAAGAGGCTTATTATGATCAACTCAAAGTGAGAAGAAAGGTAGAGAGAGAGAAAAAAAAAGAGTGATGAAAAAAAAAATGAGCTACATGAGAGAAAAGAGGTAGAAAATAAAAATGAGAGTGGAGATGTGGTAAAAAACGAAAAGGGACCACAAGAGGTAAAAAAAAGTGATTCTACAAGGAGAAAAGAAAGATCAGAACTGAGAGAGAGAGAGAGAGAGAGAGCTTAAGTGAGATTGACAATTCTCTACCTAGTTTTGCTACTTCTGTTTTGTAGGCTTGTTGAGGCTTGATTCATGAAGGCAAACTTATTGCCTACTCCAGTTTGACTGTATTACCGAAAGTTGATTTTGTGATCCCTAAAAAGATAAAGAAACTACCATGGGAAGAGTTCATATGCAGTGGATTGCACTACCAATGAGATATGATGGGAGAGTTGAGTCTATTTATAGTGCCATTGTTAAAAACACCTAGGCGGAGTGAGAGATGGAGGAAGTACATTTACTCACCAATGGATATTACTTTTGGATCATTACAAACTTTCAAAAGGAAGCCATTGGGACAATCACACTTTAATCTGTATGATGGATATTAAGAGTTCATACCACAACAACTATGGTTGATTGAGTTCATTCATATCTACAAAGCTTATAGATGCCATGCATTGACCCTCTACTAGGAAAAAAATAGTTTTCCATTTGATCCAGATGGTGCAGTGATTAAACTTGTAGCAGGTTGATTATCCCCTACCCGATCACATTGCACGAATTTGAGGACGAATCCTTTCTAAGAAATGAGGAATGATATGATCCGAGACAGACCATCACTTGGTTGAGTTTTGGAGTCCAAATTGAAAAAGTTGACAAGCCAACGTTCAAGTTTCATAAAAGGGTTCGGAAGTCGAAACGAGTTGGATTCAAGGTTTGGAAGATATTTGGAAAAAAACGAGCAGCGTAGATTAAAACGGACATAACTTTCAGCTCGATTGTCGAATTTTCGTACATGTTAGCGAAATTTTCCTATTTTCTCGAGATTTTCTTGTTAGTCTGGGATTCTATTTTATTTCCAACTTTGACAATATTCTATGACCTAATTACGTTTTATTAGGGTTTCTAGCATTAGTATAAATAGAAGATTTATTTCATTGTAAAAACTAAGAACATTTTTGACATTATGAATTAAATGAGATTTCTCTCTTTTTGTTCTTAATTGAACATGTACCAAACTTATCAAATATTATTATATTTGTGACGTTCAACTCTTAGAACTTATCAAATGATTAGATACCATTTGTGGCATTGCAAATCGAGGTTTGTTGGTTTTTATAATTAAGAGGTCATTCAAACTTTATTTTTTATTTGGTTGCTTGGTTCAATAATTTATAGATCGAGATTCTACCGTCTACAACCTAAATTTGTGCTTTCTCGGCATTTCAGACTAATTCCATAATTTTCACGCTGATCCCGCTACCTAGTTCACGTCATTTGGTATCAGACCTTGGGCTCAAGATTCAGGTTCTATCTTTTCTTTGTTTTAAGTCATTTGTTTGTATTCTTGTGTCCAGTAATATTTTTAAGTTTTAGATCCAGAAAATTTCAAAAAAAGAATCAAAAGTTATTTTTTGGCTAATCTAGCATCTAAATCAACTTTCGTTTGTTTCGTTGATCTCGTAGTCTAATTTTGAGTTTATCAAAAAATAATTATTGTTCATCCATATGGTACTGTTCATCCGTACAGAGTCTCGAAAGAAATCATTCTTTCTTTCCTTGTGTTCCTGAGTAAAAAAACAAAATTTTTCTTGCTCATCTGTATCTAACTCATCATCTTGATCTTAGAAATCTTTTTACTGACATCGTGAGAAAATCTATATAAAGGGGATCGGTGGTGATTGGGGATATATTTTTCAAACTCGATGTTATGTGGATAGTAAGGTATGCAGTCTAGCTATTGGTAGGGACTACATATCAAACATGGCTAGCATCACTATGGTTGAAGAATTAGGGTTACATGTACAACAACATCCTAGTCCTTATAGGATGACTTGGTTGAATAGGTGTGGTAAGGTAGATGTGACTGAGCAGGATCTAATAAAATTCACCCTTGGGAGTTATAGCAATGAGGTGTGGTTCGATGTAGTTCCCTTGAGGTCATTCCATCTCTTATTAGGGAAACCTTGGAGGCATGAAAAGAAAGTTGTGTATGATGTGGTGAAGAACGGGTATAGCTTTCTTCGGGACGGGGCGAAAATCACTCTAGCTGGCTTTGCAACACAAGGGACTTATAATGATCTACTCAAAGTGAGAAAAGAAGTAGAGAGGAGCCGCATGAGAGAAAAGAGGTAGAAAACAAAAATGAGAGTGGAGAGGTGGCAAAAAATAAAAAGGGGCCACAAGAGGTAAAAGAAAGTGATTCTTCATGGAGAAAAGAAAGGTCAGAAGTGAGCTTGATTAAAAATAAGGGTGGAGGAGAGAAATCTTCAATGAGAACTGACAATTCCCTACCTAGTTTTGTTACTTCTGTTTTGCAGGCTTGTTGAGGCTTGATCCATGAAGGCAAACTTATTTTCTACTCCAATTTAACCGTATTACGAAAGTTGACTTTGTGATCCCTGAAGATGTAAAGAAGCTACCATGGGAATAGTTCATATGCAGTGGATTGCACTACCAAGGAGATATGATGGAAGAGCTGAGTCTATTTACAGTGCCATTGTTACAAACACCTAGGCAAAGCGAAAGATGGAGCAAGCATAGTTACTCACCAATGGATATTACTTTTGGAGCATTACAAACTTTCAAAAGAAATCCATTGGGACAATCACACTTTAATATGTGTGATGGATATTAGGAGTTCATACCGCAACAACTGTGGCTGATTGAGTTTCTTCATATCTACAAAGCTTATGGATGTCATACATTGACCCACAACCAGGAAGAAAAGAGTTTTCCATTTGATCCAGGTAGTGCAGTGATTAAACTTGTAGCAGGTTGGTTGTCCCCTCGCGATCACAAGGTACGAATTGAGATTCTATCATCTACAACCTAAATTTGTGTTTTCCTGACGTTTCAGACTAATTTCGCAATTTTCATGCTGATCCGCTCCCGGGTTCGCGCCATTTGGTATCAGAGCTTGGGCTTTGAATTCAGGTTCTATCTTTTCTTTTGTTTTGAGTCTTTTGTTTATGTTCTTGTGTCCAATAATATTTTTGAGTCTTAGATCCAGAAAATTCCAAAAAAAAAGAGTCAAAAGTTGTTTTCGGGCTAATCTAGCATCCAAATAAACATTTGTTTGTTCCGTTAATCTCAAAGTCCAATTTTTAGTTTATCAAAAAAAATTACTATTCATTCGTACAGAGTCTCGAAAAAAAATAGTTCTTTCTTCGCTTGTATTCCTGAGTAAGAAAATAAATTCATTTTTGCTCATCTATGTCTAATTCATCATCTTGATCTTAGAAATCTTTTTCTTGACATCGTGAGAAAATCTATATGAAGGGAATTGATGGTGATTGGGGATATATTTTTCAAACTCGATGTTATGTGGATAGTAAGGTATGTAGTCTAACTATTGGTAAAGACTACATATCAAACTTGACTAGTATCACTATGGTTGAAGAATTGGGGTTACCTATACAACAACTTCCTAGTCCTTATAGGATGACTTGGTTGAAGGGGTGTGGTAATGTAGATGTAACCCAGGAGGCTCTAATAAAATTCACCCTTGGGAGATATAGCGATAAGGTGTGGTTTGATGTAGTTCCCTTGAGGTCATTTCATGTATTATTGGGGAAACCTTGAAGGCGTAAGAAGAAAGTTGTGTATGATGTGGTAAGGAACATGTATATCTTTTTTCGGGACGGGGCGAAAATCACTCTGGTTAGCTTGGCAACACAAGGGGCTTATGATGATCAACTTAAAGTGAGAAGAGAGAGAGAGATAACAGTGAGGTGGCTAAGTGTGATGAAAAAAGAGGTGAGCCACATAAGATAAAAGAGGTAGAAAACAAAAATGAGAGTTAAGAGGTGGTAAAAAATGAAAAAGGGCCACAAGAGGTAAAAGAAAGTGATTCTTCAAAGAGAAAAGAAAGGTCAGAAGTGAGCTTGATTAAAAAATGAGGGTGTGGGAGAGAGAGCTTCAATGAGAACTAACAATTTCTTCCCTAGTTTTGCTAATTCTGTTTTGCAGGCTTGTGGAGGCTTGATCCATGAAGGCAAACTTATTGCCTACTTCAGTTTGACTCTATTACCGAAAGTTGATTTTGTGATCCCTGAAGAGGTAAAGAAGCTACCATGGGAAGAGTTCATATGCAGTAGATTGCACTACCAAGGAGATGTGATGGGAGAGCTGAATCTATTTACAATGTCATTGTTACAAACACCTAGGCGGAGTGAGAGATGGAGGAAGCACAGTTACTCATCAATGGATATTACTTTTGGAGCATTACAAACTTTCAAAAGGAAGCTATTGGGACAATCACACTTTGATTTGTGTGATGGATATTGGGAGTTCATACAACAACAACTATAGCTAATTGAGTTCATTCATATCTACAAAGCTTATGGATGCCATGCATTGATCCTCTACCAGGAAGAAAATAGTTTTCCATTTGATCCAGGTGGTGTAGTGATTAAACTTGTAGCAGGTTAGTTATCTCCTATGTGATCACAAGGCACAGATTCGAGGACGAATCCTTTCGAAGAGAGAGAGAATGATATGATCCGGGATAGGCCATCACTTGGTCGAGTTTTGGAATCCAAATTGAAGAAGTTGACAAGCCAATGTTCAAGTTTTGTGAAAGGGATCGGGAGTCGAAACGAGTTAGATTCAAGATTTGGAAGATATTTGGAAAGAAAACGAGCACCGTGGATTAAAACGGGCATAAGTTTCAAACTACAACATGAATAATTTATGGGTCGAGATTCTACCATCTACAACTTGAATTTGGGCATTCCCAACGTTCAGACGAATTCCTCAATTTCTATGCTAATCCCGCGGTTTTCAACAACAAGAAAAAAAAATATCTCTGGAAGATATCTTAGGTAAATTTATACATAATACCGACCAGCACATGGCAAAGATTGAAACAACCTTGCAAAATCATTGGGCAGCTATAAAGGGGTTGGAAATCAAATAGGTCTGTTGGCCTGCACTATCTCAAAAAGACCACAAGGAGCCCTACCTAGCAATACAGAAACTAATCCAAATGAACGGGTGCGAGCAATTACAACAAGAAGTGGGGTACAATTACCTAAAATTACAGTAAAAAGACCACTAGCAGAGATAAATAAAGTGCCTACTTCAAATAAGGAACAAGTGGAGGGGTCTGAAAAGTCAACTAAGAAAAATTTGAAAGAGAATTCAGATAGCCATAGGCTAAGGCAGTCATTCCTATCAGAGAGTATGTACCCCATTCCATTTCCTCAGTAACTGCATAAACATGAAATGTACAGACAGTTCTCCAAGTTCATTGAAGTGTTTAAATAGCTGCAAATCAACACTCCATTCGGGGATGCTCCAGCACAAATGCCCAACTATGCCAAATCTATGAAGGAAATTCTCTCTAACAAGAGGAAACTAAAGGATTATAAGACTATAATGCTAACTGAGGAATGTAGCACATGTCTAAAGAATAAATTGTCCCCTAAGCTCAATGATCTAGGGAGTTTTACTATACCTTGTACCACATAAGATATGTTGAACATGCGTTATGCGATCTTGGCACAAGTATAAATCTAATGTCATTGTCTTTATACAGCAGGAATTGGAGAAACTAAAACAATCACAATATCATTGCAGCTAGCTGACCGCTCTATAAAGTATCCAAGGGGGATTATTGAAGATGTCTTAGTGAAGGTGGACAAGTTCATTTACCCTCCTAGATTTCACTGTATTAGATATGGAAGATCGAGATATTCCAATCATTTTAGGCAGACCTTTATTGGCTACTAGAATAGCATTGATTGACGTTTATAAAGAAACGTTGACACTACGGGTTAATGATAAGAACGTAAATTTCAACATCTATCAAGCGAAGGAACATCCAAAGAAAAGATGACACTTACAATATGATCCAATCAGTTGAAGCGGTTGTAAGTAATAGAGAAAAAAGGGATTTATTATATGACCCTCTAGTGCAGCATATGACTACTAGTTATTCAGCAAGGGATATATCATGTACTGGTAAATACGTAGGAACTAATGAAGTAGTTGACTTCATATTAGCTCATGAAGCCTATCCACCTGACAAATATGAGAGCTATGTGGAAAAGCCTTGAAAATCTCCAAACAATGTCAAATTAATTAATTATTTTTTTAGAAAAAAATTTGAGGTTCTTTTCGTGTGCTTGTGTAAGTTAGTAGGTCTAGCTTACAATGAGGAATGTATTGAATCATAAATTGAACTATGAATGGTTAATAAGTTACATGTTTATATAAATTTTTTCTTTTCCATGTGAAATCTGATATATATTGAACACATGAATTAAGTTAAGCATTGTCTACAAATGAGTTGAATTCATAATTGGATAGGTTGAAATAGTAGACCATAGATGTTAAACCCAAAACCACAAAAATTTACATCATTGGACTAAATTTAGAATAGTTTAGGGGATTTCACTGTTGTGAGAAGATATTGAGATAAATGAGGATTCCATGTGTAAAAAGAATTCTTGTCTGGATTGTCTAAGGGATGAAATTGGGTGAAAATCTCAAGTTAGATGTTTTTTTTTAAATTGGTGTTTAATGAGAGGTGTTGACACCGACCTCTGATGCCGCCCAACTCGGACTATTTATGCTCCAATGAAAAGAGGACAATGTGAGCTCGGGTATGTGAGGTCAGTTTGATTCTTGGGTAACTTACCCAGCAAGCTATTGTAGTCTTTCAAGACGCAATAGTAGCTAATGATTGCAGATCACTGACGAGATGTTCAAGTTACCAATCAAAGGAGTACACATGGAAATGTCTCATGTCAGAGCCCAGTTAGCCCTCTAATCGGAAGTCTTAGCTTACCTTCCTAAATGATGTATTTAATGCTGGGACCCACTTGTACCATCACCCCATAATCAACATGCTAGAATTAAGCTCGGACGCCAATCCTATGGCACCAGCGCATGTACTTGTTCAGCTCGATATTTGGGTTGACAAGACAGGAAATGTATTCAACATTTCCTATAAGAAAAAGAACGATATTAATGTCTTATGATCATAAAATCCATTAAGTTATTTCCCATAAATCAACATTTATACTTTAAGTTGGCTTGCATTCTGTTCGTACATTTTTCAACGTCAACAAGAGGTACTGCACTAATCAATACATAAAAAATTATTATTTTATTTGAAAATTTCTCTTTTTAACTTTATGATTCGAGCAATTAAGCATGCAAGGGTCTTTAAAACCTGGTGCTCTATAGTCATCTGACTTAGAAGTCATCGATCGGAAGCTTGTTACATAGGTCATTTAAAAAGTTGAAGGGTGAGAATGTTTCAAATAAATAAATAAATAATTGAGAAAAAGAATTATAGAACATTAGAAAAATGAGGTGTATGAAACAGAAGAAGCACCAAATGTCCTGGTTATGTCCCAAACACTTATTTGGAGAAATCTGACTTTTGATAAGGGATTATTAGCCTAGTTAAGTCCTAGAGATGAAGCAATCAAACTATGAAGAATCCTTGTTTATTGACATATTAACTAACAATTAGTGAGATTTACCTAATCTAGAGAGGTGGGGATAGAATCTTAGCTCACACACTTGAAAATAGCGAAAAGAATAAGTTTGGTAGTGTGTGAATATTACGAGTGATGAGAGAATATATTTGACCATTGGGGGTTGGGAATTGAAACAACTCATAAATTAATAATATGATGCTTAATTCTTCACACACAGGTCGATTTTACATTGAAAAAGTAGATTTTAATTTATGTATTGTGATTAGATTTAATATTATGATTTCAATCATGAGTTAAAAAATCAAGTTAGCTAGCTATTTTTATTTTATTTTTTATTTTTTGCTTTGCTTGATTGACTAACCACCAATTAGGTAATTAGCATTGCATAATTGTGTATTGTTAGATTTTAGTTTTATTTGAGGACAAACAAAAAGTCAAGTTTTGGGGTGTGATAAATGTAGTTTTTATACTTATTTGACACTCTAAATCATGATATTTTATTGTCTTTTGAATAAAATTCTACTTAATTTATGTTATATTGTATTTTGTAGATAAAATTTTATGTTTAATGAAGAATTGAAGAAAAAAATGCAAAATAACGAGAAAATAGAAAAATTCATAGTACAAGAACTTGGAAGCAAGCAATTAATTTGGCCTCAATTTGGACTTCTAATTAGATACAAATTCTGGCGACTTGAGATTAAATATATAGACAGAGAACATTGGGCTGAAATTTAGAAAAGAGACATGTTTTCTCCTGTATATAAAGGTAGATTGAGTAGAAGAAAAAGGCAGATTTCTGGGGAAAAACATAAACTGAATCCTGGGAAGGAAAAAAAGAAGATTGAAATTGTTTAACTTTATACACGCAAAAGCAAAAGAGGCAGCTTCAATTGGAATTTTCACGTTTCATCAATTTTTGGTGATATCTTTCCACTTTTGCACGTTTAATTTCAACGTTATAACTTATAAGTGACTAAATACTTTTATTGTTAGGATTGATGATGCTTACACACTTTTTCTCTCTTTTTAAATTCCTCCCTGCATACTTCACTATTTAACACCGCCTATGGCAGGCCAATATATTATTCGTTTGGGCTTACAGTTCATTTCTTGGGTCGTTACAACCCTCTGGCCTCAAACTTAAATGGGCCCATTCACAGCTGAGCAAAAGCGAGAGAGACGAACAAAATGGTAGAAGTGCTGCGAAATTGAACAAATCTCTGATCGGACAATTGAACAGAACAAAAAAGTACTCGTGTAAATCGGAGAAGTGAAGAAGAAGTAGAAGAATCAAAAGAGTATGCTGCCTACCTCTTCATCAACAAAAGGGCGTTCGGGTTCTTATGCCCGACCCAATTCTTTCCTCCCTCATTACCTCCGCAGAATAGTCAAGGTTCATTTTCCTACTCACACATACATGGAGAAATATGAAGCTGTTTAGGATTCTATTGACTTCATATAGATCTGATAATGATCCTACTCGTAAAATCTTTTTGAAGATGTCACATAATTCGCATCTCACTGCATTAATCAACTTGTTTGCGCTTATGCATTTGGTTATGAATTATGAAAGATGAAATGTTGACCGATTAGGAGTTATGTTGTTTATTATCATTTTTTTTAGATGAAGGACGAGAATTTAGTTAAGTTAATAAAGAAATGCATCCTAGATTCCCATGTGTTCTTCTGTTTATTTGCATTGTTCCTCCTAGTTTTGTTATTTGTGTTTATTCGATGCTGGCATTGTCATTTTTTGAAGAATCAAGATTGTGGGAGCTGGTGCTGTGGCAAAATCTGTTTGAACGATATTTTTTATATGGACGTAATTGATAAAGAGACCTATTATTCTACTCCACTATTCTCATTAATTATGAGACGGGTGACTGATACTGTTTCCATTTTTATCACTGGATAAATTACAAGCATATAGAGTACCAGATCAACACCTGACGATGACTAGGCTGCCTTTAAGTCAATTAAACTTATTTCTAGCTGCCTGGATTTTTCAATGTTCTCACCGTCCACTTTCATCAAGCTCTAAATGATATTGCTGTGTCCATTAACAATTTGTTCTTGAACAATCGATGACATAGTTTCCCTAGCTATATTATCCTTGCTGCCACTGAAACTGAAGAAATATGTCAGATGTCCTTGCTAATTAGGCTTAGTTTCAATTGACGGAATTTGAGATTTGCTAAGGACGTTCATTTCACTCTGATGTGATGTTATAAGCCGCTCAATGATTATCTGTTGACCTTGTCACCGAGGAAGTTATAATCTAAAAATTAAGTCCCATCCCAGATAATTTCGTAAATTTTTGGGGTTTATCTAGTTTATGGGGAGGAATCCAATAGGACAAACTGAAGAAAAGCTTATGAAACTTTCATCCGGGACTTTATGGGAGGCACCAGTCTTGGTTCCAGCGGCAGATGAAATGTAATTTGATTAGACGTCTTCTATAATGAGATATGGCTTGCTAGTAATATATTTGTAATTCCATTATGATTACTCTTAAGTGATGATAAATTACGTAGTGTTTGGTAACTAACTTCCAGACTTACCATAATTTTTATTTCTAATGAGATGAAGCTGGTTTAAGTGTGCTTTTGGAAGTCAAATTTTGAAACTGAAGCACATACATTGAAGGTAGTCAGTTTCTGGACTTATGTTTGGGTTGGTTTGATTTCAATATGATACTGGCTTATAGAACCAGTAAGTATGAAAGGAGTAGCCACCCTTATCGGACAATCCTTCATTTCAAGTCAAATTGGTATCAAAATTCAATTTAATTCTCTTTTAAGGAAAATGTCATGGGTTTGAATCCTAGAGTTGCGACAAAAATCTGTGAGGGGTAAGATAGACTCAAACTCTCCTGGAGTGAACAGTACGTAAGTTAACGGTTTGGGTATAGAAGTTGTCTTGTTACAAAAAAATGTGCATTCTTGTAATGATCTGAGCCTCATGTTCAGCCATTTTCTTACGTATTGTCCAGTGTCCGTTTTGGAAGGGAAGATTCATCTTACCCCTCACAATTTTCTGTCGGGTCCCTCAGGATTCGAAGTTAAAATCTCTGCCTTATGAGATATTTAAACTGAATCCTGGTACCAATTGAACAAGTATTTTACATTCAAATGGCAATGCAACAAGTCTTTGGCAGGCCAGAATACTGGAACTTTCAACATCTAGGGAAAACGCAAAAAAAATAATGAGATGCTGATGTTTGATGATGCAACTTTCAAAGGCTCATAGAAAACAAAAGCCATGGAAAGTTACACATAAGAAAAAGGATATGATATTAGTGGATCATTATAATTCAGGAAGCACAGTAGACTACTTGTTTTTTAAATTTGGTAATGGTATGATACTAATATATGATTACCAGAGGTTCTAGGTGTAGAGTGCAAAGTGCCTTTACGTTGGCCATAGTTGACACAGTTGAGTAGGTTTCAGGGAAAGTTGTCTTAACCATTGTGATCTTTCAGATCTTTTCAGTTGCTTTAACTTTCACCTGCGGACTTGTCTATATTTTAATTTATGATCTGTCATGCACACAATTGATAACTGTCTACATAGCATGGAAACTTGCCTTTCTTTTCTGGCTCTCTGTGAATGTCAGTATCCTGATTGAAGCAATGTGCTTTCTATCTCTCATGAATTTATAAATACATTGATTTTTACTCTTTTCCTCAAATGACATCCATTTCTTTCGGTTGGCTGCAGTGGCAACAAATGGACATTGAATATACTTTCTGGCAAATGCTTCATCTATGTACCTCCCCGAGAGTAGTGTAAGTATCTGGAATCTACAGATTGTAGGTGGCATGAGTTATTTTTCAAGTTTACTGATTGAGTATTGGATGGTCATCCAAATTTTGGAGCACTAATTTTTGTGTACCGAATTATTCTTTTATTTAGCTCCCCTCCATTTAAAATTAAGGAGGCAAAATTGTTCAAATAAAAAAATGAAAGTTAACTACATGAGGATTGGAAGCAAATTGTCTTTACTTTAAAAAAAAAAAATGAAAGCTGACTTTTTTACACGAGGATTGGCAGCACATTATCTTTACTTTGATTTAATGTTATCAAAAAAATTCAATAGTGTTATCTAAAGTTCTTGAATTTTATTCAAAGAACCTATAGCTTGCTGCATGCTTGTCTATGCTGTGAATTATGTTCCTACATCATTTTATGAATTATAGTATCCACATTATCGGAGAAATGGTTTTATACTTATTGCCGTTTCTCTATATTTCTTGTAATTTCTAATTCTGATTTGTTTAATGAACTCAATAGTATTGGTTATATCTATTTAGTAACGAATTCAATATGCAGCTTGTTCAACCCCTCCGAAATTTGAATTAGTAAACCTATTTTTGTTAGAACCCAACTGATGCATAGTGGTTTGAAATGTACTCACGGGCTAGTCTGTGTATTTTGAAAGTGGTTTCAGCGATTGATAGTGTGCGAGACAGTTTTTTAGGCGAATTATTATTATTGATTTTGCACACAAGTTGCGTTACCGGTTATTTTCTCTATTTTGTTTCTTAAAGATAAATAAATGTCCTGATAATTTATTTACAATATTTGAGTTTCTGATGATAATTCTTCATGTTGGCATGTACTATGAAATGGATGTAGTTATCAACACACGAAGTACCATAAGCGTAAGTATTCTTTATTTTTTCCTCTCTTAGTCCACTTATATACATCATTTTAAATCATTATATTGCCATGTTTTTAAGCCAGTGTCTCTATTTGCTATGCTGTGCATTTTTGTCTTGTCATCTTTAAGCACGAATATGTCAAAAGATTTTCATTGAACATTGTAATCATTGCTTTTTTCTATCAATAAACCGATTAACTTGGCATGGTTATGGATGATTGCCACTGTAACAAAGTATCGAGAGGAAGAGAAAGGTATTTTCCACTTAACATTCATAGAAATTATGTGTATATATACAAGTAGCTCATACTATATTAGGGTAGAAATTAGGGCAAAAAGCTAAACCTATTTACTAGACTATTTTAGGAAATAGTCTTCTAACACTCCCCCTCAAGTTAGAGTATAGATATTTATCTTGCCCAACTTGTTATAAAGATAATTCACCCGAACCCCATTTAGAGCCTTTGTAAAAATGTTTCTCAATTGTTTTCCTGTTTTCACATACCCTATAGAAACCAAACCTTACTAAATTTTCTTACGAACGAAATGACAATCAATCTCAATGTGTTTTGTTCGTTCATGAAAGACTGGATTTGATGCAATATGAAGTGCAGCTTGGTTATCACACCATAACTTAGCTGGTATTGAGGTCTTGAGGCATACTTCGGTGAGGAGCTGATGTATCCACATTATCTCACACACGGACTTAGTCATAGCCCTATATTCTGATTCTGCACTTGAACGTGAAACTACAGTTTGCTTCTTGCTTTTCCATGAAACCAAATTTCCTCCAACAAATGCACAGTAGCCGAATGTAGATCTTCGATCTTCCTTGGATCCTGCCCAATCAGTATCTGAAAAACATTCAATCCTGGTATGCCCATGATTGCTATACAGAATTCCTCTCCTAGTTGCTCCTTTTAAGTAGCATAAAATTTAACTCTCCAATAATCGACAGTTGGGGAAGACATACACTGACTTACCACACTAACTGAATAGGCAATATCTGGACGAGTCACAGTAAGATAGTTCAACTTCCCAACCAATCTTTTATATCTTTCAGGATCTTCAAACAACTCGCCATCTTTTGTAAGCTACAAATTTGGAATCATTGGAGTGCTATATGGTTTAGTCCCCAACTTTCTTGTTTCAATCAACAAGTCAAGTACATACTTTCTTTGAGACAAGAGAATCCCTTTCTTACTCATTGTCACCTCAACACCCAATAAATACTTCAGTGTTCTTGTGTGAAACTGAATGTGAAGAAAGGATTTAAGAGATGAAATACCACCAGAATCACTCCCAAGCCCGGGGACATTGTTTCGAACCATACAAGGATTTATGAAGATGACAAACTTTTCCATACTCCCCTGGAGCCACAAAGCCAGGTGGTTGCTCCATATAAACTCCATCCTGAAGATCACCATGAAGGAATGCATTCTTAATGTCTAGCTGATGTAGAGGTCAGTTATACGTAGTTGCCATAGAAATAAATAACCTGACCGATGTAAGTTTAGCAACAAGAGAGAATGTGTCCGAATAATCAACCACATATGTTTGAGCATATCCCTTAGCAACAAGCTTAGCTCTTAGTCTAGCAACAATCCCATTCGGATTGACTTTAACTGCAAACACTCATTTACATCCAATAGCTTTTTTACCTGCAGGTTAGTGTATCAAGGTCCAAGTACTATTTTCATCTAAAGCATTCATCTCCTTAATCATAGCATTACGCCATCCAAGATGAGATAGGGCATCATAAACAGTATTAGGAATGGTGACAGAATCAAGAGATGCAACAAAAGAACAAGAGGATGGTGATAAATGGTTATATGACACAAAAGAGGATACTGGATAAATACATTGACGTTTAACTTTGCGAAGTGCAATAGGGAGATCATCACTCGAATTGGGACTTGGATCTGATGACGAAGGAACGGGTGCAGGACATGAAGCAAGAGGTGAAGGGACATGAACTGAATCAGGAGCAGTAGGTTGTTGAGGCGAGAGTACACATGAGTGATAGGAGGCTTAGCAGGAGGAATATCAGAAGTCGAGGGTGTACAAGTATAGATTAATAAATCATCGTCCTCCTACTGATTGATAGAACCCGAGGATGAAGTAAATGGTGTTTGTTCTAGAAATGTAACATCGGCAGATACAAAATACCTGTTAAGATTGGGACAGTAACATCGATACCCTTTTTGCATACGAGAATATTCAAGAAATATACACTTTAGATATTTGGGATCAAGTTTTGTATTATGAGGCGAACATCCCTAACAAAACAAGTACAACCAAATGTTCTAGATTCAATAGGAAATAAGGGTCTGGGAGGAAAAAAGACATGAAAGGGAATCTCACTAGATAGAACAGAGGAAGACATACAGTTAATCAGAAAACGGGCAGTAGAAACGGCATCAGCTCAAAAATGTTTAGGGACCTGCATTTGAAATAGCAAAGCTCTAGCAATTTCAAGAAGATGTCGATTTTTCCTTTCAACAACTCCATTCTGAGATGGTGTATCGACACAAGAAGTTTGATGAATAATGTCATGTTGAATCATATAATTATGGAAGTATTCTGATAAATATTCCTTAGCATTATCACTCCTCAAAGTTTGTACAGAAACATTAAATTGAGTTTTGATTTTAGCATAAAAGGTTGTAAAATGAGAGAATAGTTCAGAACGATTTTTCATTAAAAATAACCATGTCATTCGAGAATAATCGTCAATAAAAGTAACAAAATATTTAAACCCAGATTTAGACACAATAGGACACGGACCCCAAACATCGGAGTGAATTAACTCAAAATGAGCACTAGCCCTTTTATTGACTTTGGGATTAGAGCTCAAACGATAATATTTGGCAAACTGACAAGAGTCACAATCTAATGAAGATAAAATAGAGAACTGAAGATAAAGTTTCTTTAACATAGGCAGTGAAGGATGACCGAGCCAACAATGTGCTTCAAAAGGGGTAACAACTCCAGAATATGCAATAGACTTTGGTGTTTGTGCATCAAGAATATAGAGGCATCCAAACTCATGTCCTTTACCAATAATCTTCTTCGTCATAAGATACTGAAACAGACAAAAATTAAGGTAGAATGAGACAACAATTAAGAGAACGAGTGAGCTTACTGACGGAAGGAAACTAAGTTAAAGGACAATTTAGGTAAACTTGAAACAGATTGTAAAGGAATTGAGGATGTTAGAATAATTATGTCAACCCCCATAACGTGGGATGTAGACCCATTTGCTAAAGTGACTATAGAACTAGAAATATGTGACTAAAAAGAATTCTAAAAGACTAGAATTACTTGTCATGTAGTATGTTGCACCAGAATCAATGACCCATTTGGAAGATGAAGAAACAAGACATGTGTTCATTTTACCTGAATCAGTAATGACAGTGATAGGAGTAGAAGAAGACTTTAGAGATTCCTGATATTGTGAGAACTTAGCATACTCATCTGCAGATATTAGAATAGGCTCAGAAGCATCATTAGTAGAAGCTATATGTGCTAACTGGTTCGAGTTATCACTAGGTAGTTCATCAGTTAAGTGTTTATCCATACCAATACTCCGCAAATACAATTTCACAGTTTTATTCCAATCTAGATAATTAGATCTATTAAGTTTATGTTCCGTAATTTATGACATTATAGGAATCGCATCCATAACAACCGACGTCTTTCCCTCCAATTATCAAATATCAAGTGAATAATAATAGAGCACAAATCACACGAGCCATGCAATATAACCACACTGACAACCAAATGACTTAGACAAAACTTCAAATCCGGGTAACTAAACTTCAAGCCACAAAACACCTAAAAATACCTCGAACTGGACGCACTAAGGTGGAATTCCGACGATTGAAATCCGGACAAAGGCTGAACGGCGGCGGAACCCTAGGAGACCTGCGGCTGGCAAAAAGAAAAGCGGGCTGGCGACGGTTCTCAGCGAACAGGGCCGAAAACTCAAATTGGACGCCACTAAAGCAGGATTTCGATGATTAAAATCCGGACAGAGGCGAACGGTGGCGGCGGAACCCTAGGAGACCGGCCACTGACGAAAAAGACAGTGGGCGGCTCGCGATGGTTCTCAACGAATAAGGCCAAAAACAGAAATCAATGGACCGAACAGCAAAAAAGATGACCGCCGACGGTCGAGTCGGTGGCCGGAGATGTCGCCGTCGTGTGGGCAATCGTGGAGAAGGAGTTGCGCCGACCAGGGTTGGTCACTGTGAAGCTTTGATACCATGTAACAAAGTATCGAGAGGAAGATAAAGGTATTTTCCACTTATCATTCATAGAAATTATGTGTGTATATATACAAATAGCTCATACTATATTAGGGTAGAAATTATGGCAAAAAGCTAAACCTATTTACTAGACTATTTTAGGAAATAGTCTTCTAACAGCCACTAAAGACTTTGTGAACAAAATAAATTTTGCTTGTCATCTTTACAAGCCTTAATTTTAAACCTTGAAGACATATGCTGCTCAGCTAGTTTTGAACTAGAACAATTCGTTGGAGACTTTTGTTGATGTGATAGCAGTAGCTTTAGCCTGAGCACATATTTATGTTAGACCTTCTGAACCATTTCTAATTTATATGAGTTTACACTTTTCGTATATTGCTTCAAGTATATTGCATGATTACCGAGTTTCTTGTTGGTTGCTTTTCATCTTTGTTTTATGACGTCCACTTAGTTTCTCTGAGTTTATCTAAATTATGAGAGGGAACAACCAATTTGATAAATTTGACAGGATTGTAACTCACAGAATTCATAATTGTTCTTATGTTTCTTTGTTGCAGAAACAAAGAACCAATGGGCACGTGATGATCCTGCTTTTGTTGTGATATGCAGTCTTCTTTTGGCAGTTTCTACAATAGCTTATTGTGCAGCGTAGGTGTCTATGAACTTGTTTTCTATGTTGGATTTAGTAATATTGTTATTGACTAGACTTGTAGGAGGTTTCTTTTGGTTATATCTTGAATAATCAAAGAATATTTATGAGTCAATTCTTAGTTTTGATACTTAGGACATCATGTTTGCTTTTTTAACATTTGGACATTTTTGTCAGAAAAGCTTCCATGTCATTGTCCTTTTAACTTGTTCAGAATGTTTCCTTTCACATATTATAGTATTTGCGCATTAATGCTGATCTTCCAACGATGTGCTATCTGTCATTTGTTTCAGGTATGATCATAGTGCAGGACATGCTGTTTTTGTAGTTCTTTCAGTAATTCTTTTCCATTTCCTAATAACTGGGGCAATTTTGGCTACATGTTGTTGGTAAGGACAACTGCCGATATATATAAATAGATTAATAGTTATCACTGCAAGTACCCTTGTTACAATCTCGGTTGGTTTTAATTTTAGTTTGTGAAACTGTAATCTTGTCATAATTTTATAACTTGGGTGATTGAATTCAAATTAGAAGGACAATTTACCCTTCTTCTCCAGGCCAAAACTTCTAGTTTAATTTTGTGACAATTCAAGTTAAGTTTTATCATTTTATTAGAGAAAAATGAGGGAAGGCCTTGTCCCAGACTCCCAGTGGTAAAGGTTGAATGGAGAAATATTTTACATTTGCAGACCGAGCTGTGCATAATTGGATGGTAAACCCCATAAGAAATGCTATTCCATGATTTGAGTTGGGGTGGATTGAAGAATGGAATTAATATGATGCAGGAAGCAATTCTAGTGATTTTATTTTACCTTTTCCAAAAAATCTAGGACTTTAAAGTGCTTTGGTGTAATTCTGTGCAATGTTGTCGAAGAAGTAAATCTGATTTTCCTGACCATGCACTTCATGCACTTAACATAATAAGTTGGGAATTCCAGTTTTTAGGCCAAAAATTGTTGAATTTCTTCCCAAGGTCTCAATTATATTAGTCCTCGAAAGTTAATATGGGGCATTATTAATTATTTCATTTTTTACTATGTAAAGAATGAAATTTGTGGTGGAATTAATTGATTAATTGAGTTTCATTAAATGTTGTATTTAATGAGTGGACCATTACAATTAATTTGGGTGAATTGGAAAAGTCTTCAATATAGGCACATAAGTTGATAAGCTCATTTTAAGTGTCTTATATATGGTAAGGAATCCCACATCGAAAGTCTACAAGAAAAAATACTTGTTTATATAGTGGGATGTGTGTATAAGTTATAATTTAATAAGTGACTTACAACTTTGCTACCTTTGGCTAGCCAAAGGCTAGCAAACTAGCCACTGCGCCGCGCCGTGCCGTGCTCAGGACCCGGACTCGACCCGGACTCGACCCGCGTACGTCGCAAAGTACGCATTGGGCGCTTTAGAGGCGCACTTTGCACTTCGCATGTACGCATCGTCGCGAGGAGCTGGGGAGCTTTAGGTGCCGTTCTCTTTGTGTTTCAGTTTTGTGTTTTGAGTTTTGAAATCATTTTGTATTTTGTGTTTTGAGTGTGTATTTTGGGATTATTGAAAATGTGTTCTTTTTGACATTTTGAAAAATTGTTTTCGAAAATAAAAAACATGAAACGTGTTCTTTTTGCAATCGGTCCTCCCTCTCTCTCGCGGCCCTCTTTCTCTCTTGTTGTCCTCTCTCTGAGATCCCTGGCGCGCCGGCGCTGCCGACGATCTCCCTCCTTGCGGCGCGGTGGTGGTTTGGGTTTGGGTGCCCTGCGATCTCCTTCGTCTTTTTTTTTTCTTTCGTGATGGTGGTGTGGTGGTTTGCTGGGTGTGTGGATATGCTGCGAACGGCGGTGGTTGTGGGTTACTGTTGTGCAAAATGTAATGGTTGGGGAAAGGACGGCGATGGTTGGGTCGCAGATGGCGGTAGTGGTTGCGTTACTGTTGCGGCGATGGTTGGGTCGCGAGCGGTGATGGTTGGGTAGCGACTTGGTAATGGTGGTTGGGTCGCAAGAGGTGATGGTTGGGTTGTGATTTGGTGATGGTGATTCCACTGTAGGCGATGGTTGATTGAAAACAGGCCGGTTGTTCTGCTGCAGGTGGAACGGCACTGTGTGGTGGTGGTTGATTGGATGGTGATGGTGGTGCGGTGGTTGGTCAGGCTGTGGTTTCTGGTGGGGATTTTGGTGGTGGTGGTAGTGGTGGTGGTGCGGTGGTGGTGGTGGAGAAGAACGTTGTGTTGAAATGGAAAATGTCATTTTTCGTGTTTTGGGTTTTTCTTGAATTTGGCTTGAAAACATCCAAAACAATGTTTTTATCGTTTTGTGTTTTGTGTACAAATTTTTTTTTCGTTTTCCAAAATGCGTTTTCGAAAATAGGAAAGAGAACGCGTTTTCGCTGTTTTGGAAAATCGAAAACAGAAAACGATCCGAAAACGCCAAAGAGAACGGCACCTTATAGTTTTCAGAAATGGATTCATGATTCGATGACGTGGCGACAGGAGGCTCGATGAGTTGGCATCCTAGGTGGCACACACGTAGCAAGTTGCATCACTTCGTCCCGCGTGGCAATTGGTACAGTTGGACGTACGTGTGGCATCTGCATGGTTGGTGACTGTTCGAAATTGGTGAATAGACATGATTAATGGACACTGCGCTTCATGGTTTAATCTGGGTCGTCAGATTATGAAATAGTATGATCCAATGGCTAAGATAAATCAGACCAAGTGGTGCACTAGTTCATGAAATGTCACACACCCATTCAAGGAGACACTTCAATCTCTATAAATAGAGACCTCCAAATTCGTTTTGGATACACCAAATCAATTACAATTCCATTGATTTCTAAATTCTCCTCTCTCCATATTCTGTTTCCAAAACTCTCTCATATATTCGTCGTTATTCTGTTCGAGTACGTTCATTCTTTGGTTCGACCGACAAGGTTGGTAGTGTGCAGTATCGACTTTAGAAGAAACGTTGTATCTTGGGAGACAGACGTCCATAATCCCGTTTGCACTTTGTTGGGGGGCGAAATCTGTCTTAAGGAGATTTGCTTTGGCATACATCGCTTCATCTTCTGCTTTTATTTTTCTGTTATTTTATTTGTTCTTTCGATTGCGTTAGTCGAATTTCCGACAACAATTTGCAGGGTGAAATTTATGATCATGGAATATAAAATAAATTTTAGATGATAATTGAATTAATGAAATTTCAGGTAGAACCAGACATCTTATCTGTATTTCTTTATGGATCAACACGACATGCTTTCAAACTTGAACTTGTCAAACATGTTGGATTTGCATAAACCTTCAAAAGGTTGGAGAATCAGGAGTTGTCCTCATGTCAACTATATTTAAACTTGTTGATCTGGAAGTCCTGTCGTCAGAAGTTTATGGAACTACAAAATTAGTAGGAAATTAATCAAGGGGGAAATAAATTATTTCGGTTAATGGAGATCTCTTTTCACCTTGCTTTCCTCTTCACCCGGTTCATAAAATTTTGGTTTCTCATTTTTTTTCTTGAAGAACCATTTTGAGATAATTATAATAGCTATCAAGGTGAATCTTTAATATGACAACCTTGCCTTTATCTTTGATCAAATCGTGCATCGTTTGGGAATAATCCTTCGTGATTCCTTAAGGTGGCAAAATCGAGACTTACTCAGCAAATTTTATGCAGGTTCTTTACAAACAATTATCTTCGAGAAGAAGCTCTAAACAGCCATGTGGTGGAGCAAAGGGTAGAGTGGCAAGTTCTCTTTTCCCTTCCACTTTTTCACATCTACATTTTACTTGATAATATCCTTATTTACGATGAATGGAATTTTTTTCACTTGTTGGGAATGTCACACTTTTATTGTTGTGAATGGGGTTTCTTTGCTAACTAGTTTTTCACCTATGTACTGAAGGTTGTATGCCTTTGATGTACATTGCAACTCTTTTTTCCCAATGTTCGTGTTGCTTTATGGTTAGTATGATGTGAAGCTACTTATCTTCTTGGAGTATAGTCTAAATATATGCTGAAATGCTGCTGATGTCTTCTTTTTTCTGGCAGTTGTCCATTATTTTCTATCACCTCTTCTGGTAGCTCATGGTTTTGTTCCTGAATTGTTATCAAATTTGCTCTTCATGGTGGCTCTTTCCTATTATCATTACCTCAATTTTTTAGGCTATGATGGTAAGATCGACTTTACCTGAAGGACTTGCCTTTCCATTTACTAATATGCTAACAAACTAGGGGTTTCATAATTTATTATAGGCTCTCCATTTCTCTGATTTTCTGTAAAAAGCGCACACAGAAAACTCTCTTGCCAAAAATTTAAATCTACTAATAATTTCTCTTTTGGTGGTTCATCTTCTCCAATGATGCAGTATTGCCCTTTTTGGAGAGAACTACTTTATTTCTATATCCAATTGGCATTGTCATAGTCCTTTCCCCTATCTGTAAGTGTCTCAATACCTAGTTTTTATTATGCGTTCTCTTCTTTTGCCTAGCATTTGAACATTTTGTCTTCCTTGCAGTGATATTGACCGGCTTCAATCCATCAAGATATTTTATGAATGTGTACTTCAGTCGATTTCTATAGATGCAGCTAAACATTCATTCTGAACATGACACAATGAGATCCAGTAAGATACTCTAAACACGTGATAGTTAAATGAGCTCTTTTGCTGGTTCTCTTTCTTTTATGCACAAGGGATGGTCCTGCCATGGGGAAGCTTCAGTAGGTCTGGATAGGTCTTTTGGCGGCTGAAACTAATGTAATTGGGTGGAGGGTTTTCTTCGAACTGAAAATATTGATTAATGGAGTCATTTATACAACCATTGCGTTTCTTAATTCTTCTTTACCTATTATAAATATTAAGTGACGTGTACAAGGGAAAAAATGATCTCTTAATTGTGTGTTGATTACAACTAATGATGAATAGTATTATCCGATGATAAATGATAGCTGTCAAATTGCAACATTTCTCAAAGCATAAAATTGTGTTCTTCGTGTGAAATACCGATTCCTAATTTGTTCTCACAGGACACTTGTTTTCCAATTCTTGAATTAGCTCCACGCATTGTCGTTCATCAATAACTTACCATTTACAACACTCTTCGTTGAACGACATATTACAAAATATCTATCTTCTTGATACATTATTTGACAAAAATCCTATGGGACTAAAATGTCAACAACAAATAATACAAATATGAATAGTAATAAATTGTTACCTCGTTAAAACTTTGTCAAGAAAATTCAGTGAGATAAAATAATCAAATGAAAAAGAGTATAGTTACTCCTCTTGATTTCAATCCTTGTATCAAGCGATTAATGTCTTGTATGTCAATATCTTCAATATTGATATCTTGTACGTCAATCTCTTAAAAAAATAAAAATCAGAAGGACAAAACTTGATGACTGTAGTAATATGATTCGAAAAATAGCTCTTGTTATATATATATATCAAAGTATTAATTTGAGGGTAAATGTGTTTTAGGTTATAGACATTCGTTACATAAAGAATACACCTCGTTAAAACCTTATTATGAAAAACATTGTGGGAAAATTCCTAATGAAGGAAAAAGAGTACATTTATTCTTTTATCACGATACAAAAGTTGCATCATTAAAAATCTTGTCAGGAAAATCCAAAAGGACAAAACCTCGATCAAGAAAAAAAGAGTACAACACGTGTTTATTCCCCCTCATGATAATATTATTTGAATTATATGTTTCAAACATATTAAATCTTTCAACGTAACATTAATAATCATGCCAAATAAGTTGACTATAATCAAACTTACTATATGCATGTCAAATTTCATGCATTGTCAGACTAATAAATTACATACATCACATGATAATTTATCTATTTACACAAGTTTTTGCGAAATTCATTATAAAGAGTTGTATATTTCATATTACTACTTTACTTTTTCTATATTCATTTAGCATAAATATACATCTTTAGGTGTTCAAACTATAGATCCAGAAATTTTAGATTTCTCTAATAAGTTCAATTTTACTAGGATCGTGTCTAGAAACTTTAGGTTTCTCTAGTAAATCCAGTTTTAGTATGATCACGTCATTTTATTTCACCAATCATTTATTAGATCGATATATTCCAATGAATTTATTTTAATTCATCGCTATTCATAATATGATGCAGTACATCATGTGCAAAAGTGTTGTCGACAACCTTTTCTTATCTTTTTCGATTATATTTCTTTTTTCATAATGACATAACTTATTGAGATATCTCAATTTTCATTATTTCAGGTACTTGAACCTCTTCTGATGTTTTATAATAGGTTATGTCTAAATACTCATTAAAAGTATATGTCTCATCAATAAAACCATCATTACCAATTGCTCCATTTTTCTTTGGAAGATTTTGTAATAGAATCGAATATCATCACGCTTCAAACATGCCATAAATTTATCAAATATAATATTAGCGAATTGTCCTTCCAGGAGTCAATTCGAGTTGATGTGTGAGATTGTGAATCTCTTTGATCAATAAATGTATCTAAATGAATTATCTTTCGAACTTTTGGTTCGAATTGTCTTTTACGATGATTTAGATATTGATACATTTGTATATTATTTTCATCTTCTTAATTCTTCCCCCTAATGCTGATAGAATTGTCAAATCAAATTGACAATCATGTTTACTGAATTATAAAACATCATCCATTTGGGATAAAGGTTCATATTACGCATTTATTCTCAGCGTTTTTTACTTTCCATCTCAGTGCATTGTGGTGGATTAACTTTATATATACTGCACTATCAAAATAATTTGATGAAAAAATTAGGCTATGACCATAAGCCAAGTTATAACTAGAGGAACTATGATGTTGTCATGATACATAATGGTCTTCCCTAAATTGAAATGGGAAGTCTCAATTAAATTAATTGGAAGCGTTTAACAAACAATAATGTTCAACCATTTATCGAAATTTCAACTAACACTTATTAAAAATTTGAGATTTAGTATCACTGGTATTAAAAAGACACATCGTCTTGGAAGAAGGGATTAAAAAGAATGACAAGTTGATCACAACGGAATCAAATGTGGATATGACAATCAATGAGAATGAAATCAACTCGCATTTTTTCGGCTTTATTGATTGTCCAGAAATTGATTTTGTGATTAAACCCGATGTAGGAGTGGAAGTCTACATAGTTGAAATTGAATCGGATGAAATGAAAAAGTCTTATTACATTAACAAGGGCAAGGTAGAAGTTTAGAGACTAAATGAAATGTGGATCAAAGCCAAACGAAGGAAAATGGGCAAGGCATCCAAAGCCTTCTTTAGGTGCCTGTGATTTAATTGTCAAAGTCGAGCTAAATACTATAAAAAAAAATGCGCTTCTTGGGAAACAACCCAATTCTCTAACCTATTTATTTATTTTGCTTTCTGTATCGTATTGCATATAGATTTATTTTAATTATTAGTTTACATTAGTCTTAGGTACGTTTCAATTTATATGGTACCACCATCCTATCATGTTTTACCTTAGGTCATTGAATTTATTGTTGGTTATTTCGATTGTTTGGGCTAAGTAACCCATGTTCTAGGTTATTTGATCATTAATGTTTGATTTAACCGCTATGTGTAGGAACATGACGTCATAGAATACTCAAACCAACATAGACCAAGAGGAAAGCATGGTGAAGAAGATTGTCTAACTATAACACATATTGTCTTACACATTCAATGGAAATTTTTGGGGAGTACCTTCTTCCTTTTCTTTCTCGTCTCCTTATATTCTTATTTATTCTTTATGGCATTGAGGACAATGTCGACTTTAAGTTTGGGGATGGAAAAAACTTCGAGTTTTTACTTTTCATGTGTTTTTTGAGTATTTATGTATTTATTTTTCGTTATTGCTTTAATATATAATAGAAACAAACAAAAAAACTGGAAAGATTTCAACAAAAAAAAAATTTGTTTTAGTTTGTGTGCTTGTGTGGGTTAGATAGTTTGGCCGGTAATGATGATTAAATTTGAGATTTGGTATTGATTTATGAACTATGCATATGATGCATGCTAGATTGATTGAGACGTAACCTTGCAAAACTTGATATTATATGTGCACTAGAATTAAGTTGGACAATGTGATGCTATGAGTTGATTCATATAATTGATAGGTTGATATAGTTGGACATAGATACTTTGCCCAAACCATAATAAATTATTTATTTTTAGACCAAATTTAGCACAGTTTGGGGATGATTTTGATGTTGTACGAAGATACAAAGCTAGACAGTAATTCCATGTATGAAGACTTTTGTGTGGATTGTTTTAGATTAACATGATAAAATTGGGTAAAAATCTTTAGTTGGAGGTCGGTTTGCTTGAATAGGTGTTTGATAAGGGGCATTGCACTGATCAATGCATGTTTTTTTTTAAAATGTGAAGATTTTCTTCGAAACCTTTTTTACTTGGGTTATTAAGCCTGTAACGGTATTTAAAACATGGTTCCCTAAAGTCATCTGAGTCATTTAGAAAACTACAAACACTTGTTTGAGGGAATTTGACTTTTGATAAAGGATTATTAGCCTAGTTAGTCCTAGATGTCGAAGCAATCGAAGAATTAGAGAATCTTTGTTTATTGATGTGTTGACTTACAATTAGTAGAGTTCACCTGAACTAGAAAGGGTGATGATAGTAATGAAAAACTCAACCTTAGATTACACAAATGAAAAAGAGTGAAAAAGAAAAAGTTTGGGTGTGTAAATCATACGAGATGTGAAAAGATATATTAGACTACAGAGGATCGGGAATTGAAGCAACTTGTAAATTCATAATTGTCTACTTAATTCTTCACACACACACACACACACACACACACACACACACACTTCAGTTTTGCATTGAAAGAGTGGATATTAATTTAGAATTATGACCTTGAAACAGTTTGTAAATTTAGTACTGTAATTTCAAATACTAAGATAAGATGCTAAATTGTCTAACCAAATATTTTTGCATGTTTGTTGTTATTTAGGTTATAATTGTGTTTTGAGAACAAACAAATGTTTAAGTTTGTGAGTATTTGATAAGTATATTTTATACACTTATTCGAGGTCGTGATATTGGTAGTTCTTTTGATAAAATATATCCTAAATTGTTGTTTCTATATTATTATATAGTAAAAACTCAATGGTTGAATGAAGAATCGAAAGAAATAAGTGAAAATGGTGAAAAATGGAAAAATTCAAAGTCTAAGAACCAAATTGAAAATATTCAATAGTTGATTTAAACCAAAAGATGATACTTGAAAGATTTTTATGAGACAATTGGATGGAATTAGAACTCAAAAAAGAATGGAATATGATAAAAATCAATTTCCAATCGTACAAGTTATATTCCAAGATTTATAGTCATAGATTGAAACCGATATTTTGCACATTTAAACATACGAATTGGGAAAAATTATATTTCTATCAAAGTTGTAGATCTTTGAGTTATATTTCTAATTCACTTTGAATCTCATCAATCAGATATCAGAAGAAAAAGTTATGACAAAAATATTAACTATTGTGCAGAGATCGAAAATTCCGCGTGCGAATGGAACTTTCCTTATTCGATTGGAACTCTTTTGAAAGTCAATTTGGACGTGATTTTCAATGAATTTTTGACTCCTACAAATATATAACAATAGAATACATATTGGGAAGACCTCTCATATACATATTATACTCAAATATTCATCAATTATTATCATCAAATTGGGAGAATTCATAGTTTTTGTGAGATAATTGAAAGAGATTTGCAAGAATTCAATTAAGTAAAGATTCAAACTTAATTTTTGGGCAAAGAAGAGAAGGTGCGAATGGAGATTCATCAAGAAACCATTGAAGAGATTTAAGATTTCAAGATTTATCATCATCTTTTCAATTTATCAAATTTCGGGTTATATATTTTCACTTAAATATGATTTCTTGTAATTTTGATATGTTAGGCTAATAACATTGCTAGAATGAGATGAACCCTTGTTAAGATATTTTTATTTTTAATTAATTATTTTGACTTTAATTTGATTTGTGGATGTTTATTATTATTTTTATCGTTCGTTTTCAATTGCTTGATCACTAATTGAATTGTTAGTGAATTTTATTGTTATCGAGATAGACAATATGGTTTAAACACATTATAATAAATATTGTTAAGATTCGATAGAAGATATATATATATATATATATGATTTTTATGGTTTCAATAGATATTCTAGCACTTGTTAATGCATTTATCATGTTTGCATCTTTCATTGAGAGATAGAAGGGTCACATGAGATGAATAGATTTGATCGCTATCGAGATATGTTTTCAGTTAAATTAGGAACATTGATCAACATGAATGATTTTAAATTGTCAATTTAATTGTTACACTAAAAATAGAATAATAATGGTGATTTGTCATCTTAGCAATGCATCTCACATAATTGAAAAATACATTTACTTACTTTCATTAGTTTAATCGATAATTTAGGGATTAATATAGAAAAATCTAAAATTTATTTGCTATTTAATTAAAGTTGCAGCTAATTTTAACTTAATTAAACACGTAGTCCTCATGAGTTGGATACTCTATTCACTACTTAATTACTTGTTCACGATCCCGTTTACTTGTGAGAAATCAAATGATCACCTACGAAGGTACAGAATGAAGTTGAACCCCCTCAAATGTGTGTTCAGTGTTGCTTTCGATAAATTTCTAGGATGCATGGTTAACTAAAGGGTCATAGAGGTGAATCCAAAGAAAATCTGAGCTTTGGTGGAGATGAGGTGTCCTCAAAAATCAAAGGAGGTGTAAAATTTTAATCAGGCGTGTGGAGGCTTTAAGTCGTTTTGTCTCGAAGGCTACTGATAATTGCCTCCCATTCCTTAAGATTTTGAAAAGAGCCAAGAAACCCAATAGATGAAAGAGTGTAAAGAGGCCTTCCAAGGACTGAAAATGTTTCTAAGAAAGGCCTCCCTCATCTCAAAACCCAAATTTGGAGAAGTTTTGCTACTATATTTGACCATTTCTAATGAAGTCGTTAGTTCGGTTCTCGTAAGAAAAAAGATACCTACCAATTGCTTGTCTATTATGTGAGTAAAGTACTTTTCGCTACCGAAACCCGCTACCCTAATATGGAAAAGTTAGCTTTATCTTTGATCACTATATTTAGAAAGTTGAGGTCATACTTTCAAGCTCACACGATACTTGTGTTGGCCAACTTTTCGCTCAAACAAGTGCTTCAGAAAGCCGATTCTTCAAAAAGATTGCAAAAATGGGTGGTTTGAGCTCATTGAGTTTGACATTGTTTTCAAAACATGAACCACTATCAAAGGCCAGGCCCCCATGGACTTCATGGCAGAATTTGCCAATGTCCTGAAGATGGACGAAATCACGAAGCCTACGAAACTTCTTACATGGAACCTGTTCGTGGATGGCTCATCCGATGACACAGACTCAATAGTAGATGTGGTCAAGCTCAACTATGCGTGAGGTTCAGGTTCAAGGCTACCAACAACGTGGCGGAATATGAGGCATTATTTGCCTGCTTAAGGTTAGCTAAAGAAATACAAGTAAAGAAGTTGCTCATTAACAGTGACTCCCAACAAGTAGTTAGCCAAGTAAATAATAACTTCACGACTAGAGACAAGAGCATGGTCGCGTACTTCAAATTGGTGATGGATTTACTCCCAAACTCGAGTTAGCTCAAATTTCGTGTAGTGAAAATACGCACGCCGATGCTTTGTCCAAGTTGGCTTGTAGCAAAGACTACTAAAGATTGTGCTGATTGAACATCTCTTGGACCTTCCACTACTAAAGGGAAATAGGTAATGTGGTTAGAAGGAACGCCTACGTGGATGCAACCAATAGTGGCCTTTCTTGAAGATTAGACCTTTCCCAATAATAAAGATGAAGCTTACAAGCTTAGAACAAGGGCAACCTAATTTGTATTCTAGGATGATGTACTCTACAAAAGAAGTTTTTTCTTGCCCCTCCTCGGATGTGTCGAGGAGAAAGAAGCTACACACATCCTCCGCAAAACTCATGAGGGTGTTTGCAACAATCATGTTAGAGGGCTTGCGCTGGCACAAAAAGTAATATGACAAGGGTTTTATTGGCCCACTTTGAAAAAAGACTCAATTCAATTTTTACGAAATTGAGATAAATGTCAATGCTTTTCTCCTATCCAGAGACAGCCCTCCCAAGAGCTAACAATGGTATCCAACCCATGGTCATTTACCAAATGGAGGATAGATCTTATAGGCCATTTACCATAGGGTAGGGGTAGTGCAAGCTTTGCTATAGTTTTCATTGAATACGTCACAAAATGGGTCGAAGCCAAACCTCTTGCGAAAATCATAGAAGCCAAAACTTCTAAGTTCACGTGGAAGAATATAATATGCCAGTTCAAAATTTCCCATTCAATTATCTCAAATAAGGCCATCAGTGTGATAACAAAAAAATCAAGGACCTATGTGAGGAACTTGGGATCAAAAAACATTTTTAGACACCTTACCATCCCCAAGAAAATGGACAAGTAGATGTTGTAAATAAAACTATTAAGTATACTTTGAAAAGAAAACTTGACGCTTTCTAGGGAGCATGGGTCAATAAACTACCACAAGTATTATGGGTAATTCGGACTACAAGTCAAACCACAAGTTATGGCTTATTGAGCCTGGTAGAAATTAGGTTACCCTTTCCCCATCGATTGCAATTCAACGAAATGTCCAATGACAAGTTGAGAAGATGTGAGCTCGATTTCCTCGATGAAAAGAGGGATGAATCACAAAATAAAACTAGCTGCATATCAAAGGAAGATAACCATGTTTGTACTTTCGAAGGTTAAGATAAGGTCCTTCCAAATAATCCACATCGTACTTCGAAGAGTTTTTCTATCCGCTAATGAACTAGAGGTAGGCATGTTGAGTCCAACTCGGAAGGTACTTATTGGATAAAAGATCTAGATGGGAAAATGTAGCATCGCCCATGGAACATAGAGCATCATAGATTATATTACCAGTGAACGGGTTCTACGGTTGGAAGATCCTTCACAGACCTTGTAAATACCCTGAAATGATTCAATAAAAGTACGTATTGTTTAATATATCTAAGAAATAAGCCTCTCATGACGAAGATTAATGTCATGTGAGAGGCTCCTATATGGTTGAACCATCCACTATGTAGGGAAGTGTGGGAGCCTTGAAGAAAATGATCAGATTCTAAAAGGAATTACCTCATTGGCTCTCCGAAGTAACAAGCCTCCCATGACGAAGCTGAACGTCATGAGAGAAGTCCATACATGGACACTTTTTCTATATTTATACTCTGTCAATGAACTTGCTGAACTTCTAAAATGAGGTTATGCTATAGAATACTTGGAAGTTGTCCATGCTGAAGTTGCCCAAGTTCAAGGTCTTGGTTTATATACGTCTTCATAAGATTCATAAGGGAGGATTCAACAAAACATCAACACTGCAATATGTTAAATATGAACCATTTAATTAAACGCCAACCTATTAATTAAATCGGAACAAGTAACGTTTAACTAAACCCTACAAAACATATGGTTTGCTTAGATGATTCCACAACCATCAACACTTACATAACACCATCAACATAACTACATCACCAACATACAACTACCAAACACCAATAACAAACTACAAACTAGACATTTAAAACACCATATCTAGTTCTTTTTTCTTACAATTCCAATTACAAACAATATTCTACCAACTAAATGACATATGCTTCATTTCGATCCATAGCCGAACTCACTAAACACGAAAGGGCTGATGACAATGCGAATCAGGAGGAAGTCGAATCCCACTTGATAGCTAACAGAATACAGCTCAGTTCCATCTGCATCATCTCACTAATTTAGCTCCTCTGCATCAATGCATTACTCCAACTCAACTACAGTAGTTCTATTTAGTTAGTTAGGGCAGTTGGTTATATATGCTACCATTATATTGGTTGTAAATATCAGTCTATTAGTTAAGCAGTTAGTAAGCTCCATTTCTGTTAAATTTGATCAACATTTATAAACGATGTGTAATATATTTTTTTACGAGAAGTTCAATCAATAAAATTTCTTCTTCTTCATTCTAATATAGTATCAGAGCATTTTACTTCTACTTCCTTATTGCCATAAGTTTTTTCTCTATTTTTTGAAATATTCATCACCATAGCAGAAACTGATAATCAAATTCACTCATCATTCAATTCCTCTTCAACGAGCAATTCAGTCAATACCAACACGTATGACACCATTGATACAATGGCTTTCCATGTTAAGAATGAAAACAAGAAGCCTACCGTAGGTTAAGTCCAAAATAAATTCCAAAAGAAAGAGAGGCATGTCTGTACTTATAGTGGTTATACATGCCATGGAGTTGATAAATACTACAAGCTTTATGGATATCCACCAGGATATAAGGCCAAAATAAATCAGGTTCTAGTTTTAATTCCCAAGTAGATCATGCTGCTACTAATCAAGTTTCTAATTCATTCTCAGAGCCAGTTTCTGGCAATGTTGGGAAATTCATGCAAACCTTAAATCATACTCAATATCAACAACTAATGAATATGTTGAGTACTCATCTTGCAAGTACAAAGACTGATGCTGAAATAGGTAACAACTTTGGCCACATCTCAAGTACTTGCTTTTCTATTTCCCTCGGTCTAATGCTAAACTTTCACACATATTGTGTAATGGACTCTAGAGCTACAAGCCATATATGCTTCACTCAATCGGCTTTTCACGCTTCGAAACCAATCAGGAATGCCTATATTATACTACCAAACGATGAAAGAATTCATGTTTACTTCAATGGAATGGTGAAAATATCTTCTGAATTGATACTAGAGGAAATGTTATATGTTCCTCATTTTTTAAGTTCAACCTATTGTCTATCAGTGCAAGAACCAGGAAATCATCTGTTAGCATACATTTTTTTACTAATTGTTGCACTATTCAGGATCTATACAGCATGAGAATGATTGACAGAGATAATAAAATGGATGATCTCTACATACTGGATGCTACTTCATCTGGATATATTTTAAATAATTGTAACAACTTCAATGCTATATGTTCAGTTGTTAATAATGTGACCACCAATACCTGCCATCATAGACTTAGGTACTTGTCCTATCAAAACTTAGAATAAACGAAGGACCAGTTGAACGTAACATGTAATAGAAATCACATTTTAGCTCCATGTCATAATTGTCCCTTAGCGAAACAAAGAAGATTGTCATTTGTTTCTAATAACCATCTTTCTAAAAATGCTTTTGATTTGATTCATTGCGATATTTTGGGTCCTTATTATGTTCCAACACATGCTGGATACAAATTCTTTCTTACATTAGTATGATTGTACACGCTTCACATGGGTCTATTTTATGAAACATAAATCAAATGCCAATTTAATTATTCCCAGGTTATTTAATCTGATTGAAACTCAGTTTCAAAAGGTCATTAAAATCTTTCGTTCTGATAATGCTCCAGAACTCCAATTCACATATTTTTTTGCCTCTAAATGAGTTCTTCATCAATTTTCCTGTGTCGAAAGACCTGAGCAAAACTCAGTCCAAGGTTCCTATCCAATTTTAAGGTGAATGTGTCCTCACAACCACATTCATTATCAACAAAACCCCTTTACCACTTTTACAAAATAATTTTCCTTTTTGTCTCCTTTATAAGTCCCCAGTAGATTACCATTCTCTAAGAGTGTTTGGTTGTCTATCTTTTGCATCCACTTTAACATCCAATCGTCCAAAATTCCATCCAAGAGCTAGAACTTATGTCTTTGTTAGTTATCCACCTGGCATCAAAGGATATAAGCTGTGTGATATTGTCTCTAAAACCTTTATTGTTTCAAGAGATGTCAAATTCCATGAGCATCTCTTTCCTTTTCATTCTTTACTACATAATGATGAGTTGATTGATCATTTTCCTAATCTAGTTTTACTCAACTCAGCCTCTGATATTATTCTATCCTCAAACAACTTTTACATATATTCTAATATCCCTCCTTATATGGTACATCACACAATATTATTGTCTCTCCCAATTCCCATCAGCATTCTGCTCAAATTACTTATCCAAATCCTTTAGCTCTAGGCCCTTCCATAAATCCAGCTACTAGAAGATTAAATAGAATCAGCAAAACTCAATCATACCCGTAGGACTATCATTGTAATTTGTTGACAAACACTCCAACACCATTTGATCATTCTCAGTATTCCCTAAACAAATACCTTTCCTATAAAAAAAATTCTACTTCACATTGCACCTACCTTTTCAACATCTCTTCCAGCTTTGAACCACAGTTTTATCACCTAGCAACAAAGTTTGATCATTGGAGCTTAATAAGACCTGTTCAATTGTTAATCTGCTTAAAGACAAGCACTCCATAGGCTGCAAGTGGGTGTTCAAGATTAAGCATAAACCTGATGATAGTGTTAACACATATAAAGCATGTTTGGTGACAAAAGGTTATACTTAACAAGAAGGTTTGAACTTCATTGAAACTTTTTCTCATGTGGCAAAATTAGTCACACTCAAGGTGTTTCTTGCTATTACAGCCATTAATAAATGGCAGATTATTCAATTAGATGTAAAGAATGCTTTTCTAAATGGTGATCTATTTGAAGAAATCTACATGGGTTTTCCTTTGGGATATGTTAATCACAGCACTACTAATGCACATGGGGAGAGATTGGTTTACAAATTACACAAATCAATCTATGGCTTAAAGCAAACCTCAAAGCAGTGGTTTTCTAAGTTCTTCAATGCTCTTACTGCACATGGTTTCATTCAATCCAAATATGACTATTCTTTGTTCACTAAAGAATCTAACAATACATTTGTGGCTCTATTGGTTTATGTAGATGATATTATCATCACTAGTTCAGATTTTAAAGCCATCAATTCCTTGAAAGTTTTGCTACACAGTCTATTCAAATTAAAGGATCTTGGTCGTCTGAAATATTTTATTGGTTTAGAAAGTGCCTCTTCACAAAAAGGCATGTTTCTTTCTCAAAGAAAATATACTTTACAACTGTTGGAGGACATTGGTTTTCTAAGCTTCAAACCAGCATTATTATCCATGGATTCCAAGGCCAAACTTTGTTCTTTTGAGGGAGAGCCTCTTGCAGATGCTTGACTTTATAGAAGGCTCATTGGTCGTCTTTTATACTTGACCATTTGCAAACCAGACAACACATTTGATGTCTATAAATTGAGTCAATTTGTTGCTCAACTTAGACAACCACATATGAAGGTAGTTCATCACCTCTTGCAATACATTAAAGTAGCTCCAGGGCAAGGAATTCTGTTTTCAGCTGCTTCTTCATTTTAGCTTCGTGCAATCACAGACGCTGATTGGAGTTCTTGTTTAGATACAAGAAAATCAGTAACTGTGTTTTGTATTTTCCTTGGAGACTCCATGATATCTTGGAAAGCCAAGAAACAATTTCAGGTCTTCTACTGAAGCTGAATACCGTGCTTTGACATCCACAACCAGTGAACTCGTTTGGATTTATCAACTGCTTCGAGATTTTCATATTGAAATAAAAATTCATGCTCTCATTTTTTGTCACAACTAGGATGCAATACACATTGCAAGTAATCCAATCTTTCATGAGCAAACCAAACATATAAAAATAGACTATCATTTCGTTAGAGATAAGGTGAATAATGGATTTGTTAAGCTACTTCCGGTTAGAACGCAACATCAGTTGGCAGACATTTTTACTATGTCTCATTGTACGAATTCTTCATTTCCTCTAATGTCCAAGATGGCTGTCATTAATCCCCATAGTCCATCTTGAAGGGGAGTAACAGAATACAACTTAACTCCAACTGCACAGCTCAATTCCAACTGCCTCAACTCACTAATTCAGCTCATCTGCGTCAATGCATTACTCTAGCTCAACTAGAGTAGTTCTATTTAGTTAGTTAGAACAGTTGGTTACATATGTCACTATTATATTGGTTGTAAATATCAGTCTGTTAGTTAGGTAGTTAGTCAGATCCATTTCTTTTAACTATGATATGTTATAAACAATATGTAATACATTTTTTATTTAAGAAGTCCAGTCAATAAAATTCATTCTTCTTCATTCTAATATCATTGATTTGCTCATCATACGCTCCCTCTGTTGCATATCGCTCAATCGAAAGATTAGTCCATTTATTACACTATTGTAACGTGGATGAACAGATGGGTCGATCCAAGAAAAATAGTTGCAATCATATGGTCGTTCATAGTATCTACATCCCCAAAATCGTTTTTTCGAATTGTTCCTGTCCATGAACTCTTTGTGACAGCTTTCTGACCACAATGACATAAAATGTGTTTGACATTTTAGTTTGATGAAGAATCTTCCATGAAGAGGTTTAGGGGGAGGCAAGATTTCTTTATTTTGGATGGAAAATGATTTAGGAAAAATCAATTAGGGGTCGTTCTCTTTGTGTTTCAGTTTTGTGTTTTGAGTTTTGAATTCATTTTGTGTTTTGTGTTTTGAGTATCCATGTTGAGATGATTGAAAACGCGTTCTTTTTTATCGTTTTGTAAAAATATTTCCCAAAACAATTTTCCAAAAACGCGTTTACATTTTTTATTTTTGTCATTGTTTTCATTCTCCAACCCGTTGGACATTCTCCCCCGCCGATCCACCTTCTTCTACCTCACAAACGACCACCACCCACCACCCACCACCTAGACCACCGATCCCAACATTCCTCCAACCCCCTGACCTCCCTCAACAATTTCCCCAGATTATTTCACATGAAATCAGCCGGAGTCAGCCAAAACAACTGCGCGGTAACTCACTGTTTCAGCCCGTAAACACTGCCGCCGACCACCTTTCCGATCGCGGACCACCATCAATCCACTCCTCTCAACAAGGCGCATCACATACTACAATGAGTCACCTTCGATTGTCTCCAGAATCGGCTGCTCTTATGGAAGTCGGCTCTGGCAGAAGCAGTGCGCCCGAATCAATTTTTGAGGATAATTTTGATTGATTTTTTTTATATGATTGGATTGTTGTTTGTGAGGTAATTGAAGAGGGGATTGAGGGCTTCACAATGGTATAAAGATCGGCCATTTTGGAGGAGGTTGGCCGGAGTTAGAGGATGGGAAAGTGGCGGTGGAGTGTGGAGTGTGGAATGTTGAAGAATGGTGGAGTCGTTTTGGTTTTTGTTTCCCGTGTTTTTCAATTTCTTCCACTCCTGTGAAGAAAAGCCGTTTTAGGCGTTTCTTCACAAAAAAATATTTTGTTTTCCAAAATTCGTTTTCAAAAATGACAAAGAGAACGCGTTTTCACCGTTTTGAAAAATCGAAAACAGAAAATGGGTTGAAAATAGCAAAGAGAACGCCCCCTTAGGTTTTCATAGAGGGAAGAAAGCGTTGTATTGAGGAGAAAACATAGTGAAGGATGAAAATAACGATTCATTCAATTTTTGGGAAGAAAGCGCTTTAATTAGAGTAAACATTATCCCCATGTCAATTTTAATGGTGTCGTGGTCACGTAAGATTTTCGTCTACAACGGAGATTTTTGTCTATTTGGAAGGATGGAAGTGAAATTGTTGATGGATGTGTAATTTTTAAGTATTCAGTAATCATTTATTTATTTTTGGATGAGCAAACAGTGACTCAACGCAAATGTTGGGGGATCGGTGATTTAATTAACTGAAACAGACCTTGTTTAGAGTTGGAATTGTGGGGGGGAAAAGGCAATAGGGATGACGTCAACGCCGGTGAAACCCTTGTCCCCGCAGGAGTGGGAAGCATTGATCGACGACTACAACAACGGAGGAGGCCACCTTCACCGCTCGGTCCCTGTATTGGAGCTTTCCCTTTCTTCTGTACTCCGCAAAGACCTCCCGCTTCCTCTCAAACTCCACATCCTTACATTTCTGGAACAACACTCCTTCTCCCTCTTTCCTGCTGATTCCTCTTCATCCTCTTTCTTCTTCCGCCTTTTTGAGTCGTTACGCTTCGTCGTTCAGTCCCCCACCGACCCTTTCTCTTTCAAAGACCAATTCCTGATCTCCACCACTTCCATTTTCATTCTCTTATTGAATGTTGATAACAATGATTTGAACAATTCTCCACTCAATGTTTTAGTTGAGCTCTTGCTGACCATTATCAACCGCCCAAATCACGGTCTCGACCGCCAGACTCGTGGTGTTGCGTGTGAGTGTTTGCGGCAGCTCGAGCTCGCTTTCCCTTGCTTGCTTTCTGAAATCACTCCCCACTTGTGGGCTTTGTGCCAGAGCGAGCGAACCCACGTAGCTCAATCCTACGTCTTGTTACTTTCCACTTTAGTATATAACATCGTGAAGCTTAAGCCCCCTGACAGTAATATTACCTCGATTTCCAACGCCACGACTCCTCTGATCCCTTTTAATGTTCCACGTTTTTTGATAGATAGGGATGAACACAGCGGAGGAGATTTTGTGTGGAAAGAGGAGATCTCCTACAAGGATTTGAGGAGAGTGATTGCTTTCTTGCTAGAGTGGCCGCCGAATTTAACTCCCTTTGCGCTTTTGGAATTTATGACCACTACGATTCCGGTAGTGGAAGAGCTGGAATTGCATGCATCTTTGTTAAGAGTGCAATTTTCAGGACTGCTATATACCTATGATCCTTTGCTTTGCCATGCTTTTTTAGAAATGTATTCGAAGTACCTGGATTCTTTCGATGGGCAAGATCTCGATGTTGCTAATCGCCTATTGTTGATGACGAAAGAATCCCAACATCATTTGGTTTTCCGATTATTGGGGCTTCATTGGTTGTTGGGATTCATTGTGTTGTTAGTCAATAAAGATTTGGGGAAGAAGAGAAGCATCCTTGAAATAAGCTTGAGCTTTTATCCAACCCTTTTTGATTCCCTCTCTTTGAAAGCCCTGAAGCTCGACTTGCTGGCATATTGCTCTGTTCTCAGTAACTCTGGAGATGCAAATGCTGTAAAGGATGTGGAAGGAGGAATGGAGGTGTTTGAGGTTAAGCTATTTGAAGACGGTCTTGTTGCTATGTCGGCTTTCAAATGGTTGCCTCCTTGGAGCACTGAAACTGCAGTGGTATTCAGGACCTTTCATAAGTTTCTGATTGGTGCATCACCACATTCTGATACTGGTTCTTCTTCTGGTCGTTCTGTCATGGAGTCCAACATCTTTCATACCTTACAGGTATATCTACGCATACCTCTGGAAATGTGTTTTATGTAATTTTCATTTCTCAAGTCCATGGATCTAGTTTAAGTAAAATGTGTTGCTGTTTATTACTTGTTCACGTTTTTTGAGTTGGGAAATAGAAAATTTAGAGGGTTACAGTGACAATACTAGTATGTGGCTTTAATTTAATCTGTTTAAGCTAGTCTCGTCAGCCTAGGCCCTTAATTGTAATTTTATCTCCTCAATTGGTTTTTTTTTTTGCCAAAATTTTGGGCCCAGTCTTAGTTTGTTAATAGAGGTTGTTTTTTAAGAAGTGCTGAGCCTATAAGCCTTTTGTATGTTGTTAAAATTGGAGACTGGGCAACATACAACTCCCTTGTATATTAGAATGCTGTCAGTAAACTCTTCATCATTTTTTACAAGAGGCTAAAACATAATTTTCTTCTGAGGGGCGCAAGCCAAGAGTCTTTGTTTAGTGCCACTAGATATATACATTACCATACATTTACTGGCCGATTTTCAATTGACTACTCATCAGTTTGAGTAATCTAATGTTAATAAGAGGCTTCTTGTGGAGTAGAGTGTTCATTCAGATTCATATACTGGTTGACCTTGAGTTATGAGATTGGAGATTAAGAGTAACAAGACCAATCTCTTGAAGTATTGGAAGTAATAGATTTAAAATAACGGTTGTTCCTTTCTCTCCACACGCACCAGACAATACATTCCGGGATAAGATTCCATACAATCCTACTATTTTTATCTCGAAATTTCCTCCTCCATGCCCGCACCACATCTTCAATTCTCCTAGGCATCACCCAATCCAAATGTTGGGAGACAAGAATGCTGTTCCAAAGCCACCTAACACCATCGAAATGAATGAACAAATGATCAATCGTCTCCCCATCTTTCTTACACATGTAATACCACTCGGTAACACTAAAGCCCCTCCTTCGAAGATTATCAACCGTTAACGCTTGTCCCCGCACAACCGTCCACAATAAAAAAGCTACTCGTGGAGGCAGTTTACATTGCCACACCATCTTCTACGGGAATGAACTCTGCACAGGTTCCAATAAAGATCTGAAATAAGAACAAACTGAGAATAAACCATTCTGTGCCAACCTCCACCTGCTACTATCACCTACTCCAACCTGAATGTGCGCCTTATGCAAAGAGGTAAAAAACAACGCGTAATCATCCAATTCCCAATCCTGTAAACCCCTCTCAAAAACAGGATTCCAACTGAGACTTCCATTGTGAACAGTGAATGCCTCATTCACCATAGCAGACGGCTCCAAGGCAATACGATGCAAAGAAGGAAAACGCACCTTAAGTGGCTGATCTCCGCACCAGCAATCGTCCCAAAACCTGACATTATAGCCATTTCCCACCTCATAGTTCAGATTATTTCGAAACTCATTCCATCCTCGTCGGATATACCTCCACAGACTTACCCCATAAGCTCCACAACCGTCAATTGAGCACCAACCCCCCTCCAACACACCGTATTTCGCTCCAATGATTTCTCTCCAAAAACTCGCCCTCTCCATTCCAAATCGCCACAGCCACTTGCCTAACAAGGCCTTATTAAACAGAACCAAACTCCTCAATCCAAGCCCCCCAGCCCTTACAGGAGCACAAACTACGCTCCACTTGACTAAGTGGACTTTCCTTTCTTCTCCCATCCCTGCCCAAAGAAACTCCATTTGGATCCTCTCTAATTTACGTGCCACTGTAACAGGAATAGGAAATAACGACAAAAAATAAGTAGGGAGATTTGAGAGGGTAAATTTAATGAGAGTAAGGCGACCATCCTTTGAAAGGTACATACGCTGCCACCTCGCTCATCTCTTCTCCATCCTTTCAATGATTTCATTCCAAATATGTTTACTTTTAAATCTTGCCCCTAAAGGGAGCCCAAGGTATGTTATAGGCATATGTGCAACCTTACATCCCAAAATACCAGCCAGCTCATCCACGTTAGCTACCTCTCCCACTGGGATAGCCTCAGATTTCCCCAGATTAATCTTTAAGCCCGACACGGCTTCAAAGCAAAGAAGTAACTGACGCAAATTTCTCACTTGCTCATCATTAGCATCGCACAAAATCAGTGTATCGTCTGCAAATAACAAATGTGAGACCTGTGCATGTCCAACCGTAAAGCCCCTAATCAGACCCTCCTCCACAGCTTTTTCAAGCATCCTGCTGAACGCCTCCATAACAATGACAAACAACAACGGAGATAGGGGATCTCCTTGTCTCAATCCTCTGCTACTTCGAAAATATCCTTCCGGAGTGCCATTAACCATTACTGAGAAAGAAACAGTTGAGATACAAAACTGAATCCATCTACACCACTTCTCCCCAAATCCACATCGCCGGAGCATTTACAAAAGGAACTTCCAATTTACATGATCATAAGCCTTCTGAATATCGAGCTTGCATAGAATCCCTGGCACACCCAAATGCCATCTTGAGTCAACGCATTCGTTTGCTATTAGCACAGAATCCAAAATCTGCCTTCCTTTCACAAAGGCACTCTGGAACTTAGAGACAACTTTCCCCAACACTTCCTTCAATCTATTCGCCAATAACTTCGCGATAATCTTATACACCCCACTAACTAGGCTAATAGGGCGAAAATCTTTAATGTCCACCGCCCCTGGTTTCTTGGGAATCAGCACAATAAATGTAGCATTAGAGCTTCTTAGAAACCTACCATACTCTGAAAAATAGTTAAGAACATCCGTAATATCCGCTCGCACCACCTCCCAACAAACCTTATAAAACGCGAACGAGAAGCCGTCCGGTCCTGGTGCCTTATCATCATTCATGCTAAACACAACCTTCCTGATCTCTTCTTCCCCAAACGGTCTCTCTAACCCTCTAGCATCCTCCTCCGTGATGGTGGAAAAATCCAGTTCCCCCAACTCTGGCCTCCACTCGAACTGTTCCCGATAAAGAGTTTGATAGAATCCCACCATTTTGTTTCCAATGACCTGTGGATCCTCATATGTAGTCCCATCTACTTCCAACAACGAAATAGAATTATTACGCCTGTTTGAATTCGCAATCCTATGAAAGAACTTAGTACCTTTGTCCCCCTCTTTCAACCATGTAACCCTAGATTTTTGACACCACGCAATCTCCTCCATCTCCACCAATCTCTCCAACTCTCCCCTTAAAATTCTACGTCTCTCCCTCTCCTCCCTAACCAACCCACAGCTCTCCTCCCTCTTATCTAACTCCTCAATGTCAGAACAACATTGACTTTTACGGCAATTAACATCGCCCACCACCTCCTCATTCCACCTCTTTAAATCCCCTTTCAAAGCCTTTAATTTTTGATCCAACACAAAGCTAGGAGACCCTCTAAAGTCATAAGAGGCCCACCATGTCCGTACACGCTCCCCAAAACCCTCGACTTTTAACCACATCTTCTCAAACCTAAAAGGCTTTCTACCCTTACCCCTCAAATCCCCAGATAGTGAAATAGGGAAATGATCCGAGTACACCCTCTCAAGTCTCCCTTGTGTCATATCCGAGTACTTAACCTCCCACTCCTCACTAACCAAAAACCGATCTATTCGGGAATAAACCGGCCGGTCCCTATTAGAAGACCAAGTAAAGTCTCCCCCAACCATCGGAAGATCCACCAACATATTCTCCCTAATGAAGTCTGAGAACTCCTCCATAGCCCCTGTAAGCCTTCCACCGCTCGACCTCTCAGAAGGAAATCGAACCACATTAAAATCACCCCCAATACACGTTGGGAGACTCCACCACGCCATCATACTAGACAACTCATCACACAAACCCCCTTTACTACCGTCCGTTGTCGGACCATAAACTCCAACAAACATCCACCAGAATCCATCCCCTATATTCCTGAGGGAAAGCGATATGGTGAATAACCCAACACTAACATCCTCCATGTCAAACACTCTGGTATCCCACATGACAAGCACACCTCCTGAAGCCCCTGAAGACTCCAAAAATTGAAAACCCACATGCTGCCCCCCCCCACAAGCTACTAACCACAGCCCTCGAAACGATCTCCATCTTAGTTTCTTGTAAACAGATTAAGTCTGCCCTCCATCCTCTAATCAAATTTCTCATACCCAACCTATTCCCCTCATCATTAAGCCCCCTCACATTCCAGCTTATAATTTTTGGGATCATTTCAACACTCCATCATCCCTCCCCAACATACCTCTCTTGGAGTCTCCACCCTTGATGTCATAATTCACTGACCATTCAAGCCGCTAGTTCACGATCGCCTTTTCTTTTTGACTTCCCTCCTGGTATGCTCTTTTCCTGTTCTCTATTAGTCTCCAGTGCCTCAAATAATTCCATGAGATCACGTTCATGTCCAGTACAGGACACACCAACCATCCTGCTGAACTCCTGAATTTTTTGAAGTACCCAATTCGATGGTGAAAGCCCATCAGCAAGGGTGTATCCCTCCACTCCATCCATTGGAGCTGCGCCATTGGCTATCTCTCCTTTCTTACCGTCATCCACCCAAACCACCAAAACTTTTTCAGACTCTTGCTCCGTTCCTTGTGAAGGCTTCGAATGCCTTCTATTGTAAGTATTCACCACCCTATTGGTCAAACCCGTCTCCTCGTATTGTTCCACACCCATAGAAGCTGACCCATCAACCAATACACCCTTCTGATTCTTGTCCGCCACTATTCCCTCTTCCATTTCACATGTATCCAGCGCAACCATAGTTACTGCCTCCAAATTAACCATCGGCTCCCCTCTATTCACCTTAACCAACCCTGTTACATCCACTACATCGTCCATGACTGAGTACGTTGGTTCCATCTGAGTCTGAGACTTCTGATGTGGCTCAATCAAGACCTGCTCATATTTATCTTGGGCATCTTTCGAAGATAACCCCTTGAAATCCATAGGTGCTAATAATTCTCCATCTCCTGGAGATTCCTCCACTCTCATCCCACACCTATTACAACAAATTAACCCGCAGCCCACATCGGACTCGCTCCCCATCAACCTAATTAATTCATCAAGTTCCCTTCAATGCCTGGATATGTGCCCTTATTTCAGCAGACCTCCAAAGCCCTCCATGTGTGCCTCCAGCACTTGCTTCCGGCCCCATGTGCTTTACAACATGGGGGTTACTCACACCCTCCACCCCTTCCTTTCGCCCCAACACCCGTTGATCTACATTGAGTGAAGCCTGTGGGTTTGCCACAACGCCGGCGTACGTCCTTCCTTGTTGCATTCTAACGTCTACAATTCTACGTTTGGCCTTGTCACCCGCGACAAATGAGTCAATAACGTCCTGAAACACCCGCGAGATCGATTCCCAACCTTCTCCATTCACGCCCTCCGGTACCATCACAACTCCCTTCCGGCGCCTCTCCCCATACTGTGCTATCATCAAGTACCTACCGCGGTCGTTCGCACATCGTTGTGCCAAAAAGGCTCTATGGGCTTCATTAAACTTAGAAGCAAAACCTGTCAGTCTGTTGGTCGCCCTCAACTTGTCCACCATGTTCACCATCCAAAGAGCACCAAACCTTCCCATGCAGATAGAGTTTGATAACTTTGTGCCCCACTCAATCATCCTAATGACACCAAAATTGTTAACAGAGATTGCAAACTCTTTCGCCACAACTCGAAAGCGACGATCAAATACCAAACCATAAGTATTTCCCAACCTTGAACCCAACAACTGTGTAATCGGCATGTCTGGTGGTAGAATAGGTGGCGTGGCTGGCCCGGGAACATTCTGGCGCAAAATCTGTCTTTCCGGCTCCGGCGCGTGGGTGTCACGCGCCGGCACGCGCGCCGCGTGCCCAGCGGCGCCCGTCCCCCGGCGTCGGATTCTCCCCCCCAGTCCACTGGTCCGGCGCGTTTGCTTGGGGGGGAGCCGGAGCTTGCAGAAGTTGGGCGGCGGCGCTAGGGTTTCCACCTAGGGCCGCCGCCTGAGGGTACGGCTTTCTGTTTGGCGTGAGGCCGGTTTTATGGGGCTCGCCGCACGTCGCATAGGTGCCGACGCCGGCGGGAATAGAGGTGGTTGGCTGGTGGGTGGCGGTAGGTTTGAAGTGTAGTTCGGGGTCCATGCGTTACTGTCAAGAAGGTTCTCTTTATTTTCTCTAAAGCAAAAACAATGTCATCAGAAAGAAAGACAGATTATAGATTGAAGGTCATTTTTTTTATGAGTCTTTCAATATTTTGGGGTGAATGAGAGACCTTTTATGAGATTTGGTGTTTGTACTTTCTGCTTAAAAGTTAGTGTATGAAGGATTTTGTAAAAGTCGTTGGCATTTTGAATACTCCGGGACTTTTTAAGACTTTTAAATAGATTTCAAGTCTATAAAAGTCTATATTAAATACCCAAGACTTTAATGAAGTCGTAAAAGGTCTTTATTGAGTGCATCTAGACATTTTAAATCTCTAAGGGTGTGTTTAATTAGAAATTTTTCCATGGAAAATGGCATTTTTCCCCCCCCCCCCCCCGAATTCCAACTTTTGGAGTGTTTGATAGCCATTTTGTCTATGAAAAATAAAAATATTTTTCAACCTTTGAAAAGATGTCCAGTTTTCTTTGTTTTTGAGGCAAACATTTTCTTTGGGGGAGGTAGGCTTTTGTTTTCCTCAAAATAAAGGAAATATTTTCTTTTCTAGGAAGCATTTTCCATACAAATCAAACACACCCTAAAAAGTCTTTAAAGTCTAAGCACTTATTTGATTCAGCTAAAAAGTTGAATTAAAATCTAAGTAAATAACAACAATTAATTTTAACCATACATTTCATGAAACCCACAAATTTTTAGCCACACATTCCATTAACTTTTAGATTTTTAAAGATTTTATTTTTATCTAACTACACTGGGGCTAAATTTTCCATCAAATATGTGTCAACTTATATTACCCCTACTCAAAAATCTTAGGTTTATGACTTATCCATGATCTCCGTCACTGCCATACATACAAAGATTTCATTCTCTCTTCATTGCATCTATTCATTAAGCTATCCTGGAGGGCTAAAGGCCAAAACCACTTGATGATGCTATCAAATTAACGGCCAACAATAAAAGAAGCTGTGAAAAAAGTGGAGAAAGAGAGAGATGTGAAGGCTGAAAGATAGAGAGAGATTAGAGAGAATTCTTGTATTGTATTCGATGTCAAATTGTGGTTTAGTACAAGAAGTGACCCTCTCTATAGAGGTTTTAAGCTAGTCTTAATATGTTTACAAAGACAATAAGGAAACTATGATTTAATACAAGAAGTAACCCTCTTTATAGAGGGTTTGAGCTAGTCTGCAAACATACGCCGAGTGGACTGAAGTGTTGGATTGCTATGAGTTATTCGTACCGAAGGTTCAAATCCTTCTCTTTTTGACAGAGATCTTGATGTGTAGAAATCAGGCTTGGATTTGAATATGAATTATGGGGCTACTGGTGGAAGAGAATTATGAACAGAAGGTCAAGGGAAAAGACTAATCCCCTGCTTGGTTTGGCTAAAAGAAGTTAGATAAAAATCGAAGTGGAAGTCAATAATTAATTTTAACAACTCATTTCATGGGACCCACTACTTTTATCAACTTTTTCACTATACATTTCATCAACTTTTATCAAAATATACTAAAAATCTGATTTTTAGCAAAATTAAACAGAGGCTAAGTTTTGTTTGTATGCTAGAGGGGCAGTAGATTCAGGATGTTATTCCAGATAAGGGAGGGCAGTGGGAAAATGATTGGTATACTGGAGGTGGCAAGTCTAGGTGATGATAAGATATTTGGGATTTGTGTAAGAGTGCAGAGGAGGATTGGGAATGCTAAGACTTCTAATCACCTGATATTCTTCTCATAGATGGGCTTTGATGGCTGAACCTCATCGATCTACTTTAATGCACTCACGGTTTCAAAAGTTTCAAACCATTATTACGAGAACAAGAACGAAAATAAGAAACCAAGAAGTTTTTGTTTGTGTTTCCAAATTTTCGCTTGTACAAGTGGGTTTCCATCTACTTGTTCAGTTTTGAATACATTTTGGTTGAGTAAAATATACTTTTAAAAGGTTAGAGCTAATCAAAGATCTGGGGCTTGTGTACAAAGCTGAACCTATCTCACGATCATTGCATTTTCTTTTATTCGTGTTGTGTAAGCTTTAATCATGTGCATAAACAAGGAAATCCGTGTCTTAGCCTGAATGATTTGTTCATTGATTACTCTCGGTTTTGATGTTTAGCGAAGCATATGGATCATGATTTTTTATTTTTTATTTCTAGTTTCCAGTGTCATTTTCTTTGCATTATAATGCTGAACGTGTTTATCCAATAGCCTGGAATATCTTGAAAGAGAAAAATGAGAATTTTCTGAATTGGGGTTTTAGAGCAGTTAAAACTTTATTATTTTTCTAACAACTTCATACTTCTTGTTGAATGAGCGATGGGTTGAAGCCTTCAATAATCTGTCTTAGAATGCAGAATGATTTTTTATCTTACAGAACTTTTGAAGCCCTTCCATAACTAGGATTGGTAGGTTACCTTCCTTGGTTAATCCACTCCTTTTCTATTTGGAAAATTTAGGAGCTGTTCTCTTTGTGTTTCAGTTTTGTGTTTTGAATGTCCATTTTGAGATTGTTGAAAATGTGTTCTTTTTGACATTTTGAAAATACTAAAAACGTGTTTTGAAAATTTTGGCTTGAGTATAACTAAAAACACCCAATTTGTCATTTTTGGTTTTCTTTATGAATTTTTAACTTGTTTTCAAAAACGCGTTTTCGAAAATAGGAAAGAGAATACATTTTCACTGTTTTGGAAAATCGAAAACAGAAAACGGCTTGAAAATGGTAAAGAGAACATACGCTTAGAAATGGCAGCAATTTTCTATAAATTCGAGCAAACAACTTTTGATCTAATCGCTAATTTGAGGAAATTCATTACGGAAATTAAATTAGAACAGTAACTAATCAAATTTCAGTTGCCAAAATATTGTCAAAAAATAGAACAAAATCAGTAGTTAGGATGAAAAACGTGTAATAACGCCAAAGCTTTAATACGGCTCACTTTTTTTGTGCTTTACCTTAAGCTTTTCAGCATTCCCTTTTGTGTTAAATTAGCAATGCATTCCAACACCTCAGAAGCTACCAGGGCGAGTACCGTGAACCTGAGTACGGGATCAGTGTGGAAATTGCGGAATTAATTGAAAACGTCGGGAAAGCCCAAATTTAGGTTGTAGACGATAGAATCCTGATCCGTGCTTCACAAATCAAGAACCTAAGGTATATTAAACCCTAGACCCGTTGATGTGCGGAAACAAGAACCATGATTTTGCGAACGCCACAAAGGGTGCCTAATTCTTTGATAAGTTCTAAGGGTTGAACGCCACAAATATAAAAATATATTTGATAAGTTCAATAGTTCATTCAAGAACCAAAGGAGCGAAAAATCTCGTTAATTCATTATCAAAAGTCTTGATTTTACAATGAAATAAATCTCCTATTTATATTAATGCTAGAAAACCTAGTAAAAATGTAATTAGGTTACAAAATATTGTAAAATTGGAAATAAAATAGAATTATAGTCTAACAAGGAAATTCGCGTCAAAATAATTTTCTTGGATCCGGACAACTTTCAGTATGTTGGTCATATCTTCCTCTCCCGATATCCGATTGAGGTGATTCAAAATGCGTTGGAAAACTTACTTTAAGGGCTACAAATCTTCAAATTCGAACGTTAAATGGGTCTCAAATTGAGACTGAAAATTCGAGTGTTTTCCAACATGTTCCTGCTTCCGTCCCCAACATGTTACTTGACAATTGGCTTGTTGTTTTCAATATTATACTCCGTTGCTCGAACATGTAAATGACCAGCTTTATCAACTCTTTGAAATCTCAAATTTGGCATTTCCCTCTTTCCAACAATCATCAAAATCTTAATAAATTGTGCCGTATCCCGGATTATATCATACTCTCCCTCTTCAAGAGGATTCGTCATTGAATCCGTACATTCAATGCTCAGATTATAACCCTTGCTGCCAATCAATGCAATGAAACGGTCCATCACCTCTATGATGCAATTTAGACCTCGTCACTATATCTCCCAAGGGTGAATTTTATTAGAGCTTGCTCGGTCACGTCTACCTTTCCACCCCCATTCAACCAAGTCATCCTATAAGGACTGGGATGTTGTACAGGTAACTCCAATTCTTCAACCATAATGATGCTAATCAAGTTTGATATGTAGTCCCTATCAATAGCTAGATTGTACCATATAACACCGAGTTTGAAAAATATATCCTCAATCCCCATCCATCCCCTTTATATAGATTTTCTCACGATGTTAGAAAAAAGATTTCTAATATCAAGATGATGAATTAGACATAAATGAGCAAGAAGGAATTTGTTCTTACTCAGGAACACAAGCGAAGAAAGAAAGATCTATTTTTTTTTTGGACTTGGTACGGATGAACAGTAATTTTTTTTTTTGATAAATTCAAAATTGGACTACGAGATCAACGAAACAAACGAAAGTTGATTTGGATACTAGATTAGTACAAAACAATTTTTGACTTTTTTTTTTAAAAATATTACTGGACACAAGAGCATAAAGAACAAAAGACTCAAAACAATGTGGAGCCCAAGCTCTGATACCAAATGACGCAAACCCGGGTACGAAATCAGCGTGGAAATCGCGGAATTAATTGAAAACACCGGGAAAGTCCAAATTCAGGTTGTAGACGATAGAATCCTGACCCGACCCTCACGAATCAAGAACCTAAGGTATATTTAACTCTAAACCCGTTGATGTGTGGAAACAAGAACCATGATTTTGCGAACGTCACAAATGGTGCATAATCCTTTGATAAGTTCTAAGGGTTGAACGCCACAAATATAAAGACATATTTGACAAGTTCAGTAGTTCATTCAAGAACCAAATAAGAGAAAAATCTCATTAATTCATTATCAAAAGTCTTGGTTTTACAATGAAATAAATCTCCTATTTATACTAATGCTAGAAAACCTAGTAAAAACATAATTAGGTTATAAAATATTGTAAAATTGGAAATAAAATAGAATTCTAGTCTAACAAGGAAATTCGTGTCAAAACAGTTTTCTCAGATCCGGACAGCTTTCAGTATGTTGGTTATATCTTCCTCTTCCGATATCCGATTGAAGTGATTCAAAATGCATTGGAAAGCTTACTTCAATGGCTACAAATCTTCAAATTCGAACATATTCTATACCAAAAATGGGTCTCAGACTGAGACTGAAAATTCTAGTGATTTCTAACCCGTTCCGGCTTCCGTCCCCAACATGTTACTTGACAATTGGCTTGTTGTCTTCAATATTATGGATTATGTTGCTTGAACATGTAAATGACTAGCTTTATCAACTCTTTGAAGTGTCAGACTTGGCACTTCCCCTTCTCCAACAATCATCAAAATCTTGATAAATTGTAGCGCATCCCGGATCATATCAGCGAGTTTCTCTGAGTTTGTAAATACTGGGATTAGTTATTAGGGTAAGTATATTTGACTGCTGAAATCAAAAGAAGAATTTTGTATTTCTTGATAATTTTACATTCCTACTGCCTTGTATTTATACTACAATCGGGATTAAAAATGGGAAAATAATATCTCAATTAGGAGAGAGAGAAATCAGCATAATTATGGACTATCTAACTAGGGAAGGGTCTAAATACGGTACAAAGAGTCAATTACAAATAAATCACAATTATCCTATGTATTTTTATGGATTTCTACACCTCTCAAGTTAAATGGTAAATGTTGACCATATTCAACTCCCGGATGACATCATCGAAGCTTTGTCGTTGTAGTCCTTTGGTGAAGATATTCGCGATATTTCTTTTGTAGGAACTTAAGTCATATAAATAACTCCGTCTTCTACATTTTCTTTGGCAAAGTATCATTCAACTTCTACATAATCGAACTAAACATGTAGAAGTTGAATGATACTTTGCCAAAGAAAATGTAGAAGACGGAGCTATTTTGGGCCTGATCCATTTTTTGTTGCTCCTTTAAATGTTTGGACTGACCCATCCAGTCCAAATACTTTTGACCCATTTAATATTTTTCTAGAAATTAAGGCATCTGCCCAAGTTCTTTGTACCCATGAAGCCAAAATCCCTTTGCTATAAAGGCCGAACCATCTAATCCAGTAGGCCTAATTGATTTCCCATTCTTCAGCATAATTAGTCAACAACCTTCTCACTTCGACGAAGACCTCATGAGTTGATGGTAGAGGTCATCGGCCAAGAATCAGTCCTCTCACATCGTCACGGTTTAGTCCCGCCAAAAATTCATACACCCTCTCATTTTCAAGCCGCTTCTTGTACTAAACACTATTACCATGTAGTTCTCAGATTTTCATTTTTCAGGAGGGCTGCATCTATTGCCTGCTTCATCTTGCTGGTAAGATAATCAATTTTTCCTTTTCCATCAACCATTAATTTAATTGATTGAGCCTCCTCTTGAAAGTTTCTTCCATCGAGTTTTTTTGCCATCAGTTGAAAGGATGAGTTGCTGATTCCAATTTGAACTCATGGTGGAAGCAACTTCTGTCTCGCTGCTATGAGATTCAGAGGTCGTCGACCCCTTGCTATTGAGGACGATTTCCGTCATTGAGATGGCTAGGTTTTTGGACCACCTTAGCTCTAATACCATGAAATTAGAAGAAGAATTTTGTATTTCTTGATAATTTCACATACCTACTGCCCTGTATTTATAGTACAACCAGGATAATCTCCCAATTAAGAGAGAGAAATCAGCCTAATTATGGACTATCTAACTATGGAGGGGTCTAAATATGATACAAAGAAACAAATCAATCATAATTATCCCATGTATTTTTCGGATTTCTATAACTGCAACTTGTATGCAGTTGAATTAGAAGTCTGTCTTTGTATCCTTGGAAAAGAATAGGCTAAGTGTTTTATTAGATGGCTCATTTGTTATCTATTCCTTGAAGTTGCAATAATATGATATCCAACTTTTGTTCTGCAGAGGATGCTTGTGGACTCAACTTCCGAATATCAAGGACTAGTATCTGTCGTTCTTGCTTTCGTCAACCGCTTGTTGGGATGCCACAAACATCGGTGGTTGGGAGATAACCTTGTTGAAACATTAGATGAGCATTTGCTTCGAAAACTCAAAATAAACTACAGATTGGGATCTTACTTCCCCTTGTTTGAGATAATTGCTGAAAATAATAAAGTTTCACCAATTGGATTGTTAGAGATTCTCATGAAGTTCCTGGTTTTCCTTGTAGAGAGACATGGTCTTGACACAGGGTTGAAATCTTGGGGCCAGGGAAGTAAAGTTCTCAGTGTTTGTCGAACAATGATGATTCACCACCATAGCTCTGGCTTATTCCTTGGATTGTCTCATCTTCTTGCATTTTCTTGTCTATACTTTCCTGATTTAGAGGTTCGTGACAATTCGAGGTATAACATACATTTTCTCTCTCCGCTTAAAATTATTTCTTTCTATTCTTGGCACTGTTTGCAATATGTAAGCTCATTTTATGAAGGATCTTACGGGAAAAGAAGTTGGAAGCAGTAAACAACCCTGGGACTGGGAGAACGGGGCGTGCTTGTTCCATTATTTTTACGCACATTCCATTATTTTTACGCACAATGTATTTTTTCTTTGACATATTGCAGATTCTACTTGCGAATGCTTGTATGTATACCAGGGAAGAAGCTCAAGCACATTCTGCACACTGGGGAGCAGTTGCCTGGCATGTCACCTTCTACTAATTCTAATTCATTCTTCAGTCTTCAGTCTCCCAGATCTTCATATGACCTCAAGAAGTCTCACAATATTGCATCCTATATCCATGTTGAGCGCCTGATGCCTTTATTAGTAAAGCAATCGTGGTCCCTGTCTTTATCAAATCTAGGCATCAGTTGCAGCAAACCTAGTTATTTAGAAGGCGGCATCAAGGATAATGAACCTGCCGCTAGTGAGGAAACAGAGATTGGAACAAGTACAAGCACTGATATTATCGCCAAAACTGACGAAACTCATCAGCAGCAGGAGCCTTTGCGCGTGATGGATTCAAAGATTTCAGAGATGGTTATGGTCCTGAGAAGGCATTTTTCATTTATTCCTGATTATAGACATATGCCAGGTCTCAAGATTAAGATATCGTGTAGTTTGAGATTTGATTCAGAGGCATTCAGTCACGAATGGGCAGTCAATATGCCACCTTGTAATAAAATAGAAGATGCACTTCCTGCCATATACGCCACAGTTCTCAATTTTACATCTTCTGCACCATATGGCTCTATACCATCATATCTAGTCCCTTTTCTTGTTGGTCAGCTGCCGAAAAATGATTGTTTAATGGGTGAAACTAGTAAATCTTTAGAAATTATTATGCCTGTGGAAAATGGTTGTGGAGAAGGTAAAAATAGCTTCAAAGCTCCTGTAGTTATACAACTGGAACCGCGGGAACCAATGCCCGGTCTTGTTGATGTCTTCATTGAGACTAATGGAGACAATGGTCAGATAATTCGAGGGCAGCTTCATGCTATATCTGTTGGAATCGAAGATATGTTTCTCAAAGCTATTATTCCAGAAGACATTGAAGGAGAAGCTGTACCTGGTTACCATTTAGACTTGTTCAATGCACTGTGGGAGGCCTGTGGTACACCATCATCAATCACAGGTCGGGAGACCTTTGTGTTGAGAGGAGGAAAAGGGGTTGCTGCAATCAATGGAACTCGATCAGTGAAACTCCTTCAAGTTCCCGTGACTTATTTGATTCAAGCTGTTGAGCGTAATTTGACACCTTTTGTTGTTTGTGTAATTGGTGAAGCACTGGTTGATATGGTGAAGGCTGGGGGGATAATGAAGGACATAGTTTGGAAGGATAAGGATGATGATGATGCAACAAAAACCTGCAGCCCAACTGGAGGCCCCCTTTATCTCAAGTATTTCGATGATGATAACGAGAATCAAAACCCACCAATTACTAGAAAAACCGTTGCAGGTTACCTTGACATTTTGATATTTCTTCCACCAAGATTTCATCTTCTTTTTCAAATGGAAGTCGGTGAGGTTTCAACTCTAGTTCACATTAGAACTGATCATTGGCCATGCTTAGCTTATGTTGATGACTATCTCGAAGCTTTATTTCTCGACTCGCCCTAAAACTGCTTTTGTATATGAACTACACATTTATTTTTGTTCCGTGCTTGCAGTCTTCTATCCATCCAAGAGAGATGGCCTGGGAAATTCAAAACACATTAATTTTCAGCTCTAAATAAAATAATTGGTGAAGTACATGCTCAGATCCATCCAAGGTACTCAAATCTTAATTGTTTTTTGCACTTTTTATTTTCTTGGAGTGTTATGTGTTAAAGCATTTTCAAGAGATTTTTTAAACGTAAGAAAGGGTTGTTTGAGGCCCATTTTAGAGGGCAAAAATATGTATTTTAGAATAGTGATTTTGGGAGAATGTGGTTAAAAAATGAAAAGTTTTCGATTTACGTGTAAAATTATTTTATTGAAAAATGTGTGGTTGAAAATGAATTTTTGAAAATAATGGGCTCAAACAAGGGCTTAAAAAGTCAACTTTTAAATTAGGTTTTGATAGATTTTTTTTTATTTAAACTTTGTTAGTTTTTAGAGTAGAATGTGAATTTGGCTCATTTACATTTGGAGAGTAAAACACGTTCTCTAATCTTGACTTGTATTTTTATAATAACTACATTTAACAAATTGCAAGTTTCATCACTAGTTAATATGTGTTGGATTGTGTAAAAAATTTAATTTAAATATTCTTTCTATCATGTACAAAATACTTGTTAAAAATAAAAGCCTCTTGTATGTGCTCTTACTATAAATAATAGCAATGTCTTTCAGTGTAGAGGGTGTCAAATGGGTCGGGTCTTGTTTGGAGAAATTTTGTGAGGCACTGCTTAACCAAATGGGTCGAGTTGTGTCGATTCACGTATTTCTATTCTCTTCTTTTTAATGGTTAGATTATAAAGATAATCATGTTTGAGAAGTGTTTATAAATTATAAATAAATAACAATGAATAGTAAATAGTACTTATTAGTTCGGGGGTGTGAATTCAAATTAAATTAAGTGTGTATAAATCATATATATAAACATGAGCCTAACATAGACAATCATAAAGGTATAAAAATAATAGTGTTTGAAATATTTGTTCAATTGATTTATAGACTTGTAGGAGATTTCGATATTCTAATCATCCACTTTTATAAAAGTAGCGTAACGAACTTAATTCATATTTGTCATTAGACGACTTTATGGGAGAAGAAGAAAAGGGAGTGTAGTTGTTACCTAGTTTTGAAGCATAATTACATTTGACGTGAAATTTCATCTATATTGTCAGCTTCTATTGGAACTCTAAGAGTAAATACTCTTATAAAATACATAGAATGCCCTCTAATTTAATCATGGGGATCGATAATGGAAAAATGATGGGCAAAGTTTCCCTTATGTGAATATGAATTACTCTCCATTACTTGGATCTCGATATGATTAAAAGTATTTAACAATATAAAAAAATTGAGAAAGAACAAAATAAGATAATAAATCACTGAATTCACCAAGACTCAAATCAATGAGAATACTTGTAATACATTCATATACAGAGACGGACGCAGACTTTTTATGTTGGAGGCACAATCAAACATTCAAAAAGTAACGAAAAAATTAAAGTAAGAGATATTTTATTACAATTGTTCTCTACGTGTTCTCATATTTTGATAACATTCCATAATTACATCATTTTCAATCTTGTCAAATACATCTTTCTCGATATATGCAATCAAACTATCATTCAACCATTGATCTCCAATTCGATTGTGCAAACGATTTTTGACAAAAGTCATCACACAAAATGATCTCTCGACTGTAGCAATAGCCACAGGAAGAACTAAGGTTAATGTCACGAGCTTGTAGACTAATGGATACACTTCATGTTTCTTCGTCGCAACCTACCTCTGTGCAAGATCACTAATGTCTTGTAATCCTTCAAAGTCTTCGGATGTGTGCATGTTAAGAATATATGTATTTAATTGATCATCAAGTTCTGAGATATATCCTGCGTCAAAATCTGTCGGATAATGCTGACATAATCGAATCATTTTGTTCTTGTCAAAAGCATCAAATGAGTTATTTGGAGACAAACATGCAACACAAATGAGCAAGTCACTATTTACCTCAAAAAAACGATCATTCAACTCCTGAAATTACATATCAATAATAGCATAAAACATTTCCACATGTTAATGATGCGAATTTGTCACTGTGTCACGCCGTGAACGATCTAGAGTTATAAACATATCATCCATATTGGGAACATTGATCTCATGAGTTGCACAAAACGAACAAACAATTTCAAAATAAGACTCACATCCATCATCCCTCATCTTTTGGAGTCGTACTTTACATAATTGCACCAATCTTATGACATTGACAATATCCTGATCTTTTCGTTGTAATGTTTTCGAGAATTCATTTGAAATCTCTAAAATCTTTTTTCATGAGATGTAAATTAAATGCAAATTCAAATTTTAACATCAATTCAAGTGAAACACAAACATAACCTCTTGTTCCGGTACTTGTAGTGCCAGTCGCAATCATTTCAACAACGTCGACTATAGTTGAAAATATGAGAATCAAGTTAATTAAACAACCATAGTGAGAGCCCTAACGTGTATCACCAAGATGTTAAAGAGTAGTTTCTTTATTGAGACATCGTCCACTTCATAATTCACCAAAACTGAGTGATTCAAGAACTTTCAACATTTGCGTCTCTCGAATAAGATTACTCCGTTTAGCCGATTCACCACCAACATTCCCCAATCTAAGTATTGTATAGTGAAAAAAGTTTCAATCTTTGAATGTTTTTGTCACATCTACAAGTGCTAATTGAATTTGATGAGCAAAGCAATAAATATAGGCCAAAACCCCGATAAGAAAGAGAACCAGGTGAAAAAGGACTAAAAGTGTGCAAAAATGTGAAGTTGGGGACCAAAGTGCACAAGCCAAAAAGTTGGAGGATTTGTGATGCAATTTATGGAGGGCAAAATTGAAAGAAAAGTCAAAATTCGAGGACCAAAATGTCACTTATCAAAGTTGAGGACTAATTATGCAAATTATCATGAGAACCTCCTGTGCAAATTTTGATTTCACCAAAAGTGCGCACCCGCACACTTCGCCTCTGGAATGGTGTGCACCTGCGCACATAAAGTGCGCGCCTGGGTGTTGGAAAATTCCCGAAAACCTAAGGACTCAAGTTGCAATTTTTTGCATTTTTAGGTTTTAAAACCCTCTCCTGCGGGGACGTCCAGTTTTCTCTTCTTTGGTTTCTTTCTTTTTCTTTTTCTTTCATTTTTCCTTCTTTTTTCTTTCCTTTTCCTTTTGTTTTTGTTTGGTATTTTGGAGCACAATCAAGAGCACTGGGAGATATATCAAGGATTTTGACAAAGATTTGGAGAAATCAATTTCTAGATCTACAAAAGGGTTTTATCTTTAAACTTTGATTTTTCTCAATTGTTTTGTCAAATTTGGAATGTATTGGTATAAATATTCTCCTTGTTATCATATATATAAAATGAGCTAATTGATTTTGTTGGGATTTGTGGTATTAATTTAACCTAGCTTTTAATTAATTTTAATATTTGTTCTTTAATGTGTGTTATATTTATTTTCATGTGTTTCTATTATTGAATTTATTGCATTTTTAGTTATGTGGCCAATGAATAATTATGTTTAGTAATTTGTGCATCATTCGAGAGAATATTGTACATTTTAGACCAAATAGTAGAAACTCTAGGTTTATGTAATGTGTAATGGATAGAGATATACCATTAACCCCTAGGTGACCCAGTGAACTATTTTCACAATATTTAATGCGGTTGTTTGATTGTAATCTACATAGAGATATAGTATGTTAAACCAATCAATTATGGTTAATTTCACTCGAGAGAGGTAATTAACTAAAATTGAAAAATCAGGTCTAACATCGAAATTAAGTAATTCTTTAATTGGCATGTGGAGAGATAAATTAGGCGACGGTTAAGCGAAACCATGAATCCCAACCACGTTTCCCTCAAAAATTTCCAAACGTTCTTATTTTGTAGATTTTTAGTTTATTTACCACTTTTCAAATCTTATCTTTAATTGTGTGTCTTTTTTGATTGTTAGAATTAAATTGATTAAAGTCGTGTAATCTAAAATATCATTCATCGAGGGATCAACAACTAGGACTCAAAAAGTCCACTTTATTACTTAAACGCGACCCGTGCACTTGCGGTATATTATTTTCAAGCGAACACTGTGGTACTCGAAACATACTAGACACCAACAAAATGTTCCAATACATGCCCATTCTTCACATGACGAATGAAAATCGACATTTGCTCCTTAACTGAAATGTCTCGAGATTCATCAACTAAAATTGAAAAGAAACTATCACGAACATATTTCATAATCACATTTAGACATTCAGAAGCAATATCACTTACAAATCTTTTTGCACTCGTGGTTATGTTAATTTGAAATTCTCAGGTGCATTCGTCAAAGCAACGGCCTTAATGTCAACATTATGATCACACAACCAATGTAGTAGTTCAAGAAAGTTTTCTTGGTTGTTTGAATCTTCAGATTCATCATGTCCTCGAAAAGCCATACGTTGTCATAGAAGAAATCGAATACAATCAATTGACGCACTCAATCGAATTCTATAATCTATTAGAGCTTAATTAGATTGCTTAACGAGACAGGATGCAATAATTTTCTCTTGATTCTTGAACGATTCATATTTGACTTGAGCATGATCGTGTGCACTACTTGAAGAACCAACATGTTTTCTAAGCACTTGTTTCTTTTTCCAATTTGAGAATCCATTGTTAATAAAGGAACCTCACTCGAACTGAAAAGATAGCAATAAAAACAAAAAACTGCATATTTCCCTACACTATATTCAACTAGGTGGGATACTCATTATACCACGAAACACAAAATTGCATATCTTTGTTACTCATTCTCGTGGATGGAAACGCATGATTGCGAGGCTAACAAAAATCCTTTTGCACGTACACTCTTCGAATCACGTCTCGATCTTTAACATCATAATTCCCTATTGGAACTCTCAATCCAAGATCAACGACAAGATTTGCAACATCAATATCCCCAACTCCTCCAACATCCCCGACTTCTTCAACATCAACATTATTTTTATCACTTTTGTCTCGAACATTCCTTTCGTCGGTATTTTGCTTATCACAAGAAAGCATAGACTTACGTTTAAAGTATTTGTCCATAACTGATACAAAAAAGATTAAAAAAAAAACATCAATCACAATAGAAGTCCCTAAATCAAAATTGGCAATTGCCTTCTCCTAAATCCCTAAAAGCCCTAATTAAAAATCCATAACTATCAATTTCCAATAAAACCCTAAATATTAAAAAAAAAAAAAACCCCTAAGTCCCAAAATCCCCAAAAAACCCTAAATCCCTAAATCAGAAAACACAATTAAAGTCAAATTAACACAATTCATTTACGTCAATAAGAATTAAGAAACACGGTTACACAAATACATTATACACAAATTGCTTAACACAATAATTTCTAAATTTTTTTCGCTAAAAGTGGTGGAATGGCAGAAGAACTTACCTCACCAGAGACTCAAGAGTGCCGGAGACCGAGAGAGGTCAGAGAGGAGTGAGGACGAGAGTCGGGCGGAGTTTGATAGTTGGAGGCGCAAAGTGGTGCCAGCAACTTCAAACTTCTTGGAGCCCGTCAGTGACTCGTGAGCCTCGTGGGAGAGGCCCGAGGATGGACGGAGAGACCTTGGAGTGACGGAATAGAACGATTCGGGAGAGAAGGAAAGAGAGAGCAAATGGAAGGGGCGGCGGAGGCTTTACGGGAGTTTGGAGGAGAAATGAAGTTCTTCTTTCTTTTTCATTTTGTTTTAATAATAATAATAATAATCCCAAAATCTAGGGGGCACGTGCCCCCCAAGCCATCCCTAGGTCTGCCAGTGTTCATATATGTAAAAATGGTAAAATTATCCATTCAAATCACGATACCAAGAAAATAAGAATGAAAAACATGGTGAGTTGGTTAACACACTCGACGTCCCATTGATTCGAGAACATTCGTAGTCTAAAGTGTTGTTCTATGAATGGACAGACACGGTCCAAGCACACATACATATAGTCAGTGTTCTAAAAGGCGTAATGCGTGGAGGCCAAGCTAAGGGCTAGGCGAGAGTAAGCGAAGCTTATGCGTAAAAAAGCGTAAAAAGATATTTTCTTATTTTAATATTATTTTAATTTTTAATCAATCAAAAAATCATTTAATAATTAAAAATAATACTTACTAAACATTTAAAACCGATTCATAGAAACTTTATACATTTTTTCAAAGTTTCCAACAAAAAAAAAAATAACTTTTAAATTTAAATACAAAATAGTAAATAAATAGTATAAAAACTTAAATATTATCTAACTCTTTATTGGAGTAGAGAATTTTTTTGATTTCAGTGATTGTTTTAAATTAAGGCAAATTGAAGCAATTAGCCTTCAATAAATTTTAACTTCAAAGAATTAAAAAAAAAATTAAAAAAGCACGCATACGCACACATAATTGCTCCTAAGCGCACATTACTTGGCAGTCAACGCTAAATAAGGCGCGTTGACCGTCAAATAAGGCGCCAAGGCCACGCATCGCGCCAAGACGTGCCTAGGCCTGCACCTGGACGCGCTATTTAGAACACTGCATATAGTACCGCCCCCACTAAATTTTCTTCAAAATGAATGGTGACAGCAACATCTACTAACAGAACGGATAAACACCATGCACCATGATTACCTACTTCCCAACGCAAACAATGCTGCCCCAAACTCTGATGGAGTGCACACAACTATTGGAACACCTAAAATTTTATACAGCATAATTATTGCACCACGTAAATCACTTGTTAATGCACCATGATTACCTACTTCCCAACGCAAACAATGCTGCCCCAAACTCTGATGGAGTGCACACAACTATTGGAGCACCTAAAATTTTATACAGCATAATATTATTGCACCACTTAAATCACTTGTTAATGACTATTCCGCGACTAATTTATTGGAGGGATGGAATTTCATCAGTCACTTTGAAGTATAATTTTCCTATGCAAGTTTCATTTGATAAAATCTCACATCGAATAAAAATGAAGGCACATACCAATTTATAATAGTTTGAACTACTCCTCTTATTAAGGTTGACATTTTAAGATGAAGCCACATATTTTAACATGGTATCAGCGCCCATTAAGTTCCAACGAACAATTCAATCCGATTAAAACTCAAAAAAATTGAGCACACCGATTTCAAGATTGGTCTGTGCAAACAAACCATCATATTGCTAGGATATGTTAAAGGAGTAAAATCTCACATTGAATAAGGTTGACATTTTAAAATGAAATCCAAATTTTAACAGACTATAACAACAATTCGTCTTTGCTACATATGAATGGCCAAAAAGACGCTCCCTTGTGGACTCCCCGAGCATTCTTGGGCATAGCTTAACACCTAAACAAATTGGTTGAGGTTAACAAGATTTACAAATTTCTTATCTACGTTCTTGTACATGTAGCAGAATCTACAGAAGAAGTATGGACAACCTATGATCACATAATAAAATGGATATAAACGTATTTGTTACCACAGCTGGCAGTTTATGTTACCCTTGTTCCCTTTTCAATAATATTGGCTCACAATCTAGGTGGCCTTAGAAGTCGTGGATTGCTGCTAGAATCAATCCAGGATGAGATCACATCAACAAGAAGGTCTATTTCCTTTGAAATTTCTGCACGAAAAATTGTTGTGTCTACCCCAAAGTTATCGCCCACGTCCTTTGCAACTGTCTCCCAAGGTGTCCCTGCAGTCAAAGTTGCCAAAAACTCTCCTCCCCGATTAACTGCATCTGCCATTGCTGGGGGAACATCTGGAAGAGCCTGGATATTCATATTTTTAATGATTCCTTGTTACATTCAGCTAATTATTGCTCAACAGTGTAGAAATATTCTCGTGTGCACGAGCATATAAGTGCACATAGTATAAAACAAGAATTTGCGAGTGCTTCAAATTATCATTTAGAAGTTTCACCTGGTGTAGCGGAAGCCCATGATCCCCAGGCAACAAGCATATAAGTACACATAGTATAAAACAAGAATTTGCGAGTGCTTCAAATTATCATTTAGAAGTTTCACCTGGTGTAGCGGAAGCCCATGATCCCCAGGCAACAAGCGAATGGACATATCCAGCATCGAGCTAATGGCAGACTCTGAGCTAAGAACCTGGGCTAGTGTTGAAGTTTCATCAATTGTATCATCTTTGAACTTTATTAACAGATTCCTGGAGATGCCATAGTAAGATCTTATCTGGAATCACAAAATCAGATGTTCAATGAGAGATCTTTTACAGTGGCTATATAAATGTATATACAATCCAAAATGAGATGTATTTTGTTTATATGAGGGAATCAAAGTTGAAATTCCTCATTGTTCACGGTAAGATACATGGAGAAAGCAACAGCCAGTGAAAGGAAATGTTATTTGTCAAACTTAAGATTGAATGGATGCACTAAGATGGTGGAAGAGAGTTGAGCATTACAGCCATGACAAACATATGGGATTATATAAAGGTGAAACAGCAGAAGCGATTGTGCCGGCAGATTAAGCAATTGATTTATATAAGAAAAATACAGACTGAAGCAAAGAGTTCCCTTTCATTTATGTCATATAAAAAATAAGTTCCATGACCTCTGCTTGTACCAATCTGTCACATTCAATAGTGTACACACACTTAACATTAAAGTCCAATTATGACATAGAACATGTTTGGTTAAGTATAAAGTAAGGTTCACCCTATGTTTGGCTCCTGTTTATGAATTGTTTATAAATATTCAAGCCACTTTTCATCCACATGTCAAGGGACTTACACGCACTACCAACTTATACACCATTCACTTCTATCTATTTATAATTTAAACCGCATATAACACTTCCTAAACATGCTCATAAAATAAATATTTTTCTAATTGGCAAAAGTTGAAAATAAGTTACTTTTTTGAGGTAATAGCTACTTTAGAAATAAGTAGTTTTTCAACTGAAATAAGAAACATTAACATATCCACACATTTGGAAACAAACTTTTACCTTTCCTAAGCTTAGCATAACATCCATTCAGGGATCATATTATAGTTTTAGAAATAAGTAAATTGTTCACTTGAAATAAGAAATATTAACATATCCACACATGTTCGGAAACAAACTTTTACCTTTCCTAAGCTTAGCATAACATCCATCCAGGGATCATATTATAGATTCTAATCTTAAAAAAATAAAAGAATATACATCAACAAAATCAAACCGCAACACGATAGCAGTATTATCCAACAGTATTCCACACCACCCAAAGAAATTCGTGTTATGAGCTGTTTCTCTTGTTGGCATCTTCCTTCAACAAATAATATTTTTAATAAATATAGTACAACCTCTTTTTAAAGTTGTTACAGATAAGATTAATTCATACTATGTTAAATTACCCCATCTAAAATGTTAAACTGTTAGAGAGGAAACACATTAATTTATCTATATTTATAATTTCAATATACTCCTTCACATGCACACTGGATTCAGTTTTTTAATCAAAGATTTGTTACGTGGACTTGATATATAATTGGGTGGCAATGAGATCTGAATCATGATCTTTGATAGCATTTCGAGTAAGCTTTTAAATGTGAGCCTACTAAAGCGGGCATCATGTCAAATCAAGAGCCTAGATTAAAACCTTAATGAACATGAACATTGTGGATATGCAATACCAAGAGCAATGCAGTTATGTTTTCACATGTTCAAATAAGCAAGCTTAGTGGACTCATATAATACTTTTAAAGGAGAAGGACTAGTCGTGGGCCAAGAAGAGCTTGAGGCACCGAACAGGTGAAAAATTATTCTGCTGGAGACTTGAAGACTCAGTTCGTGATGTTGAATACAAAATATTGTTAAATAAATTCCTGGCCCTCTAATAACTTAAGTTTTTGGATGAGTTGGTCTAACATGGCATCATAGCTATCCAACATAGTATGATAGCTAGTTCTCTTCTCCGAAAGTGAATTCATAGAAAAGGAACTAGTGTGCTAAATGTGATTGTCTTCCTTGGACCCTCCCTACTACCACTGAATATGGAACACATGAACTATCTAGGATGGAGGAATTTGAGACCTTGACAGTGAGAGATACTTCTGCCACTTTACAGCACAACATGTATAGACTTGTTACCTTTGAGTTTAAACTAAGGCAAGCAGAATGAATGGAAGAGTTCAACAAGGTCCAAGGGTAATCAGTGTATATAGCATGGAGAGATGTGTCGATGCTCTAGCACAAGCACACTATTAATGGACTCTGGACTTTATACACAAAAAATGAAGCATGTTGGCAACCTTGACACGTGGTAAGTGTATTTTATACACATATTTGAGGGCTTAAAATATCGATATTTGGTAGTTTTTTTGACAAAAATTATTGTATTTTATACTATATAGATAAAACTCAATGGTTGAACAAGGAATTGGAAGAAATAAAAAAAAAATCAAGGAAAAATGACAAAGTCCAAAGTTTGAAGACCAAATTGCTAATATTCAATAGTTAATTTAGACCACAAGACGATAATTTAAAGATTGCTTAGAAGACAATTGGATGAAATTAGAACTCAAAAAGAAATGGAATATGATCAAAATATTATCAAAATCAATTTACAATCGTACAAGTTATATTCTAGATTTTTAGTCGAATATTGATACCTATTTTTGGCATAATAAACTTCCGAATCGAAAAATTTCTATTTCTAACAAAGTTGTAACCCTTTGAGTTGGCTTTTCAATGCACTTTGAATCGCCTCAATCAGATATCGGGCGGAGAAAGTTATGGCCAAAATACGAACTACTATGCAATGACAAAAAAAACTGTGTGCGAAAGAAACTTTTCTTATTCAATTGGAACTCTTTTGGAAATCAATTTGGACGTGATTTTCAACCAATTTTCTACTCCTACAAATATCCAACAATTGAATACATATTAGAGATCTCTCATATATATCTCATACTCCAATGTTCATCAATTATTATCATCAAATGAGAAAATTCATAATTTTGTGATAAAATTGAAGGCGACTTACAAGAATTCAATCAAGTGAAGATTCAAACTTATTTTTGGGCAAAGAAGAGAATGCGTAAGTGGAGATTCATCAAGAAACCATTTAAGAGGTCCAAAATTTCAAGATTTATCATCTTTTCAATGTATCAAAAATCCAAGTAATGTTTTTTCACGTAAATATGATTTCTGTAATTTCGATATATTATACTAGTTTTATACATTGCTAGAATGAGATGAACTGTTGCAATTATATTTTTACTTTTTAATTATTTTGTCTTTAATATGATTTGATTTGTGTATATTTCTTATCGTTTTTATCATTCTTTTCAATTGCTTGATCACCAATTGAATTGCTAATGGTTTTTATTGTTATTGAGAGAGACAATATAGTTTAAACACGATGTAATAAATATTATAAAGTTCAATAGAGGATAGAGATATATCTCTATATTTTATGTGGTTTTAATAGGTGTTCTAGCACTTGTTAATATATTTATCATGTTTGCATCTTTCATCGAGAAATAGAAGGGTCACATGAGGGAAATAGATTGATTGCTATCAAGAGAGGCTTTTAATTAAATTAGAAACATTGATCAACGTGAATGATTTCAAATTGTCACTTTACATGTCACGCTAAAAATGGAATAATAAGGGGGATTAGACATTTTAGCAATATATCTCACATATTTGAAAAATTCATTTACTTACTTTCATTAGTTTAATCGATAATTCAGGTATTAGTATAGAAAAACTCACAAAATTTGTTTTATATTATATTAAAGTTGCAATTAATTTTAACTCGATAAAACACATAATTTTCGTGGGTTCGACACTCTATTCATCATTATATTACTTGACCACAATCTCCTGCACTTGCGGGTTTTCAAAGGATCAAAACATGAGTCAGCTTTGATCACATGCCTATGAAATGCTTTCCTCTGTCTTTACCCAACATCAAGCCCCATTTCCCAAATATCGAGTCCTCAAACAGTCCAAGCCCACCTAGTCCAATTTCAAACCTTGGATCACCTCAGACAAAGTCACCACAACATGTTAATTAACAAACTAGTTCAAGGGAATTATTTTTAAACAATAGTCCGAGCTACCTGTCTATTCAAGGCAGAAGAATCTGAATGATACTAATATTCAACCTGCTCCCTCACACTGCCAAGAACCTGAGACAGGATCAATTAATTATATTCCCATGTCTGGTCTTATTTATGATGACTTGAACATACCTATTGGTCTCATATAAGGCATTATACCATGCATACTATCCCTAAATATAGTGAAGGCTTTACTTATTCCAGAGTGGAGAGAAGTTATTGTGGATATAAGAGCCCTAAATAAAGGGTACTCGGAGCCTCGTCAGTTTACTTAGAGGAAAAAATCGAGTGGGGTGCAAATGGTTTTTCATATCTAGAGGTATAAGGCGAGATTGGTTACTAAAGATTTCACAGGTCTATAGCATTGATTACTAATAAACATTTGCCCTAGTTGCAAAGATGAATATTGTCCAAGTTTGTTATCTCTTGAAGCTAACCGTAATTGGCAAACTGGACCAGATTGACATCAAAAACGAATTCTGAGTTGATTAGCCAGCTGAGAATTATTTCCTAAAGCAATCAGTGTCAAGATGTCTACGGTAAATAAAATTGTTGTGACTCAGAATTGATGAGTAAAAGGAGTCGGTCTAACTTATAAAAGAAATGCTTGAACACAACATAAATTGATTAACCTTGTGTTTGTGTATAAATCACTGTCATCCAAAACATTCCGGCGACATTAAATCTAATAAAAAAGCTAACAAATTGCAGATGTCACTGTGGAAAGTCTAGTGAAGGTCAATTACTCAACTATTCGAAGTAGGCCATGTAAACTTTAGCATCCTTTAACATCATTATAGTACACGTGGCTTAATCCTTTGGCTGACTTTTAATACACTTTTCAGCGCATTCTTAGATAATATCCTTTCTATGGAAACTCTAAGTGCAGGTAGAGAGAGAAACAGGGTGCTAAAGTTTCATAGCCAAAAACAAAGTGTGAGAGGTAGTAAAAAAGGGTAATTAAATTTTTTATGAAAATGGAATTAACTAAATTTTCAATAATCTTCCAATGCCTAGACAAAAAATGTAAAGAATCCGACTTAAATTAACTCCCAAAGTCTATACACTAATTTGGAAATGGAACAAGCTGGTACACATAATATAATATTTAGCTGTACACAAACAGACACATCAATAGATAAGTGCTACCATTCGTTAATGCTAAAAGTGTGAGATTAGACATACCAATCGTCGAGTTTCTTCTGGTCTGGGAGAGAAATTTTCCCTCCCTTTAACCAAGTCCATGTATAGTGGAGGAAGCTGCTCAACCAAAGGAAAAACTTGCTTCATAATGGGAGGGCTAAGATTCTCCAATTGTTTCATAGTCATCTCAGCCTGCAAGTTTCAAATTTAAAGGAACAAAATAAGTTCATGAGTTTATAATTATTGTTGTTGAGAAAATGAAAGGGAAGGATATATTGGCATCACAACACATGGATTGGGCATTGCCGAGGCGTATGGATGACACATTAAGGGCATGAAGGAGAAAATTTCGAGACAAGAACAGCAAAATTGTTTGGAATCTTATTCCGGGTTTCCTCGTTTGGTGTGTGTGGGGAGAAAGAAACAGTCATTGTTTTGAAGATCAATCACGGACAACAGAACAATTTAGGAAATTATTTTATTTCACTTTGTATTCATGGTTCAATGCTGTGGCCACTAGGCATATTGACGGGTTGCCTGATTTTATGTCGTTTCTTTCTGATTTGAGTTGATAATACACTTTCCGTGTATTATGTTTTCTAATTAATAAAATTTTGATTACCTTTCAAAAAAAATGAAAGGGAATGAAAAACTGACTGGATACTTGAACTACTCAACATTATAAAATGTTCAGATCAACCATTGCAAAGTGTAATTCAGATCCTTACCCCAAGGCGAATTGTTGGCAATGAGGCTACTTGAGATAGAAATGGCCCAATACCTTGGGCCATTGGGACAAGAACAGGTGAGAATAATGGAACGGCTATACTGGCTTCCTGCAAGTAGCATGTACAATCAATTTGTTAATTTCACATCACTGGAATGAGAATTGAGAAGGAATAAATAGATCAATGTGTCACTGCTAGCAAATAACATATACTCTAACTAAAGACCGTAAAAACTGTTCTCAACATGGATGAAGGTGTAGAAAAAGAATTGTATTCCAGCAATAATAATAGTTTGCTAATGTCCAGTTTGTAGAACTCTGACATGAAACAAAGTCACACTTGGGCTTCTTGGAGTTAGAACCTTAGGGTTATTTAGGCATTGGAAGAATAGGCCCACCCAAACATGCTCTATCTAAATATCAGACTTCTCAAATAAGCCATGTGGCTTATTTGGGGGCTTATTTATAAGCCATTGGTTGTGGCTTATTTTTTAGAACTAAGTCCTCCCAAACACGCTCTGATATAATCTGAAACAAATTCAGTAAACTATAGACTCAGCAAATAGTATTGATAGAAGACTTCACGATTGTAAGTGCAAGCATTGAAGTACCTTGTTGTTGAATGCCATTAATACATTCCCATTTCTTTGCACGGCATACCTTGAGCCTGTCAATCAACAATTTAATGAATTGAAGATGAGCAAATCTGAAATTACTGTGGAAGGATTATAATGAAAGATAATTTTTTAACCAATCAGAAGATGAATGACTGATCCCAGAGAATGCCCAATCCCAAAAGTAGGAAGATCCTCTACCTGAGAAAGAAAGCAACTCAAATAACACACCCTGGACTAGGAATTGAAAATTTCTGCACTCTCAGGATTCAAACTTACTGTTTCTTGGAGAACACGAAGACACCTCTCAAATTTAAACTGAACTTCATCTGCAATGAGGAAGTGATCGAAACCACTCGCATAAGGAGTGGCAATAACCAATATACCCCTGCCTCATAAAATGTGCAAGAAGCAAGTAACTAATTTCCCCATTTCTTAAAAAGGATGAATACCATACCAGAAAAGTAATAAATGGAAGAAAGAAAGGACTTCTGATAGAATAAATGATCAGAAGAATTCAATTTGGTGGGTCAAAGCCAGATGTAAAGCTTTAACCCATCAGTAACATCTGAGACTACATGATATCAGAACCCAGGCAATATCATAATAAACAACAGAATTATGTCAGAACTCAGAAGAGATATGCTGTATTCATATATTAATCATAGTAGACAATTTATTGTGAAGATGGGAAATGAATACCTACCTAATTGTAAAAACAATATGGACTCAATTAAAATCTTTATCAGTTAGAAAACTACTCACCTATCCGCAAGGCGCTCCAGGAACAAGCGGTAGGTTAGCTGAGGTGCAGCTCCAACAAATATGCCCCCAACAAAATGTACAATTGACCTCAATTTGGAGTTGCTTGGTCTCAATACCCATGCTCCCTACAAGACACATGGAAATATTTTCAGCAATATTATAAAAATACACACCTTAATGTTTAACCTCCTATGTTTTTTTTTCTTTTCTTTTCTTCAGGGGATATGAAAGGCAATGCTGCATATTTCTTTTCCTTTGTAATAAGTGCATTTTCTAACGTGTGATTAGCGACATTACATGACTAATTGTTGACATAAATACTTGAATAAGGCTTAATTCGATATAAATTGTGTTTGTAGGACTACATTGATGGATGGAATGGAATGTATGCGAAAACAAGCGAAAAAGGACCAAAATGGAGGAAACGAAAGTTCGGAGACTAGAGTGCAAATAATTGAAAGTAGACGAGAAGCACAAAAAGAGATGATTGATGATTGATGATACATGGGATGATAGAAAGAAGAGAATTCACAAGGGAAGCCAAAACAAGTGACAAGACAAAACTTGAGGACTGAAACGAATCGAATGGAAGTTGCTATCTTCCCTGCGGTCGCACACCTACATGCAGGGAATTCCGTTGGCGAGGTAGTCTATTCCATGCAGTCGCATGGATTATTACCATGCGGCCACATGGTAGGAAATTCGGGCGAAAAATCTGGTTTCCTTATCCGACTCTAACTCATATGGTAAGGAATATAGGGCAACTATAAAGGTTAAAAATCGTCCAAACGCTAGGGCTACGCATTCCTAGAGAGAAAAACACCATTGAGAAGCAAGGAAGAAGGCTAAAATGAAGACGTTCATCGAAGATTCAAAGATTCAAGTTAATTTCTAGTTTTTGGGTGATGTCTTCCTTTATTTATTTTTATTGTTCTAAGGAGTGCTGTGTCTATAGAGGGGTCATAGACATTTCTCTCTCCAACTACTTTGCGCTAATGAAGGAGGACCCTGACGCATGGAACCCGAACTTCTCTCCAAACCTACCGCCGTCCACCAGCCAACCACCACTATTCCCGCCGGCGTCGGCACCTACGCGACGTGCGGCAAGCCCTAGAAAACCGGCCTCACACCAAACAGACTGCCTTACTCTCAAGCAGCAGCCCTAGCGTGACCCCTCGCGCTGGTGCTGGAAAGACAGTTTCTGCGCCAGAATGTCCCCGGGCCAACCACGCCACCTATTCTACCATCAGACATGTCGATTACACAGATGTTGGGTTCAAGGTTGGGAAAGGCATATGGTTTGGTATTTGAACGTCGCTTTCGAGTTGAGGCGAAGGAGTTTGCAAACTCTGTTAACAATTTTGGTGTCATTAGAATGACTGAGTGGGGCACAAAGTTATCAAACTCTATCTGTATGGGAAGGTTTGGTGCACTTTGGATGGTGAACATGGTGGACAAGTTGAGGGCGACCAACAGACTGACGGGTTTTGCTTCTAAGTTTAATGAAGCCCATAGAGCCTTTTTGGCACAACGATGTGCGAACGACCGCGGTAGGTACTTGATGATAGCACAGTATGGGAGAGAGGCGTCGGAAGGGAGTTGTGATGGTACCGTAGGGCGTGAATGGAGAAGGTTGGGCATCGATCTCACAGGTGTTTCAGGACGTTATTGACTCATTTGTCGCGGGCGACAAGGCCAAATGTCGAATTGTAGACGATAGAATGCAACAAGGAAGGACGTACGCCGGAGTTGTGGCAAACCCACAGGCTTCACTCAATGTGGATCAACGGGTGTTGGGGCGAAAGGAAGGGGTGGAGGGTGTGAGTAACCCTTATGTTGTAAAGCACACGGGGGCGGAAGCAAGTGCAGGAGGCACGCATGGAGGGCTTTGGAGGTCTGCTGAAATAAGGGCACGTATCCAGGCATTGAAAGGGGAACTTGATGAATTAATTAGGTTGGTGGAGAGCGAGTCCGATGTGGGCTGCGAGTTAATTTGTTGTAACAGGTGTGGGATGAGAGTGGAGGAATCTCCAGGAGATGGAGAATTATTGGCACCTATGGATTCCAAGGGATTATCTTTGAAAGATGCCCAAGATAAATATGAGCAGGTCTTGATTGAGCCAATTCAGGAGCCTCAGACTCAGATGGAACCAGCGTACTCAGTCAAGGACGATGTAGTGGATGTAACGGGGTTGGTTAAGGTGAATAGAGGGGAGCCGATGGTTAATTTGGAGGCAGTAACTATGGGTGCGCTGGATACATGTGAAATGGAAGAGGGACTAGTGGCGGACGAGAATCAGAAGGGTGGTGTATCGGTTGATGGGTCAGCTTGTATGGGTGTAGTACAATACGAGGAGACGGGTTTGACCAATAGAGTGGTGAATACTTACAATAGAAGGCAATCGAAGCCTTTACAAGGAACGGAGCAAGGGTCTGAAAACGCTTTGGTGGTGTGGGTGGATGACGGTAAGAAGGGAGAGATAGACAATGGCGCAGCTCCAATGGATGGAGTGGAGGGATACTCCCTTGCGGATGGGCCACCATCGAATTGGGTACTTCAAAAAATTCAGGAGTTCAGCAGGATGGTTGGTGTGTCCTATACTGGACATGAACGTGATCTCATGGAATTATTTGAGGCACTGGAAACTAATAGAGAACAGGAAAAGAGCATACAAGGAGGGAAGTAAAAAAGAAAAGGCGATCGTGAACTAAAGCGGCTTGAATGGTCAGTGAATTATGACATCAAGGGTGGAGACTCTAAGAGAGGTATGTTGTGGAAGGATGATGGAGTGTTGAAATGATCCCAAAAATTATAAGCTGGAATGTGAGGAGGGTTAATGATGAGGGGAAAAGGTTGGGTATTCGAAATTTGATTAGAGGATGGAGGGCAGACTTAATCTGTTTACAAGAAACTAAGATGGAGCTCGTTTCGAGGGCTGTGGGTAGTAGTTTGTTGGGGGGGAGCATGTGGGTTTTCAATTTTTGGAGTCTTCGGGGGCTTCAGGAGGTGTGCTTGTTATGTGGGATACTAGAGTGTTGGATATGGAGGATGTTAGTGTTGGGTTATTCACCATATCGCTTTCCCTCAAGAATATAGGGGATGGATTCCGGTGGATGTTTGTTGGAGTTTATAGTCCGACAGCGGACGGTAGTAGAGGGGGTTTGTGGGATGAATTGTCTAGTATGATGGCGTGGTGGAGTCTCCCAACGTGTATTGGGGGTGATTTCAATGTGGTTCGATTTCCTTCTGAGAGGTCGAGCGGTGGAAGGCTTACAGGGGCTATGGAGGAGTTCTCAGACTTCATTAGGGAGAATATGTTGGTAGATCTTACGATGGTTCGGGGAGACTTTACTTGGTCTTCTAATAGGGACCGGCCGGTTCATTCCCGAATAGATCGATTTTTGGTTAGTGGGGAGTGGGAGGTTAAGTACTCAGATATGACACAAAGGAGACTGGAGAGGGTGTACTCGGATCATTTCCCTATTTCATTATCTGGGGATATGAGGGGTAGGGGTAGAAAGCCTTTTAGGTTTGAGAAAATGTGGTTAAAAGTTGAGGGTTTTGGGGAGCGTGTACGGACATGGTGGGCCTCCCATGACTTTAGAGGGTCTCCTAGCTTTGTGTTGGATCAGGAATTAAAGGCTTTAAAAGGGGATTTAAAGAGGTGGAATGAGGAGGTGGTGGGCGATGTTAATTGGCGTAAAAGTCAATGTTGTTCTGACATTGAGGAGTTAGATAAGAGGGAGGAGAGCTGTGGGTTGGTTGGGGAAGAGAGGGAGAGACGTGGAGTTTTAAGGGGAGAGTTGGAGAGATTGGTGGAGATGGAGGAGATTGCGTGGCGCCAGAAATCTAGGGTTACATGGTTGAAAGAGGGGGACAAATGTACTAAGTTCTTTCATAGGATTGCGAATTCAAACAGGCGTAATAATTCTATATCATTGTTTGAAGTAGATGGGATTACTTATGAGGATCCACAGGTCATTGGAAACAAAATGGTGAGATTCTATCAAACTCTCTATTGGGAACAGTTTGAGTGGAGGCCGGAGTTGGGGGGATTGGATTTCTCCACCATCACGGAAGAGGATGCTAGAGGGTTAGAAAGACCGTTTGGGAAGGAAGAGATCAGGGAGGTTGTGTTTAGCATGAATGATGATAAGGCACCAGGACCGGAAGGCTTCTTGTTCACATTTTATAAGGTTTGTTGGGAGGTGGTGCGAGCAGATATTACGGATGTTCTTAACTATTTTTCAGAGTATGGTAGGTTTCTAAGAAGCTCTAATGCTATATTTATTGTGCTAATTCCCAAGAAACCAGGAGCGGTGGACATTAAGGATTTTCGCCCTATTAGCCTTGTTAGTGGGGTGTATAAGATTATTGCGAAGTTATTGGCGAATCGATTAAAGGAAGTGTAGGGGAAAGTTGTGTCTAAGTTCCAGAGTGCCTTTGTGAAAGGAAGGCAGATTTTGGACTCTGTGCTAATTGCAAACGAATGCGTTGACTCAAGATTGCGTTTGGGTGTACCAGGGATTCTATGCTAGCTCGATATTCAGAAGACTTATGATCATGTAAATTGGAAGTTCCTTTTGTATATGCTCCGGCGATGTGGATTTGGGGAAAAGTGGTGTAGATGGATTCAGTTTTGTATCTCAACTGTTTCTTTCTCAGTAATGGTTAATGGCACCCCGGAAGGATATTTTCGAAGTAGCGGAGGATTGAGGCAAGGAGATCCCCTATCTCCGTTGTTTGTCATTGTTATGGAGGTGTTCAGCAGGATGCTTGAAAAGCTGTGGAGGAAGGTCTGATTAAGGGCTTTACGGTTGGACATGCACAGGTCTCGCATTTGTTATTTGCAGACGATACACTGATTTTGTGCGATGCTAATGATGAGCAAGTGAGAAATTTGCGTCGGTTCCTTCTTTGGTTTGAAGCGGTGTCGGGCTTAAAGATTAATCTGGGGAAATCTGAGGCTATCCCAGTGAGAGAGGTAGCTAACGTGGATAAGTTGGCTGGTATTTTGGGATGTAAGGTTGCGCATATGCCTATAACATACCTTGGGCTCCCTTTAGGGGCTAGATTTAAAAGTAAACATATTTGGAATGGAATCATTGAAAGAATGGAGAAGAGATTAGCGGGGTGGAAGCGTATATACCTTTCAAAGGGTGGTCGCCTTACTTTCATTAAATCTACCCTCTCAAATCTCCCTACTTATTTTTTGTCATTATTTCCTATTCCTGTTACAGTGGCACGTAAATTAGAAAAGATCCAAGGGAGTTTCTTTGGGCAGGGATGGGAGAAGAGAGGAAATTTCACTTAGTCAAGTAGGGTGTAGTTTGTTCTCCTATAAGGATTGGGGGGCTTGGATTGAGGAGTTTGATTATGTTTAATAAGGCCTTGTTAGACAAGTGGCTGTGGCGATTTGGAATGGAGAGGGAGAGTTTTTGGAGAGAAATCATTGGAGCGAAATACGGTGTGTTGGAGGGGGGTTGGTGCTCAGGTGACGGTCGCGGATCTTATGGGGTGAGTCTGTGGAGGTATATTCGACGAGGATGGAATGAGTTCCGAGATAATCTGAACTATGAGGTGGGAAATGGCTATAATGTCTGGTTTTTGGACGATTGCTGGTGCGGAGATCAACCACTTAAGGCGCGTTTTCCTTTTTTGCATCGTATTGCCTTGGAACCGTTTGCTATGGTGAATGATGCATTCACTGTTCACAATGGAAGTCTCAGTTGGAATCCTGTTTTTGAGAGGGGCTTACAGGATTGGGAATTAGATGATTATGTGTTGTTTTTGACCTCTTTGCATGAGGCGCACATTCAGGTTGGAGTAGGTGATCGTAGCAGGTGGAGGTTGACACAAAATGGTTTATTCTCAGTTTGTTCTTATTTCAGATCTTTATTGGAACCTGTGCAGAGTTCATTCTCGTGGAAGATGGTGTGGCAATGTAAATTGCCTCCACGGGTAGCTTTTCTATTGTGGACGATTGTGCGGGGGCAAGCGTTAACGGTTGATAATCTTCGAATGAGGGGTTTTTGTGTTACCGAGTGGTGTTACATGTGTAAAAAGGATGGGGAGACGATTGATCATTTGTTCATTCATTGCGATGGTGTAGATGGCTTTGGAACAGCATTCTTGTCTCCCAACATTTGGATTGGGTGATGCCTAGGAGAATTGAAGATGTAGTGCGGGCATGGAGGAGGAAATTTCGAGATAAAAATAGAAGGATTGTATGGAATCTTATTCCGGGATGTATTGTCTGGTGCGAGTGGAGAGAAAGGAACAACCGCTGTTTTGAAGATCAAACAAGAACTTTTGAACAGTTCACAGAACTGTTTTATCTCACTTTGTACAATTGGTTTAATACTATGGCTGATAACCATATAGAAGGATTGCCTAATTTCATGTCGTTTTTGCACTGTTTATGTTGATAATACATTCCCCATGTATTATCTTTTGATTTATTAATTAATATACTGATTACTTATCAAAAAAAAATTGTTCTTTTATTTTGTTCATGTTAGGTTAGATTTTTTATATACTAGGTGAACGATAAACCTCACATTGTGATCTTTTAATTTCTATTTTACAATTTGATATTTAAACACGTTTGATGGATGTTGAATGATTTATATACATTACTTTTTCTCTACAATTATATGCGCAATAGTTTTATGGGTATGGTGGTTTATTTTATGCATTCGAAAGAAGAGAAATAAGTTCGACAAAGTATAAATCATCGTACGGTCCGATAGGGATAGAAATATACCGCTATGCTTTACGTGAATCTCTAAGTGTTTACAAAACGTCATGCATTCTTGTATATTGCATTTGTCATAGAAATATAGTCAAATGATATGCTAGAATATGTTCAATTCTACTCGAAAGAGATTATTGGATAAGTTAAAAACATTGCTTTTTCTACCGTTCATCGTGTTATCAAATTGTGAGATAGAGGTTAAAAATGAATTTGTTTGGTGATTAGGGATCCTAATGCACTTTTTCATTCAAGTCTTTTGCATTGAAACGTCATTTGTGCATTTAAGTTGTTATTTTAGTTTAATTTGCATGCTAGTTTTAATTTAATCATAGAAATTGAAAAACTCGGCTAAAATTTAATAGATTCGGTTAAGGTCATAATAATAAAAATCAAGTTAAACCAATCATCGTGAGAACGATACTCGAAATTCTAGGATTTCCACTTTATTACTTGTCAATGAATCGTGCACTTGCGATGATTTAAATCTGAAACATATTTTCGTGAACACTTTGCATTTCCCCAACTTAACATCAATAGTAAAAGTGCCCTTGTAACTTATTGCAATTGTGAAATGGCATAAGACAAGCAAACGAAAAAGCATCTCAAAGAATGCACCATCATTTGCTTTTATAATTTTTATTGATCTATACCATCTTCTCATACAAATCTAGACCTCTCTCTTTAATTAAAACTTCAAACAGTTAAATTTATTAAAATTAATTTATTTCCGCAATAAGTTTTCAAGTACTTAATCAAACAAGTTGATGTTTCAGCAAACAATTCTACACCAGCTGTTTCTCATGTACTTATAATTGCAATTAAAAAAAAAAAAAAAAGTGGATTCATTTCATGCCATGGTATTCCAGGAGTAAAAATCAATAAAAAGCACCAAAAGAAGTCTAAAAAGCCAATCTATCTTCTAAAATAAACTAGTCATGAAAGCATCATTTTAGAAAGCTCTGAATTTACTTAGTTTATTGTTACATGGATGAAGTATAGTACAAATAATCATTTAACAATATCAAAGTATACCTCAATTTCGTTCCAGTCTCCTGAATTACCTCCATCTTGAAATTGCTTTACCGTGTCTGTAAGTACTCTGTCCGTAAATCAACATAAATCATAGTTTAATCAATTTTATTTAGAGATAGCAGCAAAGAAAATCTAAAATTTGATAATAGTCATTTGTGGTATCCTATCCTAATTACCATGGCCACCTGCCATGGCACTGATACAATAAGTACCTCATTTAATTTCTCATACAGGAAGGCAATAGAGTATTTCCTATTGTGTTAAGCAGAAATCAAGCCTAGTAAAAGAATAAACAAAGGGAAATTTGAAAATTATTACAGAAGGGGAAGCTTGATTCCTGTCCTAACCTGTTTTCATTATCTTATAATAATTACAAAATTATTTTCATATTTGATTCTTATTTACTTTGATTCCCATACTTCATAAACTACAAAATTGTTTACTTAAATTTAACTAATTGAACTTGGTGATTTTTACCAAAGTTAGAATGAAAGTAAAGAAATGAGGAGCTAAAATAACTCAATCGAAATGCAATTCAGCATGTTTTATGTGGTAAAATGAAGAGGAATAGAACTTCAAGATAAAACATTCAACCCCCTGTGAAACTTCAGATACTGCTTTATTCTGCTGTACGGGTACATAGATGGTCACTAGAGTTTGGGGAAGCTGGCAGCTTATGTTGAGCAGGTGACTTGGATGGGAGATTGTGGAAACTAAAATTTTGCAGTTTTGACACCCAGACTGACATAAAAGTTGCATTTTTATAAATTATATTAAATAGTACATTAACAATCCTCCTATTTCTTATGGGGCAACAACCGAACCAGCCCTACGAAGCAACAAAACAATTTATAACTCCTTTTTATTTTTGTTTTCCTTTCCTTTCCTTTCCAGCGTTTTCTTGTTATTCGTATGAAACGTTATCTTAGTGAGCTTCTTTCTTCTTAAATGCATTTATTACGAGAAATAAAGCCACGTTGAACCCAAAAATCCTCCAGAAAGGAAAAAAAAAAAATACAAAAAACTTGCATAAGCCAATAGCACTCTAAAAATCTTAAGCTGAAGAAATTGAATTAGGTATGAAATAGAATTGGGACATACCTCTCAATATCTCTGTAAAGCTGAATACCAGTTGTTTCGGTTTGATTATTCGTGCTGTTGTTGGAGCCGCAACGTATGCTGGCGCAGTGTGTAGAATTACGATTTCTACCAACGGGGAGCAGAATTGGTTGACGGAAATTGCAGATCCGAAAGCGATTATGCACTGAGATAGAATCGGAGTGTGGGTAAGCAATTCGATACTGAGGGGTCCATAAACAATTCGCCATATTACTCACTACAGTTTCAGATTTTCACTAATTTGTTTTGGTTTGCCTGTCACCTCTCATAACTGCTGGATAGGATAAATACAAAAATTTATCAATCATCGTCATTTATATACCTACTGGCAACACCTAAAGTGTTTAAGGAGTTAATTGTTTCAAGGTTATTGAACTTTACAAAGTGTCACGTTTCACTAACTGAATTCTACGATGTATCTAATCACTCACTGAACTTAATAACGTTGCATTACATCCATCACCGGGCTAATTTCGTCTACACTAATTGCCTACGTGGATGACGGTTTTCACACGTGGCCGTTAATTGACTCCAACTCGTCATGTCATGAACCATGTCATAAATTCTAAACACTCAAACACGCCTCACCCATTTTGATCCCTTAAATCGCGATTGGAGCCCTAGGATGTATGAACCATATCCCACTGCAGCAAGATTTTATCGAATATGAAGGTGCAAGAAGGGTGATTCTTTAAGCCGTTGAAATGGAGAGAATGAATCGATGTAATTCAGAAATTTTTCCTTCTCTGTACGACGTTAAATTTCCCTTCATCCTCAAACAGGAGCTGTGTTGAGGTTTGTTGATTCATCCAATTTTCTGATGCTATGGTTTCTTTTTTTGACAAACAAAATGAATAAATTTTTGCTTATATTTGAACTCAACTGACTGGACGTTATAATGATCGTTGGGCATCATTTTATATCCAATTGTAATGAATTGAATTTACGAACTGGATGGGCTATCACTTTTCTTACTCATGATTTTTAGAGCTCATTCTCACTTAATTAATATATGATACAGTAGCAATTGTTCTTTGCAAACATTGTTCTTTTGATATTTTCATCACCCTTTTCATTTATTCCACTATTCTTGTAGAATTACACGGATCCTTTTGCTGTCAAATTTGACCTTTTAAAGCACGTTGATGAACTCATGAAAGTAGTTGTATACATTATAATTCACCATATGTTTAAACAATCTGTCAAAATGTATTGGGATCACTGCTATTAACCTTAATTAATGTTCACTTGTACAACTATGCATCTTAGTAGCAGACTTGTTTATTTGTGATGAGACAATTAAAGCTATGAAGAAGTTAACTGAAGAAAATCTTATGGCAAATGCAATAAAGTATCTATAGGTGCATATATTGCAGGATGATGGAGAACATATTTGTGAAGTAAAAAGTAAAGTTGATTGAGATAATTACTCGTATGGAACTTGGTTGATTTGTGTATATTATGTTGGAACTTGGAAGTTCATATTCAAAAAGCTTCACTTCCAACTGGTAAAATTTTTCAAGTAGTCTCTAGGTAGTGAGTTCCAAGACAGTTGAAAGCTAGATCATTAAAACACAAGTGTTAACTTGTTGTATGGCTTCTATCTTCAATATGACAATATGACATTTCCTTTTTCATTTTTGACCATCGGTTTTTGTGTGTTAAGAAAGAATAAAGGGATTTGACACAGTTGCCGACAACCAAGGCACCAATTGTGGACATGCCCAACGAAGCAAAAATGTCCAGATTGTGCTCATGGTTATATGAAATGGATGGAGGTAGTAAAGACTGCAAACATTGGTCGGCTATTCTTTTGTTGCACTAGAGATTGCGAGTTTTTCAAGTGGAGCAACGTTGCGCCGAACAAGCGGAAACCATTACAAGATGATGGTCAGTCTAGTGGTGTAAAAAATGAATGGGAATCAATGTGTGATTGCTCAGCCATACAGAAGCCTGAGCATGAAAATGAAGATATATTGGGTTTGTTTAGGACTTGTACTCGAATTACCGAACAATCGGATGTCGAGATATCCATCAACATACGTTCCGCAAGGGAAAGGAGATGTGGATGCGACTGATACACAAAATGGAAGAGATTAGGGACGACGTTATGTAGTTGACTGGAATATGGTTTTTAAATTTTATGTTCTCGTATTTAAAATTTGCCTATCTTAGATGACTATCATTATGTGATGTACTGATGATTATTTAAGCGAATTTTCTTTACATATGCAGTGTTTAGTAAAATAGTGGCTTCTGTTCAACTTATTTGTAGTAAAGTCTGTTAGTTATTTTGTTTACATATGCCCAGCTTGGGAACAATATGTTCAGTTATTGATTTCATTTAAAATCAGAATGCCCAGGTGAGAAGTTTCCTTTGGAGAATGTTCTGATGGAGACCTGGAAAATTTAAGTGGAACAACATTTGCAATATAAACCAGGATGAAACATATAAAAAAACATTTCAACATTGAGCAAAACATCATCATTACAATACTTGAACACCATCCCAATTTGTACTCATTTCAACCACAAAACAACATTTCATCAAGGAGCTAAACTAGGCTGACTGTATAACACAAAAAACCAACATTGGCACAAAAATATTGGTCCAGAATTAGCATCACAGGGATATGACCAACCAACACATGCACAAAAAAATCCAACATTGGCCCAAAAACAACAGTCAGAAGTCCACATGACCACTAGATTCCATTTATTGAAGATCAAATTGCTCTACGAAGGACGCTCACCATCAGGGACAGAAGGAGTTGGCCCATCTTCGAGAACAATAGTTTGACATTGCCTGGCTCCGGGAGTGGGCATGAAGTGTAAATTGGGAACATCATCACGTGCTTGGCTCGAACTACCCGTCCCTCGGTTGGGCACCAATTTTCCCTATAAATGAAAACAAAACATCAGCAAAAACACTTCATCTATGAACTATATAATCAAAATCTACACAACTAAATTCATGTTCTAACAAATGTAAAATATAACACACACGAACAAGTACTCACTCGTCTACTTATCTCCTCCGAAGCGTGCATGCCTGTATCGATTGGCTCCAAATGTCCCTCGTACCAATTCTGGAGATAGGAAAATAAACGTTCAGTTGTTATTTGAATGAAAGCTAACATTGCAAATCTGATTAACTACTTACATCAAAAGGTGCATCTAGTCTAGAATGATATCTTTTGTTGTGACCCTTTAAGTTACATATTGAACATGTCATCGAGACTCTTCCTTTTTTCTTGATAAGTGATTTTCCTTGAGAGTTTGCTATAACATCTTCATCCGCTTGCCTCTTCTTCTTCTTTTGCTTTCTTCTCCGTTGCGGAATCGTCCATGACGGTGGCAATATTGGAGGAGTGTCCAACTGGGGCCACAGTCGAATCCCATTGATTGGATTCATAATGTTATCGTAGCATCATAAGTAGGTATCAACTGTGTAGCAGTTGGCAACGTACTCCTCAGGATCATTTCTACACTCTCGTATGATGGACACGGCATATGTACATGGTATTCCTATCAAATTCCACCTCCTACATACACAAATATGTTCTTCCAAGTCAACGACATATGAATCGGACCTATAGTCCACTTGCCATCTAGTCCCCCCTGAAAAATGCAATGAGCATTCATTTGACATTTCAGCTATCTTGGCAAGCCTTTTTTTGTTATTCTTGGACATAATCGCTCTTCGCACAACCTCATCTTACTTCGACGTTTCTCAATTCTAGACGTAAATCCAAACTGCATATCTTTCAGCATTGCCATAATGAACTTTTCCCTGTCCTCAATCAACATCTTATTGAAAACTTCGCACAAGTTGTTCAAGAACATATCGCTCTTCGAATGCGTCTGGAAATGAGATCTATTCCACTCGGAAGGATGTCTCTCCATCAACCATTTATAAGTGGCTTCATTAAGTTGGCGAATTTGTTCCATCCAGTATTTGAAGTCGGGCACAGTAGTTGACTTAGCGGCACGCCAAAGTAAGTCCTTCAAAGTCTTATCCTTAAATCCCTTATCAAAAAAGTTTGTGTACATGTGTCTGACACAAAACCTCTGTTCTACCTCAGGAAATAACTCGTCAATCACATTACTCAATCCCTTTTGCCTATCAGTCATCACAATCCAACCACGACCATTTTCCATCTGAATGTCATCCGCAAGATATTTCAGAAACCATCTCCATGCAGTTGTGTTTTCTTTCTCCACAACGACATAAGAAACTAGATAGATGCAATCATTTGCATCTAGGCCGATTGCAATGAGCATTATACCACCCCCAAACACCCCGGAGATGGCACCCATTTACTCCAACGAATTTTCTACACCCATTTCGAAATCCTATTTTGCAAACATTAAAAGATATATATACACCTTGAAAGACATGCCCACTAAGTGCTATCATGACGGTGGATCCTGGATTAGTCCTCAAAACCTCAGCCGCATAAGATCGTAGTGACCCAAACTGTTCTTCGATAGTCCCGTTAATCACTTATTTTGCATATATTCTCACCTTCCAAGCTACATTTCTAGAAATATTTATCTTCAAGTCCTCCTTTATTGTAGCCTGCATACTTTTCGTTTTCCACTCTGGATCTGCCTTGAATTGTTCAATGTACCGATGGATTATGAAAATGTAGTTACAGTGACGATTGTATTGATCCCTACTACATGTGTGTTGAGGTGTATATGACTTCACTTGAACCCTATCCGAATTATTCATCTTAGAAGCCCATATTCTCCATTGGCAATTTGATTTACAGATGGCTTGAACTCTTGAGTCGTCATTCACCTTACACTTCACATTATATCCGTTTACTGCACCATAAGTTCGGATCGCCTTCCTAAATTCTTGTATGGAACTAAACAACTGACCAATATGAAGTTGTGGATTCCGCATATCCTTTTCCGCAACAAACTCTGAAAAGCGATACCCAACCTCATCGTCAGATGAAATGTCCAACAACAATTCCTCCGATGACGGACATTCTAAATCATCGTTTTTGATAAGTGTAGTTTCTACACTTATTCGAGGTCCTAAATGATGATATTTTACTATTCTTTGGATAAAATAATGCTTAATTTGTGTTATATTTTATTGCATAGGTAAAACTCAATGTTTGATGAAGAATTAAAGAAAAGAATGCAAAGACAGAAGAAAAATGGTCAATTGTATCAAATACAAAGTTCGGGAGCTGAAATGAAAATATTCAAAAGTTATGTCGAACCTTGCGATGAATATTCGAGAGTGTTAGACATCAATTGGATGAGGAAAGAAGCCAATGGAATGAAATATAGTCCAAGTATTATCACATATCAACTTCCAGCCGAAAAAGTTATGCTTTGGATTTTCAGGCTCACATTGATACGATATTTTGGCATAGAGATATTTCGAATTGGAAAATTGATATTTCTATAAGAATTGTATATCTTTGAATTAGCTTTCTAACGCAACTTGAATCAGCTCAATCGAATATGTGTAGAGAAAGTTATGATCAAAATACCGGAAGCTGTTTAGAGACAAACCTGCGCACGCGCATGCAATTCATGACGCGTGCGCACGGCCTTATTTTCCCTAACCCGAGAGTCAGTTGGTTCTACAGTGCGCAGGCAACACTTATAAAGGTGTGCGCGCACAGGCCTTTTCCGCAGAAGAATCTTTAGTTTCCTTTTGCGATTCAAACTCTTTTGGAAACCAAATTGAACGAGATTTTGACCTATTTTCTGGCTCTTATAAATAGAAAATGTGGGATACACATAAGGGGAACCTCTCTAGACCTAAAAATCTCTATATTATACATATTTTGGAGGCGAAGAACATGGCCAACAACGTGGAATCAAGGCAAATTGCATAGGATATTGAAGATTTTTCATTCGGATTTAAGATTCATATTAAGAACGTGGAAAATTTCTAATTCTTCATTATTTCTTCTTTCCGGGTGATGATTTTCCAATTGTTCCTTTGTAATTTAATTTTAAATATGTTAGGCTAGTTTTTCATTGTATTGGATGAATGTATGAACCCTATTTTCATTTATTTTAATTCAAGATATCAATTTAGGATTTTATGTGTTATTAGTTGATTGATTTTACATACCCATTGTACTACTTATTGCTTGATCACCAATTAAGTAGTTAGTTACTTGTTGTAGTGTAGGAATACTCACAATAAGTCTAAAATGCGGTAAAATCAACATGTGTAGTTAGAATTAGAAATAATCTCTTTCACGCATGCGATCTTATTGATAATCTAAACAAAATGCATGACTTTCATATGAATTCGGACTAGGAATATGATCGTCTCGTATTAGTCATAGGTTGGTGTATCTTGGGAAAGAACATTTAACATATTAGCTTTATTGATTGTCAAATATGCATGAATGTACTAGATTAATTATTGAGAATTGAAATAGATGAAAATAGAGGGATTCATGATTCCAATACAAACATTCACGTATTATATAACTACTTTATTTGTTTTGTTAGTTTAGGATTAGTATAGAAATCATACAAACCATCTATTTTGATATGACTACAATTCGAATTTAATAGTAACTATTAAACTACAGATTAGACCTTATTCCTCTTGGGAACGATACTCTTAACTTACAAATCTTATTACTTGTACAACGATCCCGTACGCTTGCGGATTTCACGCGAATAGTTTTTATCATGTACCACTACATCATCTTCTTCTCATTCAGGAGCCCCTCCATCACAACCAACCACAATTCCCTTTGTCACATTATTGTCAAACAACCAATCATCTTCACCAGTGTATAACTTATTATCAGAATCAATGAAGTCAGGGTCATCCTCTATACCTATCACAGAAAGAAGAAATTGTAGAACATCAACTTGGTAATTATGCAAGTGGTTATTGCACTCAAATTGGTTATTACCGTCAATTTATATCATAATCACATAAAGTAAAAACTGTAGAACTCCAACTCGGTGATTATGCAAGTGGTTATTGCAATCAATTTATATCAACATCACAGAATGAAGAAACTGTAGAACACCAATGGTTATTGCACGGAAATTGGTAAAATTCCCAAAATGTGGTAAAAGTTTCACACTAGCATACATAGAAGAACTACACATTCATAAACGACAGAAATGGTTTGCCGACATTATCGAATAAATTAAAAAAATTAACTATGGGAATTACCTTTCTGTGGTCCCTCCATGTGCGAATGTTGGGACCTTTACACATTCGGGGTCAGGTTGGGGCCTACGAAGACGATTTACAGTTTAATTCCTATTTTCCACTCGGTCTGTGCAGAAATCCAGCTTCCAATCTTTAAGAATTGCGATTTCTTCTTCTCCCTAGGGCTCCAATTGCGATTTAAGGGATCAAAATGGGTGAGGCGTGTTTGGGTGTTTAGAATTTATGACATGGTTCATGACATGGCGAGTTGGAGTCAATTAACGACCAGTGTGAAAACCCTCATCTACATAGGCAATTGGTGTAGACGAAACTAGCCCGGTGATGGATGGAGTGCAATGTTTTTAAGTTCAGTGAGTGATCGGATGCATCGTAAAGTTCAGTTAGTGAAACATGACAGTTCGTAAAGTTTAGTGACCGTTGAAACAATTAACTCGTGTTTGAGCCTTATATTTTAAGAATGTAGTTTGGAGTAATAAATTAACAGAGGAGGTATTTAAAAAGAAAAAGAAAAATTATTTATGTATAATATTATTTAATTGAAGAATTTGTGATTGAAAAAGAAAAAAAAAAGGAGAGACGAATGTATTTTGGAACGAATGAGAATCAAATATTCCCTAAATAATTTTTCCTCGAATTTATTTTTAACAACACATCAAATATCAAAATAAATGTACACTTGAGTGTATATCTAACATTTTTGAAAGAATAACATTAGTTATCATTATGATAATGGAATATTAGCGATATGATAATTTATCTGAAATAATGAGATTCGACGATTCATTTTTTTATGAAACCGAGTGGGGGGAATTGAAGAAATGTGAGGAATAATGGATTATCCATGTTTCATAATTATAATGATAAATAAAATTACTCTTTGTGAAATTTTATAGAGTTAAATGTTTCAACAGTTACCGAACTATGCACCATGTCATGACTTGCTCATCGAATTTTTGAAAGCGTCTCATTACTCACTGAACTTTGCTCCATCACTGTTCATTACTTACTGGATGGACACCGTTTCATTTAATGTTGGCATGGATTATGAAAATATGATATCTTGTGTTTACTCCTTCCAAATGTAAACTCTTATGCCAACTCAACTCCATTTCATCCATTCAAAACATACTTTTCCAAACCATTTACAATTTCTTACCACATTGAATCCCCGAAAATCACCCCTAACCTTAATCCCTAAACCAATTGATTTTCCAAGAAGAACAATAGGAACCCCAACTCCAAAATAGGGAAGAAATTGAATTCGTCGGTGCAAGCTACCTTCATCCGACGTATCTAAAGTTGAGTAAATAACTGGCTTGTTAGTTTTGAACCCAATCCATTCGTTCACTCGTTCAGAAATTTCTCAATTTCCCCTCCAAACCAAAATAAAAACGGATGCTTTCAGCTTCAAATTCAACCTTTGTAGCTCCTATTATCATCACCGAGCAAAAAAAACCCATATGTAATGAGGGATTATGATTGTTGTACGAGGCTTTATCATGAAATGAAGGAAACGGATTGGATATCCCTCCCCGTGCTTATAGTTTAGTGATTAGTGGTCTTTGTAAGGATAAGAAGTCCATGGAAGGGGATTCTGTTTTTGAGAGTATGATTTAAAATGGTGTAGGCCTGATACTGTTATTTATATTGCTTTGATTGATGCATATGTAAGGAATCGAAACTTGGATATAGCTATGGTACTCTTTCAAAGGATGCAAAGCGAAGGGTTTGAACTAGATGAGATTACATATGGGGTTATTGTGAATGGTTTATGCAAGAGCAGGATACTTGAAAATGCACTATAGTGGTTTGAATGTTATAGAGAAAAAAGGTGTCCATAAATGTTTTGTTCTATTCAAACCTCACTGGTGGCCTTGGTAAGGCAAGGAGAATTGATAAGGCTAAAAAAATCTTATTTAAGAGATAGTTGAGAAGGGTTGTCTCGGGACTCCTATTGTTATAGTGTGCTCATAAATGTCTTAGCAAAGAGTGGTTGATGAAGCAGCGACACTTTTCAAGAGAATGGAAAATGAAGGTTGTAAACTTGTAATTAGACTGCGTATACTTACACAATATTGTATGAAAAGTATGGAGATTGCTAGGAAATTAAGGATCGTTCTCTTTATGTTTCAATTTTGAATTCATTTTGTGTTTTCTGTTTTGAGTGTCTATTTTGAAATTACTAAAAATACGTTGTTTTCGTCATTCTGAAAAACCGTTTCTCAAAACATAAAAATTGAAAACGTATTTACTTTGAAATTTTGAGAATGTTTTTTTTAATTATATTTTATTCAAGAAATGTGATTATTCAATAAATTTTAATAGTTTAATGTTATTATAGTATTAAATAACATATAAGTTTTGAAATTAATGAATCTTGAAATATTTTTTCTAGATATAAAAAATTAAAATAAATGTGGCAAGTCCTTGTTTTTGTCCTTGTACATAACTTATTACAAGAATTAACTAGCATCATGTTTCATCCAAACCTAATCAAGTTGCAAAAAAGGGAGCACTAATCTTATGTTGACATGGTAATAAATATTTTGAAATCAATCTTATCTAAGTCAGATATCCATATTGATGACATTTGGTGCATGTTTTGTACTCAATATTGGAAAAAAAAAATGAACAATATTATTAGCAATATTTCACGTCATTTTTCTTCCTTAATACTTCCTAATTATTCTCGTACTACTAATATACTTTCCAATGATTCGAAAAATATCTAAAGCTCATTTAATTAACTTTTGCTAAATGAATGGTTATCTTTCTTCACAAGAACATGTATTAACTAATGAGATTCAAGGACTAAATCTAAAGGTATGATTGAGGAACGGCATGACCAATTTTCTGAGAAAAAAGAGATGAACTTCTCTATTACAAATGCTCCATGGATATATTCATGGGAAAATCTTATTCATCAAGAGAATATTGAACTTTATAAGAAGGTAATTCTTGTAACATAAGAAGGGAAAAAAGAGATGAACTTCTGCAACCTCTTTTTCTTGAAAATCCTCTACAATGGTCTGTTGGAATTAATTGATTGATTGAGTTTCATTAAATGTGTATTTAATGAGTGGGCCATTACAATTAATTTGGGTGAATTGGAAAAGTCTCCAATATAGGCCTATAAGTTGATAAACTCATTTTAAGTGTCTTATATATGGTAAGGAATCCCACATCGAAAGTTTATAAGAAAAAATACTTGTTTATATAGTGAGATGTGTGTATAATTTATAATTTAATAAGTGACCTACAACTTAACTACCTTTAGCTAGCCAAAGGCTAGCAAACTAGCTACCACTAGAGTGGTGCTTCGTACCACTCGTGCCGCGCCGCGTCCCGATCCCGGACCCGACCCGCGCACGTCGCAAAGTACGCTTTGGGCGCTTTAGAGGCGCACTTTGCACTTCGCACGTACGCATCGTCGCGAGGAGTTGGGGAGCCTTATAGTTTTCAGAAATGGATTCATGGTTCGATGACATGGTGACGAGAGGCTCGATGAGTTGACATCTTAGGTGGTACACGCATGTCAGGTTGCGTCACTTCGTCCCACGTGGCAGTTGGTACAGTTGGATGTACGTGTGGCATCTACATGGTCGGTGACTATTCGAAATTGGTGAATAGACATGATGAATGGACATTACACTTCAAGGTTTAATCTGGGTCGTCAGATTATGAAAGAGTGTGATCCAATGGCCAAGACAAATCAGACCAAGTGGTGCACTAGTTCATGAAATGTCACACACCCATTCAAAGAGACACTTCAATCTATATAAATAGAGACCTCCAAATTCGTTTTGGACACACCAAATCAAATACAATTCCATTGATTTCTAAATTCTCTTTTCTCCATATTCTGTTTCCAAAACTCTCTAAAATATTCTTCGTTATTCCGTTCGAGTGCGTTCATTCTTTGGTTCGACCGACAAGGTTGGTAGTGTGCAGTATCGACTTTGGAAGAAGCATTGTATCTTGGGAGACAGACGTCCATAATCCCGTTTGCACTTTGTTGGGGGGCGAAATCTGTCTTAAGGAGATTTGCTTTAGCATACCTCGCTTCATCTTCTATTATTATTTTCTGTTATTTTTATTTGTTCTTTCGATTGCGTTAGTCGAATTTTCGACAACAATCTTAAGACAGATCTTTACTTTCGTTCTTTCTTCTATTCTCTTATTGATTATTTTCTGTAATTGTGGTTTTACAAAAAATGACTAGTACTATTGAAAATACTACTAGTGCTGTGATTGCGCCAAATTCAGGTTCCAATCAATTTGTCATGCCGCCAGCTTCACAATACGAGAAACCGAAAAAATTCAATGGCACAGATTTCAAGCGTTGGCAACAGAAGATGCTATTCTATTTGACAACGTTAAACTTGGTAAAGTTTCTGCGTGAAGAATGTCCCGCACAAACATCGGAGAATGATATTGATAAAAATACCCAGTTAGCCATTGATGCATGGAAACATGCAGATTTCTTATGCCGCAACTACATTCTCAATAGACTGGATAATACTTTATATAGTGTGTATTGTGACTTCAAGACGGCTAAAGAATTATGAGAATCTCTTGACAAAAAATACAAGACAGAAGATGCTAGAACGAAGAAATTCATTGTCGACAAATTTTTGGATTATAAGATGTCTGATTCAAAAACATTAATGAGTCAGGTTCAGGAGATGCAAGTTATACTTCATGATATTGAAGCTGAAGGCATGACTTTGAGTGAATCTTTCCAGATTGCTGCTATAATCAAGAAACTACCTCCACTATGGAAAGATTTCAAAAACTATCTTAAGCATAAACGTAAAGAGATGACGATGGAGGATTTAATTGTTCGACTTCGCATTGAAGAAGACAACCGGGCTGCAGAAAAGAAGACTAATGTGCGCAACATGGAAGCAAAGGCTAACATGGTAGAAGACTCGGTGTCTAAGAACAAGAAAAGAAAGCGTTATGGCTCATCCATGGACAAAGAAAAATTCAACAATGCAAAATGGTTGTGGGAAGCCGGAACATCGGGCAAAAGACTGTCGAAGCAAAAAGAAGGATACACCAAAGAAGAAACCGCCCCAAGCCAATATAACCGAAGTGGATAATATTTCTGCAGATGTTGGAGATATCAACCTATCCGCTGTTGTTTCTGAAGTTAATTTGGTATCTAATGTCAAAGATTGGTGGTTGGACACAGGAGCCACTCGTCACATCTGTGCCGATAAGGGTCTATTTTCTGAATATAAGACTCTGAATAATAATGAGTGCCTTTACATGGGCAATTCTACAACTTCCAAGATTGAAGGAATTGAAAAGATTATTCTGAAATTCACATCGGAGAAGGAACTGACGCTGAATGAAGTTGTACACGTCCCAGATATCAGAAATAATTTGATTTCAGGAGCTATACTTAGTAAGAAAGGATTTAAAATTGTGTTTGAATCTGATAGGTTTGAACTTACTAAGGGGGCATGTATGTTGGGAAGGGTTATTTACTTGATGGTCTATTTAAGGCCAATGCTGTTGTAGTGGACAAAAAATTCACATATTTGTATCCGCAAGTTATTAATAAAACTAATGATTCTGTTTACTTGCTCGACTCTCCAAATTTGTGGCATAGCAGATTAGGGCATATAAATCGTGCTTCCTTAAGAAAGCTTGTAGGTTTAGGTCTTATACCTAAACTTGAATCCGAAGACAAACATAAATGTGAAATTTGTGTTGAAGCAAAATTTGCTAAAAAATCTTTTAACTCAATTGAAAGAAGTAGTGAACCATTATGTTTAATACATAGCGACATTTGTGATCTAAAATTTGTTCAAACTCGAGGTGGTAAAAAATATTTTATCACGTTTATTGATGATCACAGTAGGTATTGTTATGTTTATTTTTTATGTAGCAAAGATGAGGCATTGAATGCGTTTGTTACTTATAAAACCGAAGTTGAAAATCAACTTGGAAAAATGATTAAGGCATTAAGATCCGATAGAGGTGGTGAATATGATTCATCCATGTTTAATGAATTATGTGCTAAGTTTGGTATTATTCACCAAACAACCACCCCTTATACTCCGCAGCAAAATGGGATTGTTGAGAGGAAAAATAGAACTTTAAAAGACATGGTTAATGCTATGCTTATAAGTTCTAGATTACCACATAACTTGTGGGGGGGGAGAAGCAGTGCTAACTACAAATTTTATTCTGAATAGAATTCCCCACAAGAAAACTGGTTCGATACCTTATGAAATATGGAAAGGGAGAATGCCTTCCTATAAATACTTAAAAGTGTGGGGGTGTGTAGCTGAGGTGGCTATTCCACCTCCTAAAAGGATTAAGTTAGGTCCTAAAACTATTGATTGCATTTTTATCGGATATGCAATAAATAGTACTGCATACAGATTTCTTGTGCATAAATCTGATATAAGTGACATTCATGTTAATACAATTATTGAATCCAGAGATGCTGAATTCTTTGAAGATGTGTTCCTTAATAAAAGAGATGTTGTTGAGAATACTCAAAAGAGAACACGAGATAATGCATTTGAAAACAATATAGAATCTGAACCAAGAAGGAGTAAAAGGACAAAGGTTGCTAAATCCTCTGGTCCAGATTTTATATCTTTCATGATTAAGAAAGAGCCTCAAACATTTAAAGAAGCTATGACTAGTCCAAAATCTGTATTCTGGAAGGAAGCTATAAATAGCGAAATTGAATCCATTATGAGTAATAATACTTGGCAATTGGTTGATCTTCCTAAGGGAACTAAACCAATAGGGTGCAAATGGATCTTTAAAAAGAAGTTAAAAGCTGATGGTTCAATATACAAATACAAGGCTCGACTGGTTGCAAAGGGATATCGTCAGAAAGAAAGAATTAATTTCTTTGACACATATTCTCCGGTAACTAGAATTACTTCTATTCGAGTTTTAATTGCTATAGCAGCCTTGTATGATTTGCAAATACATCAAATGGATATAAAGACTGCATTCTTGAATGGTGAATTAAACGAAGAAATATATATGGAACAACCAGAAAGTTTCATAGAAAAAGGACAAGAGAACAAAGTATGCAAACTTGTTAAGTCCTTATACGGTTTGAAGCAAGCTCCTAAACAATGGCACGAAAAGTTTGACAGTACCATGATTAGGAATGGATTCATCATAAATGCATGTGACAAATGCGTATATTCGAAAAGATTCGAAAAGGCATACATACTTGTCTGTCTATATGTTGATGACATGCTTATATTAGGGACTAATATAGACGTTATCAATAAAACAAAGAATATGCTTACCAATAACTTTGACATGAAAGATATGGGTGAAGCAGACGTGATTCTAGGAATTAAGATATCTAGAACATCAGATAGAATATTCTTGTCTCAAACTCATTATGTTAATAAAATAATTGAGAGGTTTAAGACTCATAATATTAAAGAGACGAGTAACCTATTTCTTCCTCATATAGTTCTTCACAAGAATAGTGGAAATGGGAAACAACAGTTAGAATATTCTCAAATTATTAATAGTGTAATGTACTTAATGAATTGTACAAGACCTGATATAGCTTACTCGGTAAGTAAGCTCAATCGTTATACAAGTAATCCAAGTAATCAACATTGGGATGCATTACTTAGAGTTTTGGGATACTTGAAACGAACCAGAGAGTATTCAATATGTTATAGAAAATATCCTCCAGTAATTGAAGGATATGTGATGCCAATTGGATATCGGATACAGACGAGTCGAAGTCTACCAATGGCTATGTATTTACTCTTGGTGGTGGCGCTATATCATGGAAATCTTCTAAACAAACGTGTATAGCTCGATCTACTATGAAATTCAAGTTTGTTGCTTTAGATAAAGCAGGAGAAGAAGCAGAATGGTTAAGACATTTCGTAGAAGATATTCCTATATGGCCAAAGCCTGTACCGGCTATTTGTATTCATTGCGATAACCAGGCAACAATAGCCAGGGCTGAAAATTTTGTGTATAACGGTAAGTCGAGACATATACGTCGTAGACATAACACCGTTCGACAGTTGCTCTCAAATGGAACAATATCAATTGATTTTGTTAAGTCAAAAGAAAACCTAGCGGATCTATTTACTAAAGGGTTATCTAGAGAGCGTATAGACTGCGCATCGAGGGAAATGGGTTTAAAGCCTAAAACCTAATGAGTCATCTTAGTAGAAACCTAACCTAGCAACTGGAGATCCCACAGACTAGGTTCAATAGGAAAACTCATTATGAATGACTCGATAAGAGCACTTAGGAGTTTAACTCCTTCCCATTTCTATGATGCAAAAAGTGCTGACTATGAAGTTTATGAAGGATAAGCTTTTGCTTTTAATTATGACTATAAATAGTACAAGTAGAGTATTTTTTGTAGAACATCACCTATGTAAGTGCGAACTTGGCCGGTTCTATGAGAATTTACTTAGGCGAATTCTCTAAAGCACTCGCAGAACCCAAGTAGTTCAGGGCCGAAATAATGAACACAATAGAGAACCAAGTTTGATATGAGAGGTAATGTGTTTGGTCTATTGTCTGAGCTTGCAATAATGGCTGACAGTTCAAAACATTGCGTTCACTGATTAGCTAAGTGAGTTCGATAGACTCTTACTAAAGAAGGTTCAAAGTGAAAGATACCTATCTTGATGCGTTATCTTTCTAATAATACTCTTCTTTTATCTTCATTGACTTCTTCCATTCATGTGGGGGATTGTTGGAATTAATTGATTGATTGAGTTTTCATTAAATGTGTATTTAATGAGTGGGCCATTACAATTAATTTGGGTGAATTGGAAAAGTCTCCAATATAGGCCCATAAGTTGATAAACCCATTTTAAGTGTGTTATATATGATAATGAATCCCACATCGAAAGTTTACAAGAAAAAATACTTGTTTATATAGTGAGATGTGTGTATAATTTATAATTTAATAAGTGACCTACAACTTGGCTACCTTTAGCTAGCCAAAGGCTAGCAAACTAGCTACCACTAGAGTGGTGCTTCGTACCACTCGTACCGCGCCACGTCCCGGACCCGACCTGCGCACGTCGCAAAGTACGCTTTGGGCGCTTTAGAGGTGCACTTTGCACTTCGCACGTACGCATCATCGCGAGGAGTTGGGGAGCCTTATAGTTTTCATAAATGGATTCATGGTTCGATGACATGGCGACGGGAGGCTCGATGAGTTGACATCCTAGGTGGTACACACATGTCAGGTTACGTCACTTCGTCCCAGGTGGCAGTTGGTACAATTGGATGTATGCGTGGCATCTACATGGCTAGTGACTATTCGAAATTGGTGAATAGACATGATGAATGGACACTACACTTCAAGGTTTAATCGGGTCGTCAGATTATGAAAGAGTGTGATCCAATGGCCAAGACAAATCAGACCAAGTGGTGCACTAGTTCATGAAATGTCACACACCCATTCAAAGAGACACTTCAATTTCTATAAATAGAGACCTCCAAATTCGTTTTGGACATACCAAATCAAATACAATTCCATTGATTTCTAAATTCTCTTTTCTCCATATTCTGTTTCCAAAACTCTCTAAAATATTCGTCGTTATTCCGTTCGAGTACGTTCATTCTTTGGTTCGACCGACAAGGTTGGTAGTGTGCAGTATCGACTTTGGAAGAAGCGTTGTATCTTGGGAGACAGACGTCCATAATCCCGTTTGCACTTTGTTGGGGGGCGAAATCTGTCTTAAGGAGATTTGTTTTGGCATACCTCGCTTCATCTTCTATTATTATTTTCTGTTATTTTTATTTGTTCTTTCGATTGCGTTATTCGAATTTTCAACAACATTGTCAACCATGGTGCTCTCAACCACTACATGAACCCCCTTGAACAACTTGTTACAATATCGAGAGCTCGTCCTTCCATATTGAAGACTGCATTGAAGGTAGTCTACACCTTGCTTGTGTGAGTTAGATTTTGCTCTTTGAGGAATAAGCTTTGCCTATGAATGAACAATTTTTAGTCAGACCTCACAAGAAGTACAATTGAAAAATAATTGACAATATAAAAAATTAACAAATGCCAAAATCAACAAATTAACAATAGAACAATAATATATATGAACTAATGCCAAAATCTGGTAAACACAAATGCAATGAAACCTGAATTTTAACTGTTAACCAAATAATTACAATACAAAATCAGCAAGTATATTAGTTTCAAGCTCAAAACAAATGAACAAGCATACTACTTCATCAACAACTCTAATAGAAGATTTTGGACGTCCCCTACATGTTCCTTATAAATATTAGACTCTTCTATATAATTTTATAACGTGAGAAAATAGATTACTATAATTATAGGATCCATTGTAATTTTCTCTCTTCTCCATTATTATTGAGTCAATAAAATCTCCTAATTCCTCTGTCATATTTTTGTCTTCTTTTATTCTTTTGTTCTTGGTCTAATACTTCATTATTTGCCATATATCTTCAACAATTCATTCCAGTGTTTGGGTTTCAACAAGTGTTATTAAGTAATACATAATTCTTGTATTTTCAACATTACTATCAGCGATCCGGGCATACAATATTTCTTCTAACAAGAAATATATTTGTTGTTTCATAACAAAGTAGTATCATATCTATTCCGGTATCAGCTTTGTTTATAACAATTGTACATATAGTTGTTTGGAATATCCAGTAGTTGTTCATTGCACAGTTGCTCTAATTCATGTGTGCACAAGGACTGTGTGCCATTTGCACATGATTATAAGGCTTAGTCTGTTTCCATAAATATTGTTTGAGCAAAACTTTTCATTGTCCATCAACTCTTCCTCTTCCTACACCTTAGCTTCTTTAGCAACATGTTCGTCAATTGATTTCGCATATTCCTTTTCTTGTGCGCTTGAAAGAATTCGTTTGTAACATCGAGTGAAACCCTCGATAAATTTAGACAAAAGAGTCTTAGAACAACAAAGTTTCTACCTGTCTTTCCCAGCACAACTACAATATTGCAAAGTTAAAATTGTCTATAGACTTGTGGTTGACGCTTATAATGTTGCAAACCCGATTCGTAGTTGTTAGTATTAATGCACAAGATTATTCAACATTTAATTTATGAATTGCAGGAGATATGCATAGGTTGGACAGCCAAACATATAGTTTAAAATGACAAACACAAATATTATATAACATAAAATTAAAGTCTACAATGTTCGAACTTTATTAAAAAAAAATGCATACATGGCGAAATTCAATAACACTTAACGAATATAATAACGTTGGTACAACTGGACGATTAAGATAACATTGTCTCCAGCAACAACATAGGCAGTCAATTTCACGGAGCTCTTCTATTTTATTTCCCCTTTTCTTTTGTATTACCTTTTCCGTTGTGAAGATTGAATGAAATTTTCACGTCCTCTTGTTCAGTTATTTGAGCAAAATTCTTCAGGACAAATCTTCAATTGAATCTTGAGGTTGAGAGTTGCTCGTACAAGCACATAGTGGTTTCACTACTAGACTCACCCTCAAATTGCACATCGCTCCACTGGATTCACAAAATTCACATATGAAAGGAAACACAAACCCCATTAAAGAAACATATTTTATAAACATCAATTCACAATTCAAATTCTGACGATTCACATACGAAAATTCACAATATGTGCAGCTAGCAATTACACAATTTTGACCATTTGCTCAAAATGTGCTTGAATAGCAACTACTGAAGAACAACCATTTGCAAGGTAATCTAGACCTGGTGTTCAAACGTCCAGGCAGTAATGGAGCCATGATTTGAACTTAACAGCCAGAAATTATTACGGAGAAGAAATAGCGAACATTCAAAAATTAACGATCAAATATGAAAGCCGGGTAATTGAAATGGATTAAATTTACCTTTACTGTGTCCAAGGCCCGTGAACATATAAGCATGGGGAGGAGTCCAATCCTTTTTATTTCATTTCATGTTAAAGCCTTAAAAAATAAAAATAAAAATAAAAAAAACATTATAACCCTTCATTTCATCTTAGTTTTTTCTGCTCAATGATGATAATTGGAGGTACATAGGTTAAAATTGAAGCCAAAACCATCCATTTTATTTTGGTTTGGATGGACAATTGAGGAATTTCTGAATGAATATTGGAAATGATGGAAATGGACAGAAATGACTATTTGCGCAATTAAAGATATAATTAATAGTAAAAATATCAAAAAATAAAAGGTAATAATTTTTTCATAATAATAGTGAAATGTAGGGACATTATGTATTAATTACTTTTTAATATTTATTTGGAACTCATTTGTACTTTTTAAAAAATTGAATAATAATTACAATTAATTCTTTCCTTTTCTTTTTAACATGCCAACGGATGAAAAGCATCCACGTCATCTCCCGCCTCTCGATGTTATGCCAATGTCCATATTAACACCGAACGTAAGGCTGCAGCCTCTAATTCGTCAAGGACAATTTGGGTAATGTGAAAAGTTGGTTCATAAACCCTCTTCTCTATTCCAATCTCAACAAATTCATTTCCTGTTACGAAAACCTGTTTCGTGCGTGTTCTTCCCCATAACTTCACGAATGTCGTTCACGAAAGTGGTGATTGAACGAGAAACGGACTCCGAAGAAGAGAGTTCATCTGGAGAAGAAAATGATCAAGTCGACGATTACCCATCTCAAGAAGAAGAAGAAGAAGATGATGATCAAGTAGTAGAAAATGAGGCTTCCACTACGACGTCGAGGAAAACAAAGACGAAACACATCACTATTTCTCTCAAGAAAGTCTGCAAAGTAAAAATTAAATTCCTTACAACTCCATATTCTAAATGTACTTTAATTTTCAACATTTTTAGGTAGGGTTTGAATCCCTGTATAGTTTCGACCTGTTGACAGTACAAAAAAATAAAAAAATAGCAAATTTATCGGGTTGCATTAGACTATTGAATTGCCATTATTGTGTGCAGGTATGCAAGAGATCGGGTCATGAAGCAGGATTTCAAGGGGCCACGTATATTGATTGTCCAATGAAACCCTGTTTCCTCTGCAAAATGCCTGGTAAATATCTTTTAGCACAATGTAGTTACAACTTACAATCTCAGTGCCGTGCTTTTGAGCGTGGCAATGTTATGCTCTTTATCGTTCATCTTTTGTTTTCAGATAATACTATTAATAGTTCATTACCATTGTATTTTGAGATTCATGTTGACTCCTCTATTTTTGGTATTAAAGGCCACACTACAATCAGTTGTCCTCATCGCGTGACTACAGAATTTGGCGTCATCCCAGCACCCCGCAGAGGAACTCATAATTCACTTGAATATGTTTTTGCTCGTCAGCTTAGGCCTCGCATTTCTGGAGTAATCTCTCTCTCTCTCTCTCGTGTTTTTACAACATTACTGCATTCCTTTCCCTGAGTTTGTTATAAAATATCCCATTGTTTCACAGGCTTAGTGATTCCCCCTATTTCTGGTGACTTTGTCATGTTTAATTTTACTTTGATCAGAGACCTGGAGAGCTGCAGAGTTACGGTGTTAGTCCCAAGGGCAGGATTAATTCAAATGGGGTTGCAAATTTATCTCTCTCTTAAGGGAAAGGTCATGAATCTTGGGATGCGATAGAAATCCGTGAGGGGTAAGATGGAATCAAAATTTCCCAGAACGGACAATACGTAAGTTAATGGTTTGGGCATGGAGGTCGAGATTGTTACACCCCCTTTAAAAACTCACCATTGAAGGAGACATCCATACCAAAGCAAAAATCTGTGTTCACACCCTCTTTTCCAAAATTCTCTTCTAATACATCTTCAACTTTAATTTGTTCTCCATAATTCTGAATCATCCATGTTATCATACTCAATTGAAGATCTGCTTACATTGTGCACCTGAATATCAATCTCCTTGTTAAAATAGGTGAGCTATCGTAACTTTCATGGTCCAAATCCACAAATATTTCCGACTCAATAACAAGTTTAAAAATTGATCACAATGATGGTCTAATTCACGGCTGACACTAGGAGCCATTAGCAGTCCATGAGTTTGTTGTAAATGGAATATCGTCCCTTTCACTTGCCTTGGACTCCATGTATATCGCTATTGAACTGTCTTGGATTAACGACATCAAAGTATTCGAAAGCCGTGTCGACAAGGTTGTGCGAATATATGCTGAGAATATTGTATACACACATAAAATGGTTAACTCTTCACTCTATCAATTTGTTTAAATGAGTTTGGTATAAGCATTTGAGAGAAGGTAATTCTCTTCCTCTCATTCACTTTTATTATATAGAGACCCGGGTCGTTACAACGTCCACCCCTGAATGAGCCACCCCGAGCAATAAAAGCATAACGATCTCCGCTGGGTGTATTATCTAATAGTGTAGGGCGCTGAATACGAGAGAATGTCTCTACAAGACTAGGAAGCTCTTTTGAGGACTACCTTAAAGTCTGGTGGAAGACTAATAAGGAATTTAGCTACATCGATGTCTTCTCGCTGTTTTCTCGTAACCTACAAATCAAGAGAGAGAGGTTGATGAACATTCATTTCCAAACACACGGCCAAAAGCTTCTTATATTCATCGAGGCTAGAGGAGCCCTTATCAAGCTCAAAGCATTGTTTACACGTTTCATAGATTCAAGTAACATTTCTAGTTCTAGAATGTATATGTTTGAGATGCTCCCAAATTTGCTTAGCCGTAGACATATAAAGGGATGATGACGAGATATGAGGCTCAATACTACTAATCACAAATCACAAATCCAATGGTAGTGTTATCCTCTTTATGAGGATTTGGCAAACAGCTTGTCTAAAATCAAGTGGTTAAATAAACACTTACCCCACAAGACCTCGGCACACCTAGCAAACTAAGTGTAATTTCTTTCATTCAATTTTTTCACGAGCCATGGGGCTAGTCAGATTGAAATCGGCAACGAAGTCCAATTCGGCACCAGAAATCCGGTAGCTTCCCAATACACACCGACTGTAGAACCACCAAAGAAAAACCCACTACAACCACTGCCCCGCCACACGTTCATCGATTAAGAAGAAATAGTCGACGCCAAAGATTTGTTGCAACCCCCGATTGCTATACATCCACTGCTACTACAGCCACCGCCTGTTGCCACACATGACGCAGTTGGTCATCAACATACTGAGGTTCTATTGTCTTTTAATCACCTACAACTTTACTAACACTTTCAACTATGGAGGTTGAGTTCACTACACGGGACAAATGGCAGAATAGAAAAGGGAGGGGACTTTCATTGGTGGAAGAGCAAAGAAAAAAAATAGAAATTGGCAGTTTGTTGAAGGGAAGAAGTGGAAGAAAATACCGAACTCTAAAAAAGTGGCTCTGATATCATGTTTAAACGAGAGTTTGGCATAAGCATTAGAGAGAAGAAAGTAATTCTCTTCCTTTCCTTCACTTTCATTATATAGAGAAAATCAGTAGTACACATATGGAAATAGAGTAAAAATATGGAAACACAATAAGTCTAATTGTACTCTTGCCTAATATACGTTATTCTAATTTATTTATTTCCTTAACACTATTAAATACTTGTTGCACTTTTTTCCTTCCAAAACTTCACCTTTAGGGACACTCTCGTCAACTCTTCTTAAACCTCATATATAGACAAATGTTCAAATATCCATTGTTGGATACAATATTTTAGAATTGAAAAGGGTTTGAATTGTGTGTTGATTTTGAAACGGTCTCAAAAAACATTTTTATGGATGAAAGCTTCTGGAATGTTTGTGCTTAACCTACTCCGATGTAATAGACTTGAACCATTAGTTGAGGGTTTTTGAATAGATAACATAGATTTTGAGCAATGTGAAACAATCCAAAAGAGAATGAAATGTCTTCTGAAAAACTGAAGATCTTAAAATATTTTAATGCGTATGTATAGGTACAGAGACATCGAAAACTGTTATCATTCTTTAAGAAATCACGTGAATGGTTAAGAAGGTTGTAATATATATTATATTAAGAAGAATAGCAGCTGAGAGCTTGCTTAAAATAGGAAAGTGATGGAGATCATGACAAGAATAAGATAGAGATATATTTTAATTAGGATTTATAATAAGAGTTCAATTCCAAATATATTTTGTTAGATTATATTAGATTAGATTACTTTTGATATTTGAAAATAAGTATAGTTTATTAGGGGCCTGTTTGAGCCCAAATTTTTTTTGTATAGAATGCATTTTAGAATAGTAGATTGATGGAGAATGTGTGGTTAATAATGAAGGAAAAGTTTTTGGGTTGTGTGTAATATTATTTTATTGAAAAATGTGATTGAAAAGAGGAGAGAAATGTATTTTGAAAAAAAAAAAAAAAAAGAGGATCAAACAAGGTCTAGAAGTTTGTTTCCCTTTTAACTCCTTTTTAGCTCTATAAATGAGGGGTCTATTTATTGTAATTCACAATCATTTTCCTCTTGCCCTCAATTCTTCTCTTCTTTGCACCCATTTGTCTTCTGGTTCCTAATTGTTGATTGTCAAGTTATACGCATCCTACATCAAAAAGTACTTGTAGGATTACTTTGACTCGAAAGAGGGAAGTGACTTTTCTAACCTTGTAAATCAGTTGAGTTACAATAGGCCTGCCATTGGGTTGTTGTTTGTTTTGCGTAAGTATCGGCCCTGTATATTCATCCAGCCTGACAGTAGGTCTTGCACTGTGGGTCTTATGCTTGGGTAGGTGTTCCACTTGCATAGATCATCTGTTTGGTTTATCCACTAGAGTAGGCCATCCCTTGTGTTGAGCATCCCTTTTACAGATTTACAGTTAACACATCTTTCGAACTACAGTAATGCCACTGGTCACCTATTTTTCAAAATTGTAGCAATATCACTGGTTATCTACTTTTCAAAACTATAGCAATGCCACTTCATCCCCCCTCTCCCTTTTAAAATTACAGTTATGTTATTTATCAATCTCTATGGTTGGTCATCTGTTTTGAAGCACCTATTGTTGGGAATTTATTTAATCATGTACAGCGGAAAGTAAAATATTTTCAATTCCCACTTGCATAGATCATCTGCTTTGTGTTTAGATAAAAACTGTGATAGAAATTATACCTTTGATGAATTGAGGTCAAATACAACTTTTAAAGTTTTGGGCTGAGTGAAATATTCAGTGATATTTACTGGAACTAATCATGTTTTAAGCTCCTCTCTTATATTTGAGTTTTTTACTCAACTTTTGGTGAAAATATTAGTGATACCTAACATGTTGTTTTGCATGGTTCCTGAAACAGATTAAGCCCACAGTTGTGATCCCAGATCAAGTAAACTGTGCAGTTATTAGATACCACAGTAGACGAGTTACTTGCTTGGAGTTTCATCCAACAAATAATAATTTTCTTTTATCTGGAGACAAGGTTTGCCTTCGTTCACTATCTTCTTTAGCTGTCAGTTTTCTTCTCTGAGGATTATATCATTTTACGATCGTTGGCTTTCAATCCTGCACTGTGATAAAGAAAGGGCAGCTTGGAGTTTGGGATTTCAAAAGAGTACATGAGAAGACAGTATATGGGAACATACATGGTTGCATACTTAACAACTTGAAGTGAGTTTTACTTCTGTGTGGTTATACGTACTAAAATAAATGTGTGCTGCTTTGGTTATTCCTTTTTGTGCATGACTTGCTTTATCATGTATAGGTTTAATCCGACAAATGATGGAACAGTTTATGGTGCTTCTTCGGATGGAACTATCAGCTGCACTGATTTGGAGACTGGAATGTCAATGGGATTGATAAATCTTAATCCTAATGGGTGGCAGGTACTTCTTTATTTTACATGAAGAAAGTAACTATCTACTTTGTGGCGCAAATGTATTACCTACATTAAAAGTTAATGTTGTTTTTGAACCAGCCTGAACATCACACTGTCAGCTGGCTGTCAAGCTCCTTATATTTGTGACACGTCTCAATAAATGGATCATTACTATTAGTTCTCTTTTCCAGTAATTTTGGTCTCTTTCTCTTTATCTATTTGACTCCCCGCAAAATTTGATCAAGATGCTGATAAATCAACTGGCTGATATTTTTATGCCATAGTACTATGCTTAAAAGCTATAATTAAATTTGTGAAAATTGAGATGGTCCTCTGTGGAATCTGTCATAACCTTCAAATCTTTAGTTTTAATGAGTTTTTACTCTATGTTATGCGAATATAAAGCTTCTTTTGAATAAGCATTACCCATCTTTTCTTCCTTAATATATTTATAGGTAAATACAATACAAGTTCATGATAAGTATCCATGGTTCTGGACAAGTGCATTTTGTTTTTTTGAAGCTCAGAAACTGATTTACTTGAATTAATTTTAGATTGTAGCATTCCATTTTGGATATAATGTTATCTATAATGACTCACTTTAGTTCTATATCCAAGTATTGAAATTTCTTGATCTGAACCACAGTTTTTTTTAGATAACTTACAGATTTTGATTGTTTTGTACTTGTAACCACTGGAAAACCTCCTCTCAACACACAAAAAAGGAAAAATAGTAGTACATCTTCTCAACACAAAAAAGAACTAATTGTAGCTGCAGTAGAAGCAGTAAAAGAAAACACCTGAACAACCCCACAAGAGTAGGGGAATGGCAAAATGGAATTTGCTGCATGAGTTACTTTCTTATTTTCCAATTCTTTACCGTTCTCGTTTTTCTTTTGTGGGGGTGAGGGTTTTGTTTGGGTCTTACATTTAAATATGTTTTTAGATGAAAAATTATGTTCTGTGTAGTGATAAATGTACATTCACTAACAAGTACGAGTTCCTTAACGGTTTTCATACAGGGCTCAAGAAGTTGGAGGATGCTCTATGGGTTGGATATAAACTCCCAGAGAGGAAATTTAGTTGCTGCAGATAATTTTGGATCTCTCTATATGTAAATATTAGCTCTATCCTTTAGTTTGTGTAAACTCGTGTTTTAGGGAGTGGTTTAAAAACACTGGTGGTCAATAAACTTTTTGGCAAAATTTCATGTTGGATATTAACTTTATTTGGTACCAAGTTGATCACTTAGCTTTCTCGAGGGTTGCAATTATGTTACTGAACAAAAAATGTTTGTTACACTTGAGTCGCTCCATCCGTTTATGTTAATTTTACTAATGGAACTGACGTAACAGTTTTCTTTGCAAATATCTAGATGGCCACTCAAGCTTTCTGTTGGTCAAACTAACAAACATGATGGAGTTACCCAATTGTAACAAAGTTGAAGTTCATTATCTGCTTGGAAAAAGTGAAGATCAACATAAATTTTTTGCTAAAAAGTTTAGTGACCAGTAGTGTTTTTAACCCTTTAGGGAGCTAATGTTTTCATTTTATTGTTGGATAATAATAATACATTGGTTATTTAGCTAATTTGATATTTTGTTTCCGCAAATGTCTAATTTTGGTGATTATTGTGGAGTCCCATGGATTAATTATTATAATCAGGGAGCTAAATAGTGACATTGTAAGACACTCGTATGAGGTCTTCTTCAACTTTCCCATTTTGTTTAAATTATTTTTAAGCTTGCTGTTTAATTGCGTGGTCTGGTGTTGAATGTTTTGAATTAAATAGAAACCATGCATGAAGTTGTTGACAACTCGACTTTAAACATGAACAGAAAGAAATTATGAGGAAGTGCAATTTTCCCCCTTCCTTGCACTAGAGCTTAGGTTTGTTATATAATGTCTTTTGATGTGGATTTTATGCAGTCACTTTATCAATATGCATGCCAACTTATCCAACAATGTTTTGCACTAAATTGGATATTTTTTTTCTTTTATTAACATGTGTAGGGTGGATATGCGCTCCAACAGCACAATGGGGGACCCCGTTTTGATTCACAAGAAAGGAAGCAAAGTTACTGGTCTACACTGCCATCCTCATCAACCAGATCTTCTGTTGAGTTGTGGAAATGACCACTTTGTAAGCTTTTTATCCTTATTAGTTTATTTTAGCGATCTGTTTTTTATGAAGTTAGTCATGTAATTATTGCTCTTCCATCACCTCTGTTGATATCAAGAAAATTGTGCTGATTAGAGAATGTTTCACTAATTTGTTTATCGCTTGAAAATGTTAGTTTTATTTGTTCCTTGTGATGCCATACACGTCTGCTGCAGGCTCGTATTTGGGATATGCGCAAGTTAGAAGCCGGATCCTCAATTTATGATCTTGCACACAATCGCGTCGTCAACTCAGCATATTTTTCTCCGCAAAGCGGCAGCAAAATACTTACTACTTCACAAGACAATCGCCTTCGTGTATGGGATTCTATCTTTGGCAATATGGATTCCCCAAGCCGAGAAATTGTGCATAGTCATGATTTTAATAGACATTTGACACCTTTCAGAGCGGAATGGGATCCTAAGGTGAACAATCCTTTATTAATAGCTTGAAAAGGTGTTATATAATATGTATAAAATGACTTGTATGTTGTATACATTCAATACGTTATGGAATCTGTACTTCTGTGCAGGACCCATCTGAGTGTCTCGTTGTTATTGGGCGTTATATAAGTGAAAATTATAATGGAGCAGCATTGCATCCTATTGATTTTATAGACATCAGTACAGGTCAGTTAGTTGCTGCGGTAATGGATCCAAACATCACTACAATCAGTCCCGTGAACAAGCTACATCCTCGTGATGATGTTTTGGCATCTGGTAGTTCAAGGTTTGTATGTAGGAAGTTGTCAATTTATTTTCCTTAATGATATAGTGTTTCTTTGATTCTTTGTTGTTGACATTATTTGGCACTTGTGGCACTTTTATTTTGCTTGCAAATTGAAAAACAATGTTGTATATTGGTTTCAACTAGTTGGAGTTTAAGATTTAATATGGTGGCAATGTGGGTTTATCTTTATATGAATTTGGGGAGGCTACCTTGTAGTTATTCTTCTGCTCTTCTAACGTCAAATACACTTGTGCAGAATTTTTCTCTTCTTCCTTCTAGTACATGGTGTCTTTTATTTTATTTTCCAATTAAAGCCTCTATTGTTCTTTCTAGCAACTTTGTTAGGACATGTTATTATCTTCTGATTTTCTCTTTTCTAATCCATTTTTACCTTGTTATTAACTTGCTCGACAAAATTACTCACCCTTTAATTTCAAAGCAGACACTATGTTGGTTCATTCTCATTGTGTGTTTTACTTTTTAGGAGACCAAAAGTTGTATTTGTGGTTTAGGGTAACCTATTTGCAAGTGATTGCAGGTTTAACTCTTACTGGGGAGGGGTTTATCACCCCTATATTTTGAGGATTGTCTAGGATTGTTGGTTTGTCTAGCATTGTTGCTGTTACTGCAATGTGATTGGATTATATTGCTTTTTCAGATCAATTTTCATATGGAGGCCCAAGGAGAAGTTTGAATCTGAACTACAAGAGGATGAAAAGAGGATTATTCTTTGTGGAAAGGGTGAAAAGAAACGCAGACAGTCTGATGATGAAAGTGATGATGCAATATATAGATCCAAGAGTAAGAGTTTGAAGACCAAAAAACCTAGTTTAAAATCATCCTCACATGGCAGAAAGAGAAAATGCTAATATTGGGAATCAAAATCTTTCAGAGTTGCACTTACAAAGTCCTTGATAATTTTGTTAGGCAACCGACTTTCTTGAATGGATTGTCACTCAACTATCTTGTGTAAATTTATTAGCAGTGATAAGTTTAGTAGGAGAGTAGTTTGCCTAAATGGCTACCTCCTGACACTTGAAGGATGCTTAACATATAATGACAGTTATTTTGTTGAAAAAAATGGTGTAGTCTGTTAGTTGTAATGAAGGTTGGAAGAATACGTTAATTTAATTGGATTGTGATATTTCTCTTGGTTCTCTGTTCTGAATGATGGGAATGCATAAGAACAATGTTTTTGTCGATGAATCAGCATAGCCCGAAACCAAATATCTCATGCAAAGTTTATAGTGATATTTTACTGTGCAAGAAGTTTCGTGGTCATTTAGTTTTTTCATGCAATGTTTTGTAGCGACACTTTACTACTAATAATCTGTTAAAGAAAAGAGGCTGTGAACATATACGCTCATCTCTATTTACCTGAATCTTGATGGATGTCAATATTTTTCTTCCCTTTCCCATTAGGAATGGTGTATAAATGGCCAAGCCAATATGTTTTTCCCGTTAGGAATGTTTCCTCGTCCATTGCACGCAATTTATTTTTCAAGTAAAAACTTATCTCTTAAACGTCTAAGATAAGATAAAGAAAATGAGCAAAATGGGGTTAAATTTTGCCTTTTCAAGTTGACATTTCGTCAACAAAAGCTAGAAAGACTATGAAGTAGAGGTGGCGAGCCCATGCCAACACGAGCGAGCTCGAGCTCGCCCAAAACGAGCCGAGCGCTCGGCTCGTTTTTTTTTTTTTACACACTAGTTTAATTGTAAAAGATATATATATACACATTTTGTAATTAATTTCTAAATATACATTTTCAAAAAAAATTTATAATTTTTTAAAAAATAAGAACAAAAATTGTTTTGTTGAGTTACTTGAGTAATATGTTTTTTGTTTACCATTTTATACTTAAACTTAAAAAAAAAATTATATGTAAAGTATAAACACATTTTGTAAACCATTTTTAAAATATACATTTTTCAAAACATTTTTATTTTTTATAAATAAAAAAATAAAGATAGACCATCTTCTTTTATCCGAATTTGGGACTACTTCAATTTTTAGTAGGCGAAGTTAAAAATTGTGCACGAACAACTTGTTACGTGTACAATTTTTTAAAAAATATTATAAACATATGAAAATTAAATTTTGTGATGATTATGGTGAAATTAAATATCACTTATTTGGTTACAGGCAATTTCGGCATATTTATCTTGAATTCGATAATTAGCGTCTTCCCAATCTTTCATGCACATTAACGCTTCCAAAATATCTTCTTTTAGTCGACTCCTGACCTCAGAGAAAACCCTCTTCCCTGCACTAAAAGCAGACTCCGAAACTACAGTGTTAACATGAGGTGTTAGTAGATTTTTTGCTATTGCAGAAACTACTGGCCATCGACGTTCATTATCTCGCCAAAATTTAATTACCTTTTCTGAATTTTTCTTAACTTATTTGTTACTAGGCAAAGTATGACAAAAGTAATCGATTAATTCAGATGGCAACGCATTTGGACTATTACTCGAAGTTTGAGTACATGTAGTGGATGACAAACTACTACTATTACCACCAGATGAACCACGTACATATGTAAATGAATTAAATCTATATGAGTTCATGCTTTCGAATAAATCTAAAACTACATTGTCGTCATCCATTTGATTAGTGGGAGGAGTAGATGTAAGTACACGAGTAATATGTGTACCCATTCGTGAAGCATATGATTCGTACATTTCACGTAATGTTTCTCCCAAATTCCTATAAGTAATAGGTATATTAAAAGTTAAAGCATTAGAAATTTTATCAATTACAAATTTAGTACTTGATAAATTATATCGAGGGTCCATGACGCATGCTAAAGGAAATAACATAGGTAATTCTTCCTAATATTTTCTGAATTTTAATTCCATGGAATATATAACTGCATGAAAATTGGGGTCATTTTGAAATCTTTTAAAAGTCCTAACAATTATATAAAGACGTTTAAAAACTATACAACTCGTAGGATAATAAACGTCAGACAATATATTTGTAAAATCATAAAATGTCGTCAAATTTTATTTTAAGAACTATATTCCAATCGGTTTCATTCAAGATAGTTTTGTCTTCATTTCTAACATGCATATTGTTATATAATTCAGTAATTAAATGTTCGAAACCTTCACATGATTTTAATAATAAGTAAGTGGAGTTCCATCTATGGCATACGTAAGTAATAAAGGTTTTTGTATTTGTCATTCCATTTTCTGAACAAAATTCTTCAAATGCTTGTTTTCGACTAGGTGTAATCGTGATATATATAAGTGTACTCATAATTCGGTCAATTTCATCCTTAACATGTTTTAAACCGTGTTGTACTACTAAATTAAAAATATGACATACACATCGAATATGAAATAAATAACCACAAAAATCGGGTTGAAGTACTCTATGCAATTTATCGATAACAACTTTATTTACGGTAGCATTGTCGAACGTAAAAGAACGAATTTTGCTCTTACATTTATACTCTTTAACTATATTTATGATAGCATTAAATATAGTTTGGGCGTTGTGCGGGTACTCAACAATTTTAAAAGCAATAATTCTTTTATGCATGACCTAAAGTGGGTCTATATAGTGTGCAGTTGCAGCAATATTTGGAAGTGGCGTAGTACCACTGGCGCCTGGAGAACCAAACTGTAGTTGAGTTTGACCAGTTGGAAGAAACTCATGTTTGGTTACACATGTTTTGTAGTGACGATTGAGGTGGGTAGTTTCAATGCCTCTTTGCCATGCCAATCATTGTTGGCAGTATTTACATACTGCTTTGGTTACGGGGATTCCATCGACCAAACGACCGGTTTGAACCAATTTAAAATGGTCCCAACATTTTGCTTTGTTCTTCCCCTTTCCCTTCCCTCTTGCATCGAGAATATTTGACGTAGGCTCTTCATCTTGTTCCAAATCAATTGGAACACTAGGATCAACATCAACATCAACGTCATCCAAATCAATTGGATGACTACCTTCATGAACGTTGTAATCTTCAATATTTTCTGGAATTGGTAATTCATTGAGATCGGAGAATTCATTCCCAAATTGATTTTGGGCAGGTGTTTGTGTCTCGTTCTCCATACCGAACAAGTTTTCAACAAATGATCGTGAATCCATTTGTTATGAATAATAGAAATTGAATGTAGAAATGTAGAAGATGATTATAGAATGAATGAATGATTGATATTGTTGATAATTGATAAATGGAGATTGAAGAATGTAAATTGTATAGAGTAGATAATGAGAGAATAGAGATTGATATTGGTGGAAAAAAAAGTTTCATTTAGGTGCCCAAGCGGCTCATAGGCGTAAACAGTATGAGCTGAGCGGGCAAGTCGCTCGGCTCAATTGCCACCTCTACTATGAAGTGGGAGTGGTGAGGCCAAGTTTCATGGGGTGCATTTCTTCTTGGCACATAAATGGATACTGTGCGGCAATTATCTGCTTCACTAGACTACATTTTGCCTTCTCTCAATCATTTCGGAACGAAAGAAAATTTGATTACAATTTGTAGAAAGCTTGCAACATAAAATTGAGATGCATTGAAAGTAAATTGATCATTGATTGCATGAAATCTAGAAATTACAATCGATAAAAGCATGAAGTTACAATGGTTAGTGCAGGGAGCGAACACTAAAAAGCTTGAAAGATGTTTGAAAAACTAATGCCCTCTATAATAGCTTGCGGAACAAAAACTTAAGTGATATGAGTAGACGTTTAAATGTCGATGAATCATACTAAACGCTTACCAATATCAGAGCTATTTTACAATTGAAATAAACTATTACAATGGAATGGAAATTATATTTCAAACTTGAACTAATATTTACAATGTGCGGGCGAAGTTGGGCCGCGATATGGTCAATGGGCTTAAGTAAAGCTACAGTAATTTACATTCTCCCCATTTGTTTTGGCGATGTCCTCGGAGCCTTCAATGAATGATATGCTTCAATTAATAATTTGAAGGCTTCAAGGTCTTTTTGGCTTTCCCAAGTATTCTCCTCGCTGCTGCATATGTTCCATTCGACCAAGTACTCTTGATAATATTTCCTAGAAACTCGAGTAGTTCGATTGTCAAGAATTTCTTCAGCAATCTTCTTTCCAGCTCTTTTCAATTCAAATACAAGCCGCTTTGGTTCATTTTTGGATGCATCCTCCTTGTCGGCAAAGTATGGCTTGAGTACACCAATACAAATGACCTTGTGGATTTTGTACCATGAAGGGAATGCAACTCTATATGCGACTTTTCCAATCCTCTTCATGATGGGTAATGGTCCAATATATTTTGGCACTATTCTTGAGTCTTTTCCTCTTGTCGGTTTATAATAGTTTCTGTCAAAGAGTTTAACCATTACCAGATCTTCAACATTAAATTCAAGGAAGCGACGCTTTAGATCTGCAGATTTTTTGTACCGTTTCTGAGCTTTCTCAAGATAATTCTTAGCAATTTCAATGTTTCGTTTCCACTCTTGAGAGAAGCTTTTTGCTTGATGGGACTTGGTACTTTTGATCAATATCTACAATATGAGGGAGTAATGGTTGTTGGCCAGTAGCAATCACAAAAGGACTTTTATTCGTAGAAGAGCTCTTTGGGCATTGAAACACATCTGATCCGCATCCAAAAGTTTCACACATTTTTTCTGCGAAGTAGAGATAAAGTGCCGAAAATATTCTTCAAGCCTAGAATTGATGTGCTCTGTCCATTAGATTGTGGGTGAAAACTAGAGCTTATGCTCAAAGTTGAACCAAGAAGTTTGAACAACTCGATCCAAAATATGCCAGTAAATTGAGGATTCTGATCACTAACGATGTCCTTAGGCAGCCCACAGTATTTGACAATATGTTTGAAGAAGAGTTGAGCTGTCTCTTCGGCTGATGCATACATGGGCGTTGTGATAAAAGTTGCATAATTGGATAGATGGTCTACCACGACGATTATAGTGTTAAAATCTCTAACCTTTAGCAAATCAACAATGTAGTCCATCGATACACTCTCAAATGGTTTAGTTGGCTCCAGCAAGTCTGTCTTTTTATGATGATCTGCCTTATCTTGCTGACAAACAAGACAAGTTTTCACATAAGTTACAACATCGTCTCGCATTTGAGGCCAGTAGTGTGCATGTTGTATGATAAGTGTGGTTTCTACACTTATTCTAGGTCCTAAACGATGATATTTTACTGTTCTTTGGATAAAATACTATCTAATTTGTGTTATATTTCATTTCGTAGGTAAAACTCAACGTTTGATGAAGAATTGGAGAAAAGAATGCAAAGATAGCGGAAAAAATCCTCCATTGTATCAAATACAAAGTTCGGGGATAGAAATAAAAATATTCAAAAGTTACGTCGAACCTCATGATGAAGATTTGAAAGTGTTATAAACCAATTGGATGAGGAAAGAAGCCAAAGGGATGAAATATAGTCAAAGTATTATCACATATCAACTTCCAACCGAAAAAGTTATGCTTCAGATTTTCAGACTCACATTGAGACCCAATTTTGGCATAGAAATATTTCGAATTGGAAAAATGATATTTCTATAAGAAATGTAGCCTTCGAGTTAGCTTTCTAATACACTTTGAATCACTTCAATCGGATATTAGGAGAGAAAGTTATGATAAAAATACTAAAAGCTGCTCAACTACCGGAAATTAGGCGAGGCGCACTCCCCAGACCCAAAAAGCCTTGCCAGAGGCTTCCCAAACCTCCAAGGTGCGCGCCCTAGTTTCTACTAGGCGCACGCCTCAAGCCTGAACCAGAAAAAAGGGATTGTTTCCTTATCTTGTTTTAAGAGTTTTTAGGGTTAAATATAAAATGTATTTTTCGGGGTTTTTGAGGGAGAGAGCCTTGTTTTGAGAACAAATAGAGGAAATTATATTGAGGAGGAGGAATTCACCATTTTGGATCCGATTTCGAAGGCTTGAAGAGTCAATTTCCAGATTTTCTTCATTTATATATGATTTGGGTGATAACTTCCTTTTATTTTCTTATTAATATGTTAGGCTAAGTTTTTTATTGTATTAGATGAATGATGAACTCTATTGTTTATTTATTTTAATTCAAGACAATTAATTTAGTATTTTTTGATTGATTTTGCATTCCCATTTAACTTTTTGATTGCTTGATCAACAATTAGATAGTAAGTTGCTTGTTGTAGTGTAGGAATACTCACAATAAGTCAGAATGTGGCAAAATCAACACATGGACAATAGGCATTAGGAATAATATTTATGACATGTGCAATCATGTGTGATAAATCATGTGATGCAATGCATGTTTTTCATATGAATTCGGACTAGGAATATGATCAGGTCGTATTAAACATATGTTTAATATATCTTGGAAAAGAATATTGAATAACAGTGGATTATCGATTGTCTTGAATGCATTAATTTACTAGATTAAGAATTGAAATAAATAGCAATAGGGGGATTCACAATTCCAATACAAACATTCACATATTAAATAAATACTTTAATTGCTTTACTAGTTCAGGATTAATCTAGAAAACATATAAACCATCTCTTTTGATATGCCCACACTTCGAATTTAATAGTAGTTATTGAACTACAAATTAGACTTTATTCTTCGTGGGAACTTTACTCTTAACTCACAAATTTTATTACTTGTACAACGACCCCGTGCACTTGCGGGTTTCACGCGAACATTGTAGTAGTATATAAGTGCGTTCATCTCCGGGATGCCCTGCCCAAATCATGTCGGGCATTCCGGGAAAGATTCGAGGTTCAAATCAAATCAAAGAAGCCATGCCATCAAGGGATCGAGCAACAAAGTTCACAATATTGAAGAAAACAAGCCAATGGTCAAGTAACATGTTGGGGATGGAAGCTAGAAATGGATGGGAAAGCACTCGAATTTTCAGTCTCAGTTTGAGATCCATTTTTGGCATAGAATACGTTCGAATTTGAAGATTTGTGGCTCTTGAAGTAATATTTCCAACTCATTTTGAATTACCTCAATCGGATATCGGGAGATGAAGATATGACTAAAATACTGAAAGCTGTCCAGATCTAGGAAAACTGTTTTGATGCGAATTTTCTTGTTAGACTAAAATTCTATTTTCTTTCCAATTTTACAATATTTTGTAACCTAATTACGTTTTTACTAGTTTTTCTAGCATTAGTATAAATAGGAGATTTAATTCATTGTAAAAATAAAGACTTTTATTATTTTGAGAGATTAAATACAATTTGTGAGTTTTTTCCTCCAAATTCTTGGTGGCTTAAAACTTATAATCTTGAACTTATCAAAAGGAGTCGTAGTCCTTTTGTGGTATTCACACTTCATGGTTCTTGTTTCATGTAATCAACAGGTCAGATCTTTAACGCATGATCTTGGTTCTTGGTACGGGTCGAACAACGGGTCGGGTTGCTACTGCGAGACGCGATTTCTAGTTTTCTTGGGTTGGTTTTCAACTTGTTCGTGGGTTCCCAATATATATTCTTGGCTTGATTTGCATCACATTTATTTTCACATCAATGTACATTAGGCCTTTCATCATACAAATGTGAGCCTTCGATGCTTCCATCTTTGGCTCTTTTGAGGGAACATCGTCCCTTTTAGTAGCTCGGTGCGATAGCGTATTGTACCGATGTGAGAATGCACCAACTACATTCTCATCATCTTCGAAGTCACTCTCATCATTACAACTAGCTTGTGGGGCATCTTGCTTTGAACTTGTTCCATCACTTTCTAGTTGACAATATGCATTCACCATCGTTTTTTAGGACACTCCGCCACCCGATGAGGTCATTCACATAAAAAGTGTTAAGATTTGGGGTTTCATCTTAAAAGGTCAACCTTATTAAGAGAAGTAGCCTAACCTCTTATAAATTGATCTATATTTTCATCTTTATTCGATGTGAGATTATATCCTTTAATATGCCCCCATAGATGGTGGCTCGTTTGAGCAGATCAATCTTGAAACTCGTGTGCTCAAATTTTTTTTTGAGTCGTAATCGGATCGAATTGCTCATTGGAACTTAACGAGCTCTGATATCACATTAGAGTCTCATATTGGCTAATGATATTCACGCGATCCACTTAATAAAGTGAGAGCAATCCTCCCCTAACAAGTCGGTTTTGTCAGGTTGAGTTAGACCCAATATCCTTTCTAATAGTTATGTTAAGTTAGACCTAATATCCTTTCTAATATGGTATCAAAGAAGGCCCATTTTTGCAATGTTGGGTGCACCCAATATCAATTTGTTCAGAGTTGTTTGGCATGATCCACGCTGTGTTTGATAGGGCTTATTAGAGTCCTACATTGGCTGATGATATTTACACGATCCACTTAATAAGGTGATGACAATTCTCCCCTAATAAGCCGGTTTTGTTAAGTTGAGTTAGACCCAATATCTTTCCTAACAAAAAACACATCAATTTAGGAGTGACATTAGATTTGCCCCTCATTGCTTTTTCTTTGTTCCAATTTTTACTGTTGCTACCGTTATAATTTCCTTCGTAGTTACTCTGACGGATGCTTTGATAGATTCCTCTCTTATTATGAGAGTAATGCTCTCCCCATTAGAGTTTGAGTTGGGCTTGTAAGCCTTGTTTCCACCTCCAACACATCTTGACTATTCCTTGAAGGCTAATCTTTTCTCGATTCCGGCTGATAGTCGCTCAAACATTCGGTAGCTCCTATAACCGCGCTTCAATCGGTCACCTTCTATCTTTGAAGTTCCAGGCGTGTCCACAGTTTCAACCCTTCCATGAAGGTGAATAACTTAACATTTTTTGACATATCTCTAATATTTCGCATATGTCCTGAAAATGCTTTCACATACTCCCTGATGGAGCTTGTATGTTTTAGTTCTCGTAGTGCCCATCGTGCCTCATATTCCACATTTTCAGGGAAAAACTGAGATCTGATCGCTTCTTTGAGGAAATCCCAATAATCTATTCGGACCTTGTTATCCTGAATGTTAGCTTGCTTTGTCCGCCACCATATTTTTGTATCTCCACCAAGATACATGGTAACTGTTGAAACATTTCTTGCTTCGTCTTTGATCGAAGCCACTAGAAAGTATTGTTCCATATCAAACAAGAAGTTTTCGAATTCTCTTGCATCGCGTGCCCCTCCGTAAGTACACGGTTCCAGAATTCTGAGCCTACTTGACTTTGTAACGAATAAGTAAAAGATCATTTACGGCATGATAACTAAACAATTTTCGTCATTTTAATGAACAGTAAGTGACGAAATGTGAAAATTGAAATTGAAATTAAATTAAAATTGAGATACCGTAAATGAGATTAAACCTATATAAATATTAAATTGATTGCATAGTTGAATGGTTCCTAGGCAGACAGCTGGCATAACCAGCCGCTACATTGTTGGCATTTCAGTTGGAAGGAATTTTGTAAGATTTTGACTGCAATTATATAATTATTATTTTATTCAATGTTTTCCTTCTTTTATTGCGACATTTGTTCCAGTTAATTCGTTAATTATACATGAATATTTAATTACTTAGTTGTCACGTGATCATTCATGTTAAGGCATGGCCACATGGATATAGCACACGTGATCATTCTTGTGCGGGAGCTTTCCCATTGCCCACCGCACGTTGAAGAATTAGTAATTGAGCTCTCAATGTTTCCATTTCATCCTGCAGATCAGGCAGGATAGCAACATCTTCACTCATTGCTATGCAAGCCCCTCGACTTTCCAGTTGGATGTGTAATTCATGAATTTTCATCTCTGCCACCTCGATTTTTTCCTTGAGGCCCTCCGGCATAGCACAATCTAGTAGTTGTTACCTCAAGTGCATCCACGCGTTGTTTCCTATTCTTCTTTTGATCATCTACCACTTCTGTGGTGTTTGATGAAATTGGATCCATAGATTTCTTATCAAGGATCGTGAGCTGCAACTTTGATACCAACTTTCACGGAGTGCCTTTCTGTTTGGCACAGAAAGGGATATCGTGGGCAGTAGTCTACTCCACTAAACTACATTCCGCCTTCTCTAGGTCGTTTCTGGATGAAAGAAAATTTGATTAAAATTTGTAGATAGTTTACAACATAAAATTGAGATGCATTGAAAGTAAATTGATAATTGATTGCTTAAAAGCTAGAAAATATAATTGATGAAAGCAGGAAGTTACAATGGTTAGTGCAGGGGGCGAATACTAGAAAGTTTGAAAGATGTTTGAAAGACTAATATCCCCTATAATAGCTTGCCGAACAAAAATCTAAGTGATATGAGTAGATATTTAAATGATGACGAATCATACTAAATATTTACCAATATCAGAGCTATTTTACAATTGAGATAAACCATTACAATAGAAAGAAAATTACAAGTCACACTTGAACTAATATTTACAATGTGCGGTCGAAGTTGGGCCATGATAGGATCAAGGGGTTTAAGTAAAGCTACGATCCTTGACACCAAGTCAGCTCCTAGCACGAGTAATTATGAAAGTTTAGACCCAATTTCTCAAGGTAAGCAAAGGTCCTTTAGCTAAAAGCTCAAGTGATCTTTGTAGCTAACATTGTTACATCTTCACTTGATAAATAGCCTTTTCTATAATGTTGCGTGTGCATTCCTTGAGTTTTATCCAAAGGTTATTTTGCATTGAATGAGGAGACATGTCTTATCGTATCTGTGCATCTAACATGAAAACTCATAGGGCTAACCGGTTACAGTTTTGTTTTGCTAGGACTTCCTCTATCTCGCTTTGGAGTCTTTTACTTGGTCGATGCTGTCAAGATAAAGATACTAGGAAATTCAGTGACAACTTTTTTGGCATGGCTTAAACTAACGTCAATAATTTATCAAACATAAGCAAAAGCAAAAATTTGAAAGTTTACTGACTTTGCAAAAACAACGTTAGATTGAGATTTTTAACATGTGGTTGATTAGTAACTTCAATAAGAGTGCACTATATATACACACACACGCAGCTAAATTGGAGAGCAGCACGAAATTGTATTTGTGCCTTGTCCCTTGAGTTGTGCCCATCAGTTAAACATGTATGGCAAATTCTAAGTATGTAAAACAGTAATTCCAATAAAGCAATTGTAATACATAGGTATCTAAACATAGCGTCCTAAGGGATGAATTTATCTTGTCTCATCACATCAATCCAATACACAATTGAATCCAATGTTTGGTACTTATTTGTAAACCCGAGACAATCTGCCTTTTCTCGACTCCCCAACATTTTGACTGGGCATCGGAACAAATTGTCCAGGAATTCCCAATTAGCCAAATCCTCCATTTCTGTTTCAACCAACCCCTCTTTCATCACTATCTCTTTCCATATTCCTCCCTTGTCACTCATGACCAATGAGTACCTCAAATCCGGACTGAAAGACTGTCTATTCACCCCCAACTTTGTGCCGATAGCTCCCCAAATTTTCTTCCAAGTGTAGCTATCACCATTTACAGCGTTGAAAGCTTCACCAATATTTTGGCTAGCTGCCCATATGTGCTGCTCAGCCACTAGCCGAGCATCTGAAGCATCTATATACATTTCTTCCCAACATTCCCTACTCCCTCCAAACACGAAAGGGATATTCAGACGATTACAGATTGTTCCATAAACACACAAACTACCAATGAAATTGAATAAAGTTCTTTGAGAACAACCCATCAGCAATCCAGGGCGATGAACAGACCATGCTACTTTACCAGCGCCTAATCTTTCTTGTAGCAAGTCCTCAAGCACGTAATAAAAGTTATATCCTGTACTCACCCTTGGGCACTCCTCGTCATAATAACAAGCATTGTCATCCTTGGAAGAAAACGAATCTCCTTGCTGCAATGAGACGTAATGTTTAGCCCCCGTCTGCAGAGAGACATGTCTCAATGCCTTGGCTATTGGCAGTATTGCATCTAATGCATTGCACATCATCAACTCATTCTGCTGGCAGCACTCTCGGGTGTCCAAAGGGAATTGGCTAGCCCAAGTCACCCAAAATAAATGAGTAACATCTCGTAATGAATATAGCCTTTCTTGAGTTTCAATAGGGTTAAGAAGATCACATGAAATGAAATGATAATTTGGGTGTTTGATTATAGTAATCTCTGCTCTTCGGGCTATACAGTATACTTTCCATTTATCGGTGGAGAGTAGCTTTATCGTGAGCTCCTTTCCCACAAGCCCGGTCGATCCAAATATGACTGCTACACATTTATGATGAATTTCTTCTTCTTCTTCTTTGGCAGGTGCCATATATAGTAGGACTTCAGTTTATCGAGTGATTGATTAGTTGTTCAATGCATTGGCAGATGGCATTGAACAAATATATAGTGTCTAAATTGCCTCTTAACAAGGGTTCAATACCTGATCAAATCCTCTATTAACCTTCTAGAATACTGATTTCAAACTTTCTCCTCACGTCTTCAATAATTTCGTCAGTCAAATACGCTACACATTACTAGCCAGTAGGTAGGGTGCTTTTTAATCTTGTGTTATGAGCTTTATTTAATATTGTCTATATATACACATATAAAAGGGATAATTTCATCCATGATTCACATAACTTTCAGCAAAATTTCATTCAAGTTACTAACCTTTAATATGCCTCAGATAGATCACTAACACTTGAGTTTAGTTTCAATTTACTTAATTGATAGTCTAATCGTAACACATCTCTCACATAATCGTCGCTTGAATGCTCAGTATTACAAGTGTTAAAAACAACATTTAATATAAAGATACAGTTTTTACTTGACTTTGTAACGAATAAGTAAAAGATCATTTACGGCATGATAACTAAACAATTTTCGTCATTTTAATGAACAGTAAGTGACGAAATGTGAAAATTGAAATTGAAATTAAATTAAAATTGAGATACCGTAAATGAAATTAAACCTATATAAATATTAAATTGATTGCATAGTTGAATGGTTCCTAGGCAGACAGCTGGCATAACCAGCCGCTACATTGTTGGCATTTCAGTTGGAAGGAATTTTGTAAGATTTTGACTGCAATTATATAATTATTATTTTATTCAATGTTTTCCTTCTTTTATTGCGACATTTGTTCCAGTTAATTCGTTAATTATACATGAATATTTAATTACTTAGTTGTCACGTGATCATTCATGTTAAGGCATGGCCACATGGATACAGCACATGATTGAGACAGCCTGACAATCTTTGTTAACAAATACATTTTGCTATAGACAGACTTTTATGGACGTGCAGGGTTGAGGAACGGGAGATAATACTATATATTGTTTTTTTCAGTTTTGCTGTGTGTATACAAAAAACCAACCGATAAGACCCGCATTTTTTTTTGCAATATTTTATTCACGGTGGAATTATTCTTGTTTTTAAAGTCAAGACTCAATACGATAATTCTAAGGAGCATATGTAGGTCTATTTTTAATTATTCGTTGAATCAAAATTTATTCATCCTAATTTCATTGAACAAGTATACCACCTAACCAGATGATAAACACTCTTATTAATGTATATGGTGGCATTGTTCGCTGTAAAATATTAGTAATTAATCAAGTCGCAATGCCTTAGCAAATACAGTATATGACAACAAAGAGACTTCAATAATTGAAGAATTTTTTTTAAAACATGCTCAAAAAACTGTATTCAGTAGATTTACTCAGGATAAGTACTACGTAGGAAAGATGACGAAGACGAAAAATTATGTGAATTGTTTGCATTTCTATAAAATTAAGAAACCAAAATATCATAATTTCATTAATTTTTTAATCTTAAAGGAGTTTATGAGTATGTGCCTGCGCATTGTATTTTAATTTTAATTTTTCTCACAGAAGAAATATAAGAGATGTGTTTAATTTGTGGAACACAGTTATTTATCGTTCAAAGTCGGTAAGCAGCGAGGACGTCGTGGGGGGTTGGAAGGGGAGCAAGAGGCCCTCCTCCCGAGGTGTGGGGAGCGGAGCTCGGGCTAAAATTCCATTAAGGATAGCTTGAAAATTTGTCTCCTTGTAAATCTCATCTTAGAAAATTGTGTTTTGTAAATTTTGAGTTTGTCCTAATATATTTTTATAAATAAGGGTTCGTCATTAGACTTTTTGATTACCATCACAAAAGAGAGATGTTAGAGAAGGTATATGTTTGATTTTCTCTGGTAAATTTTTATTTTTTTATTGTTATTTTTTTTATAGAATTGATGGTGTGTTTGAGCCACATTATTTTGGAAGAATGTATTTTGGAATAGTAGATTGATTAAGAATATGTTGTTGAAAAAAAAAGTTATTGATGTGATGGAAAATATTATTTTATTAAAGAATGTGTGTTTTAAAATGAGTAGAAGAATGAAAATGAAAATTTTAATGTGTACCAAAAATGGAATGAGTAATGCTATTTATCATCATAATGATAAAACATAATGTAACAATCATTATCTGTCACATCTCTCTCTTCCACCCCTCTTTCATAAAAAAATAAATTGTACAATCCCATTATTTTATACTCAATCATCATAATGATAAATAATATTATTATGGTAAATTACTACATCGATGGAAGATGACGTAGTATCACATTGAGATGAACCTAAACAAATAGTGTATCTTTATTTCTTTCTAAGAACTGATTGCTCTCGATAAAATAAATTTAGAATTTCTAATTCTCAATATGAGGATGATAGAAAGATGAAGATATAGATGTGAGCCAAATCCAATAAAATAACTTCCAACCAGATGGCCATAATATTTGCTTTCATCCTCAAAGCATGCCCCAGTTAAGGAGCATATTTACTTTTATCTTCTAACCATATGGAGTTAATTCTCTAAATAGTCACTGAACTTTGTCAAAAGTTTTCAGGAGATCATTGAACTTCAAAACTTCCCTAAATAGTCACTAAACTTTGCCAAAAATTCTCATGAGATCACCGAACTTTGCAACCCCATACATCAATGGTTCAATGACCCCCTAGGAACTTTTTGTAAAGTTGAGTGACTATTTAGAAAAGTCTTGGCGAAGCTCAGTGACCCTCTATGAACTTTTTGCAAAGTTCAGTAACTATTTAGAGAATTTTTGAAGTTTTGTGTCCTTTTGAAAACTTTTGACAAAGTTCAGTAACTATTTAGAGAATTAACTCTCATTTTATGTGTAATTCACAACTTTTAGGAGCTCACAATGCTTATGCTTGTTTAATTTAAATTACAATCTCATTATTATAATTTAAATGTCAATGTGAAACTTCAATTTTAATTACACATTTCGTAGTACTCACAATTATTACCCACTTATTCACTACTCATTTCTATCAATTCACAATTTCAAAACAAATACAGACACCTATTCGCACATTGCATATCAAAGATGAACGCAAGATTCTAGCAAGTATTTGATTGAAACTACTAAAGAATATTTAATAAATTCAGCAACAAAAACTGGGAAAAAGTTAAAACTCCACTTTTACAAAGCAAATTCTACCGGAATCTTTTTTCTCATCCTAAACGATTCGAGTGTATAACAACAGATAATTGCATGAACAAACAAGAGGGGTTTCTCATTCTTCAGCTGCACTGGCAGCACTTAAATCCACATTCAGATTAAGAACCTGCACCACAAACAAAATCAATCAGCATCCACAATTTGGGATTTCCTCCGGCAATTAACAGTTGAGGATTCCGGTTCTAAAGCAACTTGGTAATAAATTAATAATAATTGCCTATCATAGATTAGACTGTAAAAGGAAATTTCAGTGCCTTCTGACAGAAAGGGCTATGAAATAATAAAGGGATTTAAGGAAATTAGGAAGCTTCTAACCCTTTTCAGCTCGTGTTTGGGATCAAACCAGAAGAAATCTCCATGGAGGAGATCCTCTATGGTTTTGTCCCAAACCAATAGAGAAGGGTGGAAAAGTGTAATTTAAGGCCTCATTTCTTTAAATGGTGTAGCCTTATGGATCTCCCTCTTCACAACTTTTCACTTTATGTTGATCATATTTACCTACAGATTCGTACTATATCCACAACCAGTGTGAAATAGGTGTTAAAAATGAATTTGATGATTTTTGAATCACGCATATTAAAATTCTACTCAACTCGTGAATTTGCTACTGATGGGGGCAGAGAATGGTGCTAACACGGTTCAGTCTCAAGAGCCAGTTTTCAATAATTTTTCAGTGAGGCATCAATAAAAACAAATGAAAGAAGCAAGAGAACCAAGCAAATTCCTAAATATGTGGCTGTCTGAGTGCATGATTATCAATAGCTAAGAAGTCCTATAATCATGAGAGGAAAAAAAAAAGAACTGTGAGTTCCTTGTCTTTAAATTGCATTGAACCCATAATCGAACATAGATTTCTACCTTCCTTTTATTTCAACTTTGTCAAAAATTTGATGAGTTAGTTTTCCATTTGTCAGCAACAATAGAAAGAAGGGTCTGTCCGATGTACATTGTAACTTTGAAATAATAAATAAATGAACAAATTAACTAAACAAAGGAGACAAGTGAATTCTTCAATTGGAGTGAGGTTGATTTATACCTAAAAAGCATAGTCATCCAATAACACAGAAAATGTATGATCAAAGGACAATAAGAAGACTTGCTGAAACTGTTTGTATGCAATGTTCAAAATTTAACAACATTGATTCAACAATGTGTCTTCTCCTAATTTTATTTTCTAATAATTTGATGAATACAGTTTCTAACCAACAAGCAAGAAATAGCAAAAGGTATACAGCAAGAGACGCTATAGAAAAGCAGCAGCAACACCAGCAAAAAGCTAAGTTTTATTCTTAAGTTAATCCATACACGCTTAAGGTCGATTGCATAAATCTTTATCCGTCATCAGCACTACATCTAGTCAGAGATCAGTCAAATATTTAGCAACCACCTAAATCATCTATTCCTAGATCAAGTTTGGCTGTGCTTTATCGTTGCTTTTTCTAGAAAGTAAGGTAAGACCTACTTTCTAAAAAAGTTGTGAAGAAAAAAGAGACCTATTTTCTAAAAAAAATGATTTGAAAAAATAAATAAATAAATAGAATAAATTCATGTAGGACAAAATAAGTAAATCAGAAGTTTCCTTTACTTTTACACACAAGAAAGCACTCGCCTAGTTAATTTAAAATTCAAGAATCATGTAATGGTCAATTTATAACCATTTTGCCATTTTAACTAACTGACACCCAATGCCATAAAGCATTGTATGGTTTAATAACCTTTAGGCTATAATAGCTAAGTATCTTCCTTCACATGGAATCCTTTAAGACCAACCTCCTCTATTCGCCACAGCATCCTTTTCAAGTCATTTTTCCTTACTGATAAGATTGAACCAAAATATTTAAAATGGTCACTCTTTGGGGCAATGTGAGTTTCTATGCCAGTATGACCCCATCTTCACACTTTATATATCGTCTAATTCTGCCTAAACTAAAACTTAAAATTCCAAAATCTTCGTCTAAAGATCTAAAGATACACTCCTCATAAGGACTCTAGGCTGAGATGTTGATGCAAGCTTTGTAGCAATATGAAATTCTTAAACTATTAGCCTGCTACTCCGTCTGCATCTCATCCTCATGATTGCTACTGCTACATCACACATATCCTTAAAAATGTTAACATATTCAAAAGGAGCTTGTTTTTCTGTAGTACCCATCAAAATTGAAAACCTAAATCAATTGTAAAACTAAATTATTTTCTCTTTATTTTTCCATCAAATTTCAAAAATGGTCTCCTTAACAAATGTTCCTAATGCAAGACCAAAAAGTGGTTCTCTAATACCTTTGAGTTACACCTTAATCAGGGTTCAATCAATCTCCCATAATTACATGGCATGACCGATTATCTTAACACCCTATACTTATACAACCTTCAACAATAGTAATTATAACATCCCTTTGCTTATATGTTTCCTGGCTAGATTAATTACTCGACGAGAAACATTCCATGTGTGTGTGAGAGAGTAGGAGAGAATTTTCATATAGTAATACTAGGTTGTGGCTTTTTTGTTGGATTTTATACGCAATAATAGAGAACTGAAAGAAAGAAATCAACACAAGGATTTAATGTGGTTCAGCAAAGTGCCTACATCTACAAGGAGAGAAGCAAAGATATTTTATTCAATATGAATAATAGAGTTACATAACATGTTCATATATTAGCCCTAGCCCTAGCCCATAAAAAGCTTTTGAGCCAGTCCAAGAAAATACCCTCGTAATGCCCCAGCACCCCCAACCTATTTAGCATCCCTAGCAAATAGACAGTAAATTAAACCTCGAGAGGCCGATGTCATTGTTTCACTTAGTTCCGTTCTGTTTGGAATGCTCCACCCCCTCACTCCACTCTGCTCCGCTCCGCTCCGACATTGGCCTATTCTTCTAGTAAACATGTGTTCCATTCTATTTGAGCTACATAAACAACAATTTCCACCTTGGCGAATATTTATCCCTTAGGAGAACAATGAAAAAAACATATCCTGAGGAAAAAAATCATCTGGGACCAATAGGTTGGGATATCTCCTTTCTAACACTTAGAGATTTAATCAAGTCCAAGCAATGCTTGAGCTTGTCCATTGTGATTGGCTTTGTCAACATGTCTGCTGCATTCTCTAAGGTATGCACTTTCTCTAGCAACAGTTCTCGTGAAGTAACCAACTTCCTTATATTATGAAATCTCACATGAACGTGCTTGGTTCTTGCATGATAAATCAGTTTCTTTACTAAGAAGATGGAGCTCTAACTATCACAATATAGCTTCATTCCATCTTACTTGATCCTAAGCTCCCTGACAAGCCCTCCTAACTACAATAATTCCTTTGCTGCCTCAGTTGCCGCCACGTACTCTGCTTCAATTGTGGATAATGCCACAAGTGACTACACCATTGATCTCCAACATATAAGTCCCCGACGAGTGTGAAAATGTAACTTGTATGAGACCTCCTGTCATCCAAGTCGCATGCATAATTTGCATCTACATATCCCTGAACTGAAACATTATCATGTTGTCTCTCAAACATGGTCCAACACTCCATTGTACCTCTCAAGTACTTGAAAATCCACTTTACAGCTCTCAAATGCTCTTTATCAGGATCAACCATGTACTTGCTCACCACACTGACTGCATGTGATAGATCTGATATAATACACACCATTGCATACATCAAACACCTCACTGTACTGGCATAGGGCACTTTTGACATCTCTGCAATTTCTTTTTCATTCTTTGGGCACTGATTAGTAGATAATCTGAAATGATTTGCCAATAGTGTACCCACTGATTTGGCATCGGACATACTAAATCTTATCAACACCTTCCTCGACTAATTTTTCTGAGACAACAATAATTTTCTAGCCTTTTCTATCTCTATTAATATCCATGCTTCTTAACTGGTCCCAAGTCTTTCATATCAAACTTACTGCTTAACAAAGACTTCAATTTGTCTACCTCAACCATGCTCTTCACAGCAATTAGCCTATCATCCACACACAACATCAAAAAATATATGAATCATCCTTAAGAACTCTATAGCAAATAGTGAACACAACAATTATACTCACAATGACTGTAGCCAATCTGAATCATTTGGGAGTCGAACTTATACCATTGTCGTGGAGTCTGCTTAAGCCAGATCTCTTCAGTTTATACACAAGATTTTCTGTTCTTGGTTCCAAGAACCCCTCGGCTGCTCCAAGAAAATTTGTTCCTCCAAATTACCGTAAAGGAAAGCGGTCTTAACATCTAGTTGCTCTAACTCCAAATTAAAACTGGCCACTATTGCCAAGACAATCCCGATGGAAGTTTGTCTGACGATAAGAGAGAAAATCCCATCATAATCTACTCTCCTCCTTTGTGATATCCCTTATCTACTAATAGAGCCTGGTATCTTTCCCCTTCCTTTTCTGACATTACTTCATTCTTTCTGTACACCCACTTATACACTATCGATCTCTTCCCTTCAGGGATCTCCACCAAGTCCCACGTTCTTATGCAATGACTAAATTTCCTCCATCATAACCTCTATCCATTTACTTTTCTCTTAACTACCAACGACATCCTAAAAAGTTATAGGATCACTATTACCGGTAATGAGTGCATAAGAAACTGAATCCTCGAATCCATACTTTGCCAGTGGCCAGATAGTGCGACGTGGTCTATCTATGGAAATACTGTGATACTGCTCTTCTTCTAAGTTAGAATTGTCTGCTCCTTGAGCATTGATCTCCATGTCAACATCGTCTAGCTCTACCTACACCACTTGACTTTTGTTGTTGCCCTTTCCTGAATTGAGCTTTTCCTTTTCTGGAGAAACTTTAATCATGAATGCTTCATCAAAGATTGCATCTCTACTGATCACCATCTTCTTTGTCTCTGGATCCCGAAATTTGTACCTTTTTACTCCTTTCACACAGCTTAGAAAAAATGCAATTTCTTGATTTCGTATCGAGCTTGAATCTCTGATCACTAGATATATGCACATAAGCCGAACACCAAAATACTCTCAATCTTGAATAATCAACTTCATTACTTGTCGAAACTGCATCTGCAATTTTCCTATCTAGCGCTGCCGTGGTGATCTATTTATGGCATAACATGCCATGTTTACCGCTTCTGCCTAAAAACACTTCAGAAGCCCTGTATTTAGCCTCAAACATCTTACCTGTTATGCAATTGTTCTATTTATCCTCTCTACTAAACCATTCTGATGCGTTGCCTTGCGAACTGTGTAGTGCTATGAATACAATGCTCTTCATATAATTTGAGAAACTGTGAATCTGTGTATTCTGTACCGTTGTCTATCCTGAGATACATCTTGCCCGTCTGGTTCTCTACATTTGCTTTCCACAATCTGAACTCGCAAAGTTTTCGAATTTGTGCTTCATGAAATATACTCGGACTTTTCTAGAGAAACCATCAACGAAAGTAATGAAATATTGAGATTTATCTTTACACAACTCCCTCACTGGTCACCAACATTTTGTAAATATTCCCTGACAATTTCTGACCATTCATCACAATCATAGCCCCTTTTTCACTATCAAGACCCCACGCTCAGACTTATAAGAATAGCTTCTAGTGTCTAAAGTGCCTAGAGAAATTAGGTTCTTTCTAAACTCTGGTACATGCCTAACATCATTCAAAATCTTCACCACACTATCGAACATTTTAAGTTTTATGGACCTTATTCTAATGACCTTACATGATGTATCATTACCTATCAGAACAAATCCAAAATTACCTAAACGATATGAATCAAACTGTCAAATATACTCAATAAAAGACTCAATACCCCTCTTTGTGAGAATTTCTCTCATTAAGTAGGACTAAAATAACAACTAAATATGGAAATAATCAATTACAATATTAATTAATGGTAAAAACAATCTATCTATATCTAATATAATTAAAATAATATCATAATCTTCGACGATCATCGGATTCTTATTCAATTTTCGACGATTTTCGAAATCTTATTCAAACTCCTTGACATCCTCCCTCAAATTGATGCTGGTAAAAGCATCAATTTGCAATCATGAACTTATGACGGTAACAATATTTGTGCCCAATAAGAAGAAATCCAAATCAAAGCAACCAACTATAAAAATTAGTGATGACGAGAGACCAAGAACAAATAATGCGAAAACAACAAAGAACTACTCCAAAGCCACTCCAAGAACACTCCAAAAATACTACGAGAAACGACGAGAAACTACAAGAACTCACACTCCCCAAGAAGAATTTTCAAAAGAAATTCACGAAGTGTGCCATCACACAGTAAGCTCTATCTGTCGAGAGAATTTAGTCGAACACATAATTCGTGATCCAATAAAAGCTCTAACGCCAAAATATCGGACAAAACTCCAGATACTGCAGGTGAATGAAATCACACAAAACAGTCCATCAAAAAAATCAAAGACAGATTTTTTTGTAAATTTTCAGAATAAAAAAGACTGATTTTGAATTACTTTCTTAATACGTTAAAAGGAACATGAATAGAAAAAAAACAATTGATTTAACGAATACCAGACGGGAGGAGCTTTTTGCTCCTCCCGCTTTGAGAAAACCTAACCAAGAAAACAAGAGAAATTCTAAAGAACTGGCTCTGATACCATGTCAAATATACTCAATAAAAGACTTGATACCCCTCTTTGTGAAATGTTCTCTCATTAAATATGACTAAAATAACAACTAAATATGGAAACAATCAATTACAATATTAATTAATGGTAAAAACAATCTATCTATATCTAATACAATTATAATAATATAATCGTAATCTTCGACGAGCATTGGATTCTTATTCAATTTTCGACGATTTTTGGAATCTTATTCAAGCTCATTGACATCCTTCCTCAAATTGATGCTGGTAAAAGCATCAATTTGCAATCATGAACTGATGACGGTGACAATATTTGTGCCCACTAAGAAGAAATCCAAATCAGAGCAACCAACTACGAAAATTAGTGATGACAAGAGACCAAGAACAACAAATAATGCGAAAACAACAAAGAACTACTCCAAAGCCACTCCAAGAACACTCCAAAAATACTACGAGAAACGATGAGAACTTAATCTTGGTGGGAACATGTGTGATATGAACAGGTTAAATTAAGTACCCAAGAGTCATGTAATCTGTCAGAATTACCTACAAAGAGAGATAACACGTCTCCATCTCTAGAATCCGAATCTCCTTCTACAACACTAGTCGAATTTGAGGACACATTTCCTTTCTTTTCACCACCCTACTTCTTATTCGGACAGTACTTCTTAAATTGACCCATCTGATGGCACTTATAGCACTTGAAGTTTTTCTTGTTTGATTTCTCGACTTCGATCTTGTATTTCCTTTGTAAGAACCATCCCTATCATTTTTTCTCCCACAATCCTGGTAGCCTTTCACGATCAATCCTCCACCTCGTGAACTTTCGCCAATACATCGTTTCCGCTGGTTTTAAGCTAACAAAACTAATGTGACTTCCTCCAATTCGAGTTTCTTTACCCCATATTAATGTGGTCACCAGGTGGTAGTATGGAGGAAGAAAGCACAACAATATCATTTCCTTGTCTTCATCGGTTGATAATTTGATTGAACAATTTAGTATGTTGAATCAAATTTGTACCCTCTAGCATCTTGAGCTCATATAGCCGCTGCTTCAGATGCAGTTTGTTCGTAATAGACTTTGACATGTAATGACTCTCCAATTTTAGTCAAACCTCCGTCGGAGACTCAACGTCCATGACGTGATACATGATTTCATCCGCCAAACAGAGCCGCATTGTACCCATTGTTCGCGTTTCCAACTCTCCCTAATCGGCAACTGAAGTAGCCTCCGACTTCTTCCCAGATAGCTCCTTTACCATCCCTTGTTGTGCTAAAAAAATCCTTCACCCTTCGCCGTCACAATCCGAAATTCCTAGTTCGGTTGAACTTCATCACATCGACTTTTGCAATCGAAGAACTCGCCATCTAGACTTGACGCTATAATGCCAGTTATTGGATTTTATACACAATAATAGAGAAGTGAAAGAAAGAAATGAACGTAGGGATTTAACGTGGTTCGGTAACGTGTCTACGTCCACAAGGAACGAAACGGAGATATTTTATTCAATAGACTAGCCCATAGGGTTACATCATCAGTTTATATACTAACCGTAGTCCTAGCCAATAAAAGACTTTTGGGTGAGTACTACACAATATTTTATTTGCCTTGTATTATCACATTAAGCAGGAGGTAGATGCTTGGTACAGTGAATCAGTTTAAGCACGCATTAAATGTGCTCCTTCAAATCAACTCACTAGAAACCAAATGACCAAATATTCTTTACTTCCCTTTTCATCTCAAGTTTTAGCTGTGCCATGAAAAAGTGTTAGGTTTTCTGTTAAGTATCTAAAAGAGAACAGTAACAGGAAATCACCCTTCAGTGTGTTAGATCTATATCACTTATTGCAAATCATCATCAGAGCACCAAAATTGCATTAACAATGGAAAAAGTGTCAGTGAACAGAGATTATTAATTGTGTCCCACAAATTCAACATGTATGAAAATCATGGATAGAAAAATTCTATCATTACCTTTCCAGTAATCATCGTATACATATTGAGCACATCCAAAACAGTCGACTCAAAGTGAGTTGTCGCGTCATAACTCTGTCACATAGCAAAACAAGAGGAGCAATGTTAGGAAAGCTTGATAAAAAAGGTGTTTGCAAAATGACATTTGAAAGAAACTCACTGTCGATACAAAACAATTGTCAAGAGAGGGCTCGTTGACAGGTTCATATCTGTCATAGGTCTCAAAGAAGATCTCATCTGCTGGTCCTAGAAGATCGATCCCTGGCTTCAGTTCAATCTCAGGTTGATCAGTCTCTGCCTCTGTGGAGACAAATGCAATAAATTTCCCTTTCGGAGCAACATTATGAGAATAAGAACAACAAAACAGATACCTGCAGAGACAACAGTTCAAAACATGAGATATTAGAATGTTTACATATCTGAAATGTTAGGTATTGTTGACCACAAACTATAATAAAAAATCAAATGAAAAAGAAGCACAACAGCTTGCATAAAAAGTAAAATGAAATAAAAATCTCATCAACCCAAGAACAGAACTAGATTTGACCTATGGCGTGATACACACTGAGACTTGTTGCCCTCCATGAATCAATTGGTTGATGAGTCAATTCAGTCCAAACCAGTTAATCAAAACGAAGTCATAATCAACTTGTTATCTACTGAACAAGAGGAAGAAAATTTCATACGTTAAAAAGCAGTAATTTCGATGGAATCATAGCATCTTTCTTGGAAGTCTTATGTATTTGAGCGCAAGCAATGCTGTAATATCAACTAATTTTCCAGACAATGAATCTTTGTTTCACACAGCAGTGACCATGAACTATTTTCTAACAAATTTCACAAATAAGCTGCTTGCTGAGCAATTACTTTTTGCCTAACAAAAGAACTATAACGTACGCATATCAGAACCAAAAGCGTATCCATCTGCTTACTGTCATTCAAGATGTAAATCTAGAGATCTTTATCTGCAAAGGTAAGGTGAGTACTAACATGTCTGATTTGCGACCCAACTGCTTCTGAGGCAGAATAACCTGCACTGAGTGAGAATTGTTGGTATTTGGGATAGGGTGGCTCATAATTGCAATGGCCCTTGCGACTTTGCCAACCTTCCTAACCTGCAAAAGCATGCCTCAGATTAATGTTTCCCACGTCCATGTCTAGTGTTTCTGAGTTCCAACAAATAGTTTGACTTTCAGAATCTAAACCCAGCTCTGGAATAAGGACTTTGGTTGCAGAACATGCATTTATAACATATTCCTCAAGCATTGAACCCCAATAATACTTGTGCAGTCCTAAAGTACTCATAAATGGAGATAATAACACTGGAAGTGACTCCTGAGTCCTGACAAAATCATGGATCAAATGGACAATGTATTGAAGTTCCAAATGACAAAGAGAATTACCTTGTTAGGCAAGTAAGAAGGATCACATACAACTTTCTTGCACTTAGCAGTCTCCCCCTCTGATGTCACGCCAATAACCTTCCCTTCTTTGTCAAACTCTACCTGGCATGCATGCAACTTTAAATCAGTGGTTATAACAACGGAAGGAAGGAAAAGACAAGAATGGCAACGAAAAATAGGAATAAAATAACAATGACAACAATTAACATAATATTGCAAGAAAATTGTAAGAAATGTAGTACCCTCAGAACCAACAATGGTTATTAAGACCGACAACACAAGTAACAGCTAAGATAAATAATAAAACAAGAATGATGAATTCTTCTCATTGTTGGCTATGCGTTCCTAAACACCTTCTCCTTGTTTCCTCGGCCTCGAGTGAATGCCATGCAGATCGAGTACAATAATACGGTAATAATAAAAGTTACAGAAATTGCCAAAACAATGAGACAGTTATAACAGTTGCAATAATAGTATAGATAGCCATTTTACTAAAAATAATAAAAGAAATTAAAAAAAAAATCCAAGCTTATTTTAAGTGCCAGACAAGACGACAAATGACATTCGATTCCTTTATTGTGATTTCTTTTGACTTTTCTCTATATTTTTGTTGTCTTTCTTTCGTCATAGTTTTTCTACTTTCCTTTTTTTGTTTTATTTTTTGTATCTGTGTGTGTGTTTTGGGGGTGGTGGTGTCATGATGCTGTACCTTGCACTCGGATTTATTCAACATGTAGGTCCCACCGTACACAGCGCTTAGACGAGCAAATGCCTAATGACATAGGAGTTGAAGTAAGTACAAGGCTCCATAACAACAAGATCAAAAATTTAAATCAGCAAAACCCCTAATGCAAACATGAAAAGGAGAGAGAGAGAAGACAGGCGGAGGGAAGAATAGAGAAATAAATAAGCAAATAAATAAACATGCTAAAAATTTCCTGTAAATAGTTATTGAAGAAAAATGCAGACCTGGGGAAGCTCTCCCAGGCCATACAAAGGATAGATTTATGGAGATCCTCCTGCAAAACGTGCTAGAGATTCCGCATAAAGCTGTCACATGTTCACAAGTAAATTTTTCAGAAAGCAATAAAAGAAGTCTGCACACTCCTGTATCCATTCAAGAATCCCAAAGAAAAAACCAAAATCAGAACCGCAAAATGAAACAAGAGGAAAAGTGGAGACTCAATTGGGAAAAAACCTTCATCCTCTTCACAGTATCCAAAGCTGGTTTGTCCAGGTAGTGGTCATCTCTGTGGAGAGCCAATGCATGACCAATAAAGTCGACAGTGTTGTCACCAAGACCATACTTTCTGTCAGAAATTCAGAATACTTTCAAAAGCAGGTTTTATGTAACATTCATCCAACAAAAAATAATCAACTGACAGCATTATTCAATGACAATATCATTGCTTTCTATTAGGATACAAGATTTACTTTAAAGACAGGTTGTATTCATTACACGCGTAGATGAAATATCTTACCGAAAACAAAATTTAATTTGAATGAATATCCAGACAGAGAAACAATAAAAATGGAAGCTCATGTAATTTGGAGATTACTTGGCTCCGGTTTAATAAACTTCCATGTAATAACTCTCCGAAGTAATGTAGAACGTTGTTTCCCCTGAATAAAGGATCTTTCCCCTTCAATTCTTTAAGGTGAACAAAAATGATTATATGCTATGATGCTCGGACTCAGGTACAGGTACGTATCTAAGTTTCAAATCTTTTATTTTCTAAAATGTAGGATACGAGACCATAGCTGAAAAGAGTCCAAATTTCAGACACGGATACGTGGGTACGTCTTTCAAACTTCAATTTTTTTTACTAATCCAGGATGCCATTTTGAATAGACCAAAATTAATTTCTCACAAGGAAATGAGTATTTAATAAGGAGTTAAGACGAATAAAATAGAATTTTGGGGTTTAGTTTTCAATTATGGGAATTACTAAATATTATAGAAAATAGAAAATGAGGAGCTTGATTGTAATTTGATTTAGTGGAGCACTAAGTAGCACTATATGGAACTCATTTCATTTTATACAAACAAAATCCTAAACCATCGATACAAAGAGTGAAAGAAGGGAAAAAAATAGAGAAGAAAATGGAAAGAAAGAAGAAAAAGGTAAAACCTTGCGCCGCCGCCTTTCTTCACTCTCTCGGCGACGACACTAGGTTTATAGAGAGCAAAAGTGGGAAAGAAGAAAAGGGAAAGAAAAAAAAAAAGAAAGAAGAAGAAGCAAAAAGACGAAGTATCTTGTTGAAATTTGGAGGATCCGACACATATCCCATACCCATGTCGTGTCGTGTCCGACACGGATACTTCAACTATTTCGAACAGTCCGAGCATCAGAGATTATATGTGTGCCTCTCACTACTCTTAGTATTTGTTCCTGTTAACATTCACCCTCTATTTATTTTCCATGGTTAACATCTAAAGGGATAATTTTTTCTCCCTAAAGTTTGTCTTAGAAAAGTTACAGATGTACCATGTGAAAAGCCCACATTATACACATTTCACTAGAAATAAGAAATAAACGGAGCCTCGATAATAAATTAGAAAATGCAAGAACATCGTTTTCATAAAATTCGTCGAGTGCTATGTTATGCAACCAAAGAGAAAGTAAAAATAACACCATACACAATGAGCTCTCTAGTCGTCACTCTTGTCAAATCCAGTCCTTCATGCGTTTCAGGATTCTTTTCGTCATAATCTTGGACAAACTTGATGAATTTACTAGCCCGGCGCTTCTCAAATAAACCCATGAGAGGAGATTTAAGGGCCTCCATGTCAGTTGCTGGCACCTTGTGAACCTATTCCATAAAGTTACCACAAAATCAGGTGAGTTTTAATGTTGATAGCTGAAGTTAAACCAAAAACCAACATCTAGCCAATCATATACCTTCCCTTTGTTGTACACATAGCTGCCATCAACAGCTTTGAAGTACAAATATTTAGTTGCATCAGTATGAATAAGGACCCGTAAAAGAGCCCCATTTGCCATGATAAACTGAAAACGTATATGGGCCAGAATCCATGAATAATAAGAACAAATGAAAATTACTGAAGAACAATCAAAAGATAAAGAGAATGGAAACCTTAGGGATCATGTCAACATTATAATCTCTACTAGAACCCAAGTGAGCTGGAGGCTTATCACTTCCTCTAAACCTTTTCCAGAGCTGTAAATTGTCAATCCCCAGCAAAGAAATCAGAACAGTGACGGCGCCACACTTAATATAGAGAGAAAGAGAGAAGAAGGAAATGAAAGCACACCTGAACAAGATAGAGTGAAGTTGATTCTCCACCATAATAGTCATTCCTATCCATATGAAGGACCTGTTTAGCGAGGGAAAAGTTCAAGTCAGAAGACTGCTAGAATATATATACTAGCTAAAAGTAAATGATACAAAATCAAAGAAATATCTTAGAATTTTAAGTAGACTATTGCAAGAATGAGTTAAAGCCTAAAGCTTTTGAGTTCCATAATTATCTAGCAGGTAACCCTACAGGTAATGGTATAATCGCTTCCATTCTTATTGAAATGAAATGTCATTTTTAGAATAAAGGCAGCACCATGTGTAGCTTACAGTACTCAGATAGAGGTAAAGAATGATATGAGGAAAAAATCAGGTGAAGTTAATGAGATCAGTGGGGAAAGTACTAAAGCAATTTTTAGCACAAGTATACTGTAAAATATTCGTAACTGGTTCAATATGCCAGCTAAACAACTGAAATAGTCAACAAATTCAGATCAAAACCAAAATATCTTCTGTTCCTGAAATAAAACGCTTCTTGAGAACATCAATTGAAATATGTACCATCCAAATCTCCAGATTCTCGTACTTCCAGAATTGAAAGTAGCTACATGAAATTTCAATTATATTGATATCCCACCACAGCATTACGAACACCTATATTGACATGACCACTCACACGTACCCAAAAATAATTCCTCCAACAAATGATCAGATATCAGTAGGCAATAGATTTATAATGTGAATAACTTAAATATGTTACTCTGAGCAGGAATGCAAGTACAAGTAAAACTTTATACTCAAATCATTTTCATAAAAGCAAATGCCCAACTTAAAATAAATAGGAACTCTTCTGAATTTCCCCTGAATACTCCAGATAGGTATACAAACCAAATGACAAGACTGAAAAAAAAAATGCATTCCAGCTTATGAATGACACCACATCGTGCAAAAAATCAATTAAGTCATATTTTTATGGGAGATTGCCAATCATGTGATGGATTTTATTAAATCTTACTGTGCAAGAATTGCCATTTACTTCTGAACATTAAACATATAACAAATAAGTATATAAAGAAAAATGTAAGACATATTCTCCCGAAACCTAAAAACCAATAAATTTAGGGAAGAAACAGAAATTCATCGCCTTAAAAAGGGAGTTATGCTCAATTATTCCCCGTAATAATCCTAATGGAAGTTACTGAGTTATGGTTCTGGACTTTCCTCCCACAAATTTGACAGCTAATGACAAACTGGCTTACATCATTGAGTAGCTCCTTTGCTGAGCTACAAGCTTAGTACAGTCTCTATCAGTTATGCGAAAGTGAGATATGGTCTACAATCAGACAACTCAATCCCCTGCTTATTCCCTTATATTACTTAGTAAAACAAGCTTTCTCGCTAGTCACTCGTGATTTCAAAGTGAAATTTTCTCCTTGTTTCCTTTCATTTTATCCTCTCCCAAAATTAAACCTTCCAAATTAACGGCATTGAATGATGCAGAAATTTTGAGGAAGTGGAGAAAAATTGAAATATGTATAACTATTTTGAATGAAACCAAACTCGCCTCTTTATGGCTTATCTAAAATGGACAAAAATTTTTCAACAATAAACATAATCTGATTAATCATGGAAGCAGAACGATGCCTTATAAAGGGATAAAAGTACCCTCTAATCTTCAAATAGCAAAAGTGAAGTCGAGGATGCAATACATATTTACAACGAGGATAACTAAAGAGAATGAATGCCCTTGAACTGTTAAACTGCTAATCCTCAAGAATGCGTAAGAATGATAAAAAAAGTAGATCTACTCGTAAGGTTCTTGCTATTTTGCTTCAAATATCCTATTGTTTCTCTCTATCAATGTCACCTGGAAAATAGACGAAACTACCAACTTCCACATGATCACACCCTTTTTACCCTTACTGAATACTGAAGCCATTGATCAGCAAAATTCGTATCCAAAACTAGGTCCGCGGATTCTGAACTTAAACAAATTCCAATTTTAAATGGATCATTAGATTGAATGCACGTATTTCCCATAAGTTAGATTTTTAGCATAAAAAAGAACCAAGGAAATGGAAATGAATTGTTACTTAGTGTAGGACTTGGACCCCGAAACAAGTGATGAAGATACATGGTTTGTAAGCATTGATCAACTAAGCCCCTGTTTGAAACCCATTTTTAGGTGAATAAAAATTTTGGAAGTGTGATTGATGTGAGAATGTGCGGTGGAAAAGTGATGAAAAGTTTTTGATTTGTGTGTAATATTATTTTATTTGGACAACGTGGGGTTGAAATGAAGAATGAGAAAGAGAAAGTGAAAGAGAAAGAGAACGGGTGTCAAATGGGGCTAAATAGACATAAATACTCATATAAAAACAATCAAATGATCCATAACTCTCGATATGCTAAGTAAATGAATAAGTAGTAAATACTAAGTTCCACTTAAAAAGGAAAAACAGAAGCAAAGAACACCTTAAGGCCATCGACGGAGAGTAGACCACTGAGGATGCATTCCTTGAGACCAGTCCCCAGCACTATCACGTCGTATTCTTCATTCATCTTTCTTTCAGTCAATTTTTGATAGCTGGAATTGATTGACTGATAATCTAAATAAAATTGAAAGAATATAAAGAAAGATCAACAGTATAAGAGGGAAGAAATTAATATGGTTTTTCAGGTGAGACAGAGTAAGAAGCTTGAATATATGTGGGCGAATATATGTGGGCGGAAAGAATCTAACTCACAATAATTTCAAGTCAACCTCGTTGTCTAGAGGAATATTCTCGTTCCCTCCATAAAAATCTGACCGAAAAATTATAGTCCGGACACTTGGGCCTGTTTGCCAATTTCCACTTTGAACTCTCACCAGTAAATATAATAATAAAAAAATAACTAAAAAAATAAAAAATAACTTTACACAACAAAAAGTCAAAAATACTCTCTCTCACTCCAAAAACCAACAACACCAAATGCCTCTCAAGCCAAAAAACCGACGCCATACCGATCACCCAAATCGATGCCGATGCCGACGCTGACTCCGACACCAACACCGACCGTCTCTCAAACCAAAATTCGACGCCACACCGACCGCCTTTCACTGGCAAAAGAGAAGGTTAGTTTTTGTGATAAGAAATTCAAATGATTTTTACATTTTTTTTAGTTTATTTGTTCATATATAAGTAGATCTGCTTGAATATTAGTGATTGTGAAAAAAATTGGAGTTTATACATGGAATTGCTTTGTTATTGAAGCTCCCTATCGCCAAAAATGATGATTTTCGACGATGAAGCGCTTTAACAGCATGATCGGCTGGTGCTGTCGGTCGGCTGATAACAGCCGATCACACGATTGTCTGTTAAGAGCCTGGGCTGACTGTTGGGTAGGCTATTACCAGCCAACCCACGTTATTTATTAATAATCTAATTTGTCTAATATTAAAAAATAATTTTATTCTATATTTAATTTTTAAATATCGTTTTGTTTAATCCATTTTTTGTTTTTATAATTATTTCTTTAATTAAATAATCTTTGTATTCCAAATGTAATTAAATAATATTTGTATTCTTTTTTATTTTGATAGTTTCCTTTTATTTTAATTTTGATATATAAAATAAAATAAATAATTTTAAATTGATAATTACGAAAATGAAATATATACATAATTAATTAATTAATTTTAAATTGATAATGACCAAAGTTAAATATTCTATTTTTACAAATTAGCAAATTCTTTTTTTTTCCTTTTAATTTTTAATTTAAAATTATTTAATTAAATATTCTTTGTAAACAAATCTTTAAAATTTTCAAATCTAATTAAATAGTATTTATATCTTTTACTCACTTTTAATATTTAAATTTTTTTTCTATATATAATTAAATGAAGAAATTTTTAAATATTCCTTTTAACGAAATTAGCAAATTATTTTTTCTTTTATTTTTAAATTTAAAATTCTTTCTTCCGTGTAGTTGTTAGAATTCAGTTTACTTAATTTTTTGAGATTATGTTTTATTTCATTATCTTATGTTCGATGTGCTAATATTTAAATTTTTGCAGCATGGAGTACCACTTGGACATGACTTTGAGACAGATGCCGGGTAAGGCTACCTGGAACGGTAGCCTTGGCAATTACACTGTCGTATTGGAGCTACTGGATGAGCAGCATGCAGATATGCTACGTCGGTCCTTTCTTTGGCCCTTGTACAAGTTGAGAGCTGTGCTGTTTTCGGGGCAGATCTTCGATGCCCTACTTTGTCGGTTGTTGAGTCCAGTGACGGCGATGCCATCCACTTCGACCTCGAGGGCAAAGTCGTCAGTTTCTCTATGTTCGAGTTTACCCTGATTACTGGACTGGAGATTACGGACGATAATGCAGCTTGTGCCGATACTTAGAGAGGCAACAAACTGCATGACGTTTACTTCCAGGGATAGGGGACAGTGTTTTTGCCATAGCTCATTGGGAAAGACCCTTGTTTATCGAAGGAGTCCTGATGATACGGTCGAGGGAAAAGCAGATGAAAGAGGTGATGGAAATGCTTGCTCAAGCTACGGTGGACGAAATGTCGAAGTTAACAAGTTAAGGAACAAGTTTCATGTTGGGTTTGAAAGAAGAAACCAAATGGATCAACTCTATTCAAGCAGCGAACGAGCAGCGTAGATGAAAACGTGCATAACTTTCAACTCGAGTATCGGATTTCCATCCATAGTACAATTTCACTTTTTCTTGGAAAGTATTACAAAGTTGAGATTATATGTAACGTGATTGAGACAGACAATTGTCAAGTGTTTTGAGAACAACCATGGTACATTGATGTAGATGCCACTTACATAGGTCAAGACAATATGTATGTGTTTAGGTGGTACGATAAGAAGATTATTTCGGTGTTTGAGAAATTTGTGAGTATTAGTGTAAACAAAGAGAAAAAGATCCATAAGACAGATGATGAGGTTAAAGAAGATATAATTCAAGATAATTAGAAGTTTACCATCAATGATACTACAATAGAAAAAGAAAAGCACTTACAAGTTGAAAACTCAAAACCTACCAATCTCTTATGCGTGAAAATTTTCAATCACGAAAGAGTTAAAGGTGAAAATTATCAAATTGAGAACAAAAGTTTTGCCGACTTTTTCCACAGATTTAGTGTCAAAGAATTGCATAAAACTAAGGAAAACATGGACAATGATGATTTGAGTTCGCTTACTAGTTCTTTTATGTTGAAGAAAGCATCACTAAACATTATAACAGAAAATGAGAAGTATGAAGAATTGAAAATAGTACCAGTGGTCTCTATCGAAAGCGAACTTAAGGATGAGAAATTGAATCATGCTTTGATTATGAAGATGGAAGAACGAAAAAAAAAGACGGAAGAACGACGCAAAATCTCTCAATTTCTCCGTACACCGTACTGATTCGAGTATCATGTATGTATCGCATTAGGAGGTTATTATACTTTACATTGTATTTGTAATTTTGGAGCATGTGATTCTCGGTATTTTGTGGATTCTCAATAAATTTTGCTCACAATTCTTCTTTTTCTTTGTGGTTTTCCCTCAATCAATCAAATGTCTTGGAATTTGGATAATAAATATATTCCACTGTAAATTTTACTATTCCAGACAAGAGTCAAGAAATGATCAAAATGAAATAAAGGAGCTCGAGAATGATGATTTTGTATCGGACAATACAGAGGATGAATTAGGTGAAAAATATATTGAATTGGAGTCCCGTAAAGAGTTATATTAGGTAAGATTTGAGCTACAAGTTATACGTTATCTAATTATGATTTTGAAACTTATCTTTACGTAGGACTTATTAAATAAATACAGTATGTTATGATTTTAGATGTTTGGTATATATTATTTAAATTATTGAGTTTTTTTTTACAATGATTAAAAATTAAAAATGTTTTTTACTCCTAAATTTCGTTTAGGCTCGTCTAGGCTTGTAAAACTTGAAACTTGGCCTCCACGCTTTACGCTTTTTAGAAAACTGCTTAACACAAGTCACATAGTAAAGACCATAGGGATAGAAATTGATGGTAAGATCTTGGACATGAACTTATACGTCTTGAACATGCATGAGTTCGACATAATCCTAGGAATGGACTGACTTTCAAAGAACCATACAATGATTATATGCTTTGAGAGGAAAGTAATTTTTAGATGGCTTGGAGGAGTAGAACTTCACCTTTCAGTGAACAAAACAAACCCCTACCCAAAGTCAATTCTGCCTTAAAAGCTCGAAAACTTTTAAAGTCAGATGGATGCCTAGGGTTCTTGATGTCATCGCTGACCAAAGAAGATAAAGTGTTGACAATCAGAGACGACAAAGTACTACATGAATTTTCAAAAATCTTTATCGAGGACTTACCTGGAATGCCTCGAGAACGGGAAGCAGAGTTCACAATTGATTTGACTCATGGTTCTGTTCCTATTTCTAAAGCTCCTACAGAATAGAACCAAATGAATTGCAAGAATTGAAAACATAAATCGAGAAATTATTTGGAAATGGCTTTATAAGACCCAATGTTATTTGTTAAGATGAAAGATGGATCTATGAGGATGTGCATCGACTATCGAGAATTGAACATAATCATCATCAAGAATAAGTATCCACTTCCTAGAATTGAGGATCTGTTTGATCAATTACGGAGTATGACAGTATTCTCAAAGATCTATATAAGGTCGGGATATCATCAGTTGAGGATAAAAGCTAGTGATATCTCGAGACGGCCTTTAGAACTTGATATGGTCATTACGAGTTCTTAGTTATAATGATCTAGGAGTATTCATGGACTTAATGAGTCGTGTGTTTTATGAATACCTAGATCCATTTGTCATTGTGTTCATCGAGATATACTGATCTACTCGAAGACTAAAGGGAGCATGAAGAACATTTGAAAATTGTGTTACAAATTCTGAAGAAAGAGAAACTTTTTGCCAAATTTATAAAGTGCGAATTTTAGTTAAACGAGTTGTGTTTTTTGGACACGTGGTCACGGCAAAGGAATTGAAGTGGACCCAAGTAAAATAGAAACAATGTTAAATTGGTCGAGACCAACCAGTATGGGAGAAGTTTGTAGCTTTCTGGGTTTAGCAGGATACTATAGAAGATTTGTAGAAAGATTTTCTAAAATATCGGGACCCTTGACTCAGTTAACGCGTAAGGATGCGAAATTCGAATGGACTAAAAAATTCAAACATAGTTTTGAAGAATTGAAGAAAAGGCTAGTTAATGCACCATTGTTGACTATACTTGAAGGATCAGAAGGTTTCGTAATATAAATGATGTATCCAAGCAAGGCTAAGGTTGTGTTTTGATGCAATAAGTCAAGGTAGTTGCCTATGTATCCAAACAATTGAAACCTTATGAACAGAACTACCCCACACATGACCTAGAACTTGTTAATTGTACACGCTTTTAAAATTTGGAGACATTACCTGTATGGGGTAAATGCGACATTTATACAGATCATAAAAGCCTTAAATACATTTTCACTCGAAAAGAGCTGAACATGAGGCATATGAGGTGGCTTGAATTGGTAAAAGATTATGATTATGAAATCTATTATCATCCAGGCAAGGCAAACGTAGTAGTAGATGTTTGAGTAGGAAAAACACGGGCAATTTGACAATATTAACAATGCAGGAACCTCTATATAAGGAATTCATTTATAAGGAATTCGAGAGATTAAGCCTCAAAGTAGTCACAACTCCATTGGAAACTACAGCTCGAATGACAGCACTCTTGATTTGAACGACACTTCGTGATAGAATTAAGGATCACCAGAAGGGCGATCATTTGAATTTATTAAAGCTGAGATTGATAAAGAGAAACGGAAAAGATTTATGTGTACCATATTTCGAAGAATTGAAAAGGAAATTCTAGAAGAAGCTTACACCACTCCTTATTCAATATACCCAGGAGGTACAAAGATGTATCGTGGCCTAAGATTCGTATATTGGAGGATAAATATGAAGAATGACATAGCTGAGTTCATTGAGAAGTGTCTTGTATATCAATAGGTGAAAGCCGAACATCAACGATCGTTAAGGTTATTACAACCATTGGAAGTTCCGAAATGGAAATGAGAGCATGTAAGAATGGATTTTGTTGTTGGTTTTCCAAAGTCAGTGAATGGTCATGAGGCCATTTGGGTAATACTCAATATATTGACCAAAGCAACTCACTTCTTGCCTGTTCGAATGACCTCTTCTATAGACCAATTAGCATAATTATTTGATAATGAAGTGGTGAGACTAAATGGCGTTCCTGTCTCGATTGTATTAGACAAAGACCCAAGGTTTACATCAAATTTCTAGAAAAGTCTGCATTGGGCAATGGGAACTAAGCTAAAATTTAGTACAACATTCCATCTCCAAACGGATGGACAATTGGAATCAACTATTCAAACTCTAGAAGACGTGCTCCGAATTTGTGTCTCAGAATTTGGAGGGCATCAAGGGAAACATCTACCACTAATTGAGTTCTCTTACAATAATAGCTACCATATCTCTATTGGTATGGCACCTTATAAAGCTCTATATAGAAGAAAGTGTAGATCACCCATTTATTGGGATAAAGTTGATGAACACAAGATATTATGGCCTGAAATTATTAAACAAACAGTTCGGGTCATTGAAAATATCTGAGCTAGTATTAAGACCGCCCAAGATAGACAAAAAGTTATGTGGATAGAATATGAAAAGACCTAGACTTTGAAATTGGTGATCGCATATTTTTGAAAGTCACTCCAATGAAAGGTATCATGCGTTTCGGTAAGAAAGAAGAACTTCGACCAAGGTGCATTGGACCCTTCGAGATACTCAAATGAACTGAAAATGTGACATATCAGCTAGTTTTGCCACTAGAGCTTTCTACAGTGCATGATGTCTTCCATGTATCTACACTCAAGAAATATATCCCAGACCAGAGTCATGTAGTAAAGCATGAACCATTGAAGGTCCAGCGAAATTTGAGCTACAAAGAAGTCCCGCTTTACGTTATAGCCCATAATGTATAAAAACTTCACAACAAGGAAATATCACTGGTTAAGGTATTATGGCAACATCATTCAATCGAAGAAGCAACTAGAGAACACGAGGATGAAGATTGGGAGACCATGCAATGGTGGTTAATAAAATATTTTAATAATGTTATGGATTTAATGATGTTTTTTATGGTCACATCATTTTAGTTTTGAAGATTTTAAATTTAAATATGTTGTTCTTAATTTTCTTTCTTTTGAAAACTTTTATGTTTTTAATAAAGTGTTTAAGTTAATGAATAGTTTCATTTCAGTGGATTTAATGATGTTTTGATAGTCACATCATTTTAGTTTTGAAGATTTTAAGTTTAAATATGTTGTTCTTAATTTTCTTCTTTTGAAGACTTTTATATTTTCAATAAAGTGTTTAAGTTTAAGAACCAATTCGTTTCATCCGCTGCCATTGATAACATGTTGAAATTGAAAGAAGTAAATTGCCTTTTTTAAGTTATGGAACAAATTGTGGAATTATCTTAGTGAATGACTAATGATTTGCATGATTTAGTATTTGCAGCTGAAGGTTAATTCTATATTGATTCCCACAAAGCCAAACTCGAGGAGGTCTATTGAAAAGAGTTGACACGATCGTGGAAGAAGATGAAAGTGCTTCACATCATTTCAAATGAGATGAGGTTGAGCATGATGTCAAGCCACATCATGCATTCCACCAAAACTCTCCCAGAGTATCTCAACCACCACCGATATCTCATGAGATCAATATAGCGGATTTATTGAGAACGAAAATGAAAAAACTTAGGGGAAGGCTACAAGCAGTCATATCAACTCGACTTGATTGGGAAGGCTACAAACAATCATATCTTTCAAGTTTACATATTATACATGTCCAGGATGTTGAAATAATGCATATTCATGTAACGATATGTACTTCGTTCCCGTGACACAAAGTATTTAATGTTGTTCTAGTACAAAAATGCACTCATTCTAATAGAGACATTGATATCGTTCCTAAGTCACAAAACTATATTAATATCGTTTGAATACGAAAATTGCACTGATTAACATAACGATATTGAAATCGTTCCTGAAATACAAAACGACTCGATTTACTATTTCAGTATCAAATACACACTAGTTCACTGATTTTCGTAACAACATAGAAGTCGTTATAACTATACATAACAACATCGAAGTCGTTCTTCAAACGGTACTTGCGCCCAGTACAAGCTAGGGCACTCGCTTTCTATAATTGCTTGCTCTTAGTAGTTGCCAGGCGCGTGCCATCTTTGTAAGCTTAGGCACGTGCTTAGATAACTTTTACTTTCTCTTCAATTGAGTCATCCAAGTAATTGCATCCCAGGTCCTTCCATGGATGGATGTCGTTTCTTTTCATATCAAATGATAATGATATAGCTATAGTGTCAAACTCACAAAATAACGTAACGACATTCATATCGTTTCAATACAAATTTCATGAGTTTGAATTTCAATTGAAAACGTAACTAAAACGGCATAGATGTTATTTTTTCATATCAAACTACAATGATATCATTGTAGTGTCAAACCTACGATGACATAATGATATCCATATCATTTCGATACAAACTTGACGAGTTTGAAATTGTTTCAGTTCAAATCATAACCAAAATGACTTAGATGTAGTTTCTTTTAAAATAAAATGACAATGATATCATTGTAGTTTCAAACACATGAAATAATATAATGACATCCATATCGTTTCAGTGTAAATTTAACGAGTTCAAAATCGTTATAGTTCAAATAATAACTACAACGGCATTATTATGGTTTCTTTACATATAAAACAAGAATTATATGTTATGGCTAATAACGACAATTTGGAAATTGTTTCAGTTCAAATCATAACCAAAATGACTTAGATGTAGTTTCTTTTAAAATAAAATGACAATGATATCGTTGTAGTTTCAAACACATGAAATAATATAATGACATACATATCGTTTCAGTGTAAATTTAACGAGTTCGAAATCATTATTGTTCAAATAATAACTACAACGACATTATTATGGTTTCTTTACATATAAAACAAGAATTATATGTTATGGCTAATAACGACAATTTGACCGTCCACGGTCATTCGACATATCTTCAACATATGTATGATGATCGAAAGATAGCATCAATGTGGGTTGATAGCACTCGAATGGCTCAAAAATAGCGAATGGAGATAATTTCTTTCTAATGAATTAACTCAAATGTGGTAGAAAATTATGAAACATAAATGTTCCCATTGTTTCTTTTGAGTGAGATCGAACATGCTTGATGACCTATTTTTATTGTCCTAAGTACGATGGATGTATGTTGGGTGACCATGGATGGATATAGTTGTCGCTTTATATGAAAAAAAAACAATATCAATGTCGTTGTAGTTATTATTTGAACTTTTAATGTTTCAAACTCGTCAAATTCACACTGAAATGATATGGATGCTCTTATGTTATTTTGTGCGTTTGACACTGTAGTGATATAATTGTCGTTTTATATGAAAAGAAACAACATTTAAGTCATTTTAGCTACGATTTTAACTGAAACGATTTCAAACTCGTCAAATTTGTACTGAAACGATATGGATATTATTACATTATTTTATAGGTTTAACACTACAACGATATCATTTTCGTTTGATATGAAAAAATCGACATCTACGTCGTTTTACTTAAGTTTTCAACTGAAATGAGTTCAAACTTTTCAAATTTGTTCTGAAACGATATGGATGTTGTTACATTATTTCGCTAGTTTGACACTACAATGATATCATTGTTGTGTCATATGAAAAGAAACGACGTATATGTCATTTTAGTTATTATTTTAAATGAAACGAGTACAATGTCATTTTTTATGAAAAGAAACGATATTTATGTCATTGTAGTTTATAGAGGGCATGATTGAAGGGAAACTTAAAATTCAAAGATTTGCAAGATGAAAGTGGATGGATCTGGGTAAAAATTACTTCGAGGACTAAATTGCAGCAAAAGAAAAGGTTAGCTAGGTGCGAGCTTAAGACTACAGAGCTGGCGCACACCTCACCAGCTAATGAGAGGTACTGAGAATAACCATTTACAGCTGGCGTGCTTTTTAGCTCATGCTGGGCGCTCGCCATGTTGGTAAAATGACTTCGGTGTCGTTATTTGCATTCATAATGACTTAAATGTCAATATAAAAAATCAATGAAGCAATGTCATTTGATATTGAAAAAATATGTAAATCATTTTGTATTTCAGAAACGATTTCAATATAGTTATGTTAGTTAGTATAATTCTTGTACTGAAATAACTTCTATATCATTTTGTATCTCAGGAACAATTTCACTTTTATTATTCGAATGAGTGCATTTTTGTACTAGAACAACATTTACATGTATTGTAATGATATAAATGTATGTTTTACAGTAGAACAATGAAAATAATAGCCAAGCATGTCTTTACCAACTTACATTTGACTATAATTAATACAAATAAGGGATAGCGAGAAAAATGTTAGGAAGTAACCCATATCAAATCTCTAATCCAATGATATAATAAATTCAAAATCATTGTTGACAAATGAACACCATAAAAATATATATATACAACATGAAGAAATGAAGAAAGAAAAGAATCCAAATATTGAAAATTTACAATACCCTCTCTTCTCCAAATGCCCAACAAGAATGTTACAAGATTTTATTACTCACTTCAACCAAATGAGTGTTTATAGAAATGAAAATGCAAAGCTTATGGTTTCATTATGTAGAGAAAATGATGATAAGAAATAAAAAGGGGTTGCATACCCGTTGAGCCGATTTTTGTAGAAGAAATGGAAGGTAGAATTCAATTAGGGTTGAATAGAAATTAACATGGGATTTAGGGCAACAATGTCTTTTTGTATACAATGACATCTTAGTCCTTTACAAATTGTATTTTCCATTTCTATATATATTTAGGTCTTCTAACTAAAAAACATGGATGTTTGAGTTTTTAAACAAATATTTGGTTTGACCAAGTCTTTTAAATGAAATCCCCGTATTATTAATCATTTCATCTTGAAGCCTGAGGAGAAAAGTTGGATTTTGAATTTTCTAATGGTGTTCAACGTTTTAGATCAAAATATTAATTTTACCATTTGCCTTGAAGCTGCAAAGAAATTTACAAACTTCAATCTGATGTCATTTCGGTTCGAATAGAGTTTGTTGAGTGATGATATAGGCTTTCAATTTCCTTCTAATTGAATTACGGGAAATCATTTTTAGGTAAAACCTAAGTTTTAGAAATCAGCTGGACTAAAACAAGAATTGGGTGACACTTGTCTCTAATTAGAGCTGAACATGTGATAAAATATACACTTTCCAGTCAATAATTTCATAAAGGGCTCAAGGGTTTACATGGCTTTTTATGTAAAGTCAAATTTCGTTTTGAATTTCTTCAAAATGAAATGTAGGGAAGGATACAGAAAATTATGAAAATAAAAAATTATAGCGCGATAACAAATAATTACACTACATTTTTCTTCTAAGTGCTTAGACATATTGGTGATTATATATGGAGTAAGAAAGTAAAGGTGTACATTTAAGTCATGATAAGAATTTGAACTGCTAATGTAGTAATCTAGGTGTCATCTTCGGTTAATAAAATCCCAAATTGATTCAAATGTGGTTAGATTATTAGGAAATGGTTTATGTTATGACTTATTACTAGATACTGTTACGTGGCCATCTTAACTAGGTCGTGGTCTTGCTACATTATCCGAGGTCCATGTACATCAATGGCCTTTATTCTGAGGCTCTGATGTTATCCGAGGTACCTTCCTGGATTTGAGCCCAAGTAACTCCGAGGCTCCTAAGCTAGTGATGGTCCACATGCAAAGATTGAACTCATGATGAAGATCTTATTCGAATGATTGATGTGACATTTGTAAAAAGTGTATTTGTTTCATGTCTTGTCAATGTAAGAACATTAAATGCTTTGAAAAGTTAGGAAGGTCAATGTGATGGCTACGAATTGACGGGTCGCCCAAGGAGGTGAGACCTCGTGTAATTTGATTCAAAGGTCACACATTTCATTTGTACTACTATAAATACCCTATCCATGTAATATGAGGCAACAACTCGATGAAACTTTGAAGAGTTTCTTGTCCCACTTCACAGATGAAATGACATATTATGTTCAAGTCACCGATCGTAAAGCCCTATTTGTAATAAGAGGAGGCCTAAACATGAACACTTTATTTTGAAGAGATGTGCAAAATCAGGATCCAACTACTTATGATGCATTGCTAGAGATGATGCGACGAGAAATTATTAATGAAGAGTTGATAGATCACAGAAATAGGGCAAGTAGAGGCCTTTAGCCCCAGTAGAGGCAGTGCGGTAGAGGACCAACCTCCCACTTTATGGACCATCAATGGAACCAACTCGGCAATGAAGTTGCCCAAGGCTCAGGCTAGGTACTTGCCACAGCTACTTTGAATGTTGTACCACTTTAGCTTATGAGGATGCGTCAGCCACCAACACTCAGATGAACCAACAAATGCAATAGGCCCCTCATAAAGGATGAGGTCGAGATAGGGGTTTAGAGCCTCCGAATAGGTCTAACCCCTAAGAATACTGTTTATATTATCATTCATACATCCACAATATCACCGACCGTAGATATATTGCCCAACATCCCAGGGGATTGAATTCTCGAAGTAATAATCGAGACTATTCTTGGGAGGCTCGCCTGAGAAGTAGGCCCCTGCCAAGGCATGACCAGTAGCCTAGGCGAGATGAGGTCGCTCCCCGCCATCAAGAGGTGTTGCCCCGACAGAGGAGAGAGCATGAGAATGAGATGAATAGGGATGGGCAACAACAAAGAGATCATCGAAACAGACAGGAAAATGCCCCAATTCACAAGATCGATACTATTTTTGGAAGCCCCTATGATGGTGGAGAAACAATGAATTCCCAAAGAAATTATGCCCTGGAAGCAAAAGGTCCTTCACTGACCAGCTACATTGTGGACAACAGTTCCCAAAGGAACCAATTTCCTCCCATTGTGTTCACGTATGAGGATTCAAAAGGTGTTCATTACCCCCATTGTGATGCCCTGGTTGTGAGGGTCGTGGTAGCTCGGAACGGGCTAAAACGAATGTTGGTAGATAACGATAGTACGGTCAACATCCTTTTTGGATCCACTTTCAACAAAATGATCTTAGATCATGAGTTAACTCCCACCAACACTCCCTTATATGGTTTCATAGGAGATAGTATAATCCCGAGAGGCAAGATTACACTTTATGTGAAAATGGGAGAGCTCCATTTATCAATATTGAACTTCGTGGAATTCTTGGTAGTTCATAGTAGGTTTGCCTACCACGAGGTGTTGGGAAGGCCCACCCCTGAAAGAACTTGGAGTTGTCACTTTCATCCATCACCTGTGCACGAAGTTCCTAATTGATCAGAGAGTGGCGACGATGAAAGATGACCAAAGAAGAGCCCGGGAGTGCTATTTGGATGTCGTTAGGAAAGCAGAACCTAGGGACCTAAATATGTTGCTTGGGGATGTAGGCTTAGATATCCCCTTGGAGATGTTTATGAGTGATGAACTTGATCTACGCATCATTGAAATTGAATCCCAGGCCGCCCCAATGGAAGAATTAGAAAGTTTCCCTATTGACCTGACGGATCCCGCCAAGTTGTTGCAAACGGGCCCGGGACCTAGCTCCATATTGTAAAGAGAAACTAGGGGGTTAGCTACCACCACCTAAAAATTGATCCCAAAGTTGCCCCGCATCGACAAAGGAGGAAAGCTCTAAACCCGAAATTATATGAAGCTCTTAAGGAAGAAGTGCAAATACTGATAAAGCATGGCTTCATTAGAGAGGCTCTCTACCTGAAGTAAGTCTTCAATCCGATTCTAGTAAAGAAACATAATGGAGAGTGGAAGGTATGCATCGACTTTTCCAACCTTAACAAGGCATGCCACAAGGACAGCTTCCCACTCCCGATGATAGATCAATTGGTGGACTCTATCGTCAGACACGAGTTTTTGAGCTTCATGGATGCTTACTCCGGCTACAATCAAATTTTAATGTACCCATATAATGAGGAACACTCCTCCTTCATCACAAATTGAGGTCTTTATTGCTACAAGATGATGCCATTTGGGCTAAAGAACGTCGGAGCCACTTACCAGAGGCGTGTGAACAAAATGTTCGCTGGCCTACTTGGCAACACGATGGAGATCTATGTAGACAACATGCTTGTAAAAAGCTTGAAGGTTAGCGATCACATAACCCATCTCAATGACGCATTTCAAGTCTTATGGAAGTACAACATGAGGCTGAACCCCCTCAAATGTACATTTGGAGTTGTGTCGGGCAGATTCTTGGGATACATTGTCAACCAACGAGGCATCGAAGTGAATTCTAAGAAAATTTAGGCATTTATTAATATGAAATTACCCAATAAAAACCAAAAGAAGTGAAAATTTTAACCAGATGCGTGGTTGCCTTGACTCGCTTCATATCAAAGGTGACAGATAAGTGCCTCCCATTCTTTAAAGTTTTGAAAGGAGATAAGAAGTTTGAATGGATCAAGGAGTGTGAGGAGGGCTTCCAGGGGCTAAAAAAGTACCTGGGGTAGGCTCCCCTCCTATCGAAGCTAAAGCTAGGAGAGGCTCTGCAACTTTATTTGGTTATTTCCAATAAGGCCATAAGTTTCGTACTTGTAAGAGAAGAAGACTCGACCCAAGTGCCGGTGTATTATATTAGCAAAGCTTTGCTAGCCCTTGAAACAAGTTACCTAGACATGGAGAAGCTAACTTTGGCATTAATGACCGTATCTCACAAATTGAGGCCCTATTTCCAAGTTTATACCATTCATGTATTGACCAACTTCCCACTTAGGTAAGTGTTACAAAATCCTGATGCCTCAGAAAGGTTGCTAAAATTGGTTGTTGAATTGAGTGAGTTGAAATCATTTTCAAGGCACGAATTGCCATAAAAGGCCAGGCCTGACTTTGTGGCTGAGTTTGCCAACATTCCTGAGGTGGACAAGGTAACGGAGCCTCCCAAGCCTCCTACTTGGGACTTATATATGGACGGCTCGTCCGGTAAAATAAGCTTGGGCGCAGGTGTAGTGCTAGTTAGCCTTGAAGGGCATAAGTTGAATAGTATTATATGGTTTGGATTTAAGGCCACCAATAATGCAGTTGAATATAAGGCACTCCTTGCCAGCTTGAGGCTGGCTAAGAAAATGCAAGTTAAGAGGCTACTCATTAATAGTGACTCCCAACTTATTGTATGCCAGGTGAATGGCAGCTTCATGACCCAGGATAAAGCCATGGCCACCTACCTCAAGTTGGTATTGAACCTACTCTCCTCTTTTAAGAAGTCTGAATTGAATCAAATCCCTTTCATGGAAATGCCCATGCCAATGCTTTGTCCAATCTAGCAATAGTAAGGATTCAAAGTTATTGACAGTAGTGCCAATAGAGCACCTCTTGAGGCCATCCACCTCTTCATAAGAGGTGATGTGGGTAGAAAGAACCCCAACTTGGATGCAGTCTCTCATATCTTATCTCAAGGATTAGACATTGCCACTGTGTAGGACTTGCTCTGGCTAGAAAGGTACTAAGACAGGGATACTATTGGCCTACTGTGAAAAATGATGCTCATCCATTTTTCATAAATGTAAAAAGTGACAACGTTTTTCCAGTGTCTGAAGGCAACCCTAACAAGAGCTAACTGCAATGTCCAGCTCTTGGCCTTTTAGTAAGTGGGGTGTAGATCTTATTAGCCCTTTACCTAAAGGCAAAGGAAGTGTTGGTTTTTCTATTATGGCAATTGATTACTTTACGAAGTGGGTAAAGGCCGAACCCCAAGTAAAGATCACTGAAGCTAATACTTCCAAGTTCCTGTGGAAGAACATAATATGCCAGTCCGGTATTTTCCACTCGATCGTCTTTGATAATGGAATGCAATTCGACAACAAAAAGGTGAGAGATCTTTGTAAAGAATTGGGAATTAAGAAGCACTTTAGTTTTCATCATCATCCCCAGACTAATAGCCGAGTCGAGGCTGTAACAAAACCATAAAATACATTCTGAAGAGAAAGCTTGACACAGGTAAGGAGGCCTGGGTGTTGAATTACCTCTATGGGCAATTCGAACTACAAGTAGGACTCTAACTGGTGAGACCATATTCTCAATGACTTACGGTGTCAAGGCCATGAGTCCGATAAATATGGGGCTACCATCTCCTTGAAGATTAAGTTTCAACAAGATATCAAATGACGAGCTTAAGAGATGTGAGCTTGATTTCCTTGAGATAAAAAAGGGATGACTCCCAGCCGAGGCTAGCAACCTACCAAAGGAAGATGACCCGGTACTATAATGCCAAGGTAAAGAAGAAGTCCTTCCAGGTAAATGATTTGGTACTTCGGAGGGTGTTCTTATCCTCTAAAGAGCCAGGGGTGGGCACCTTGGGACCAAACTAGGAAGGACCCTACCGCATTGAAAAAGAGATCTGACATGGAACCTATTGGATCAAATACGTGGATGGAAGGGTCCAGCCTCACCCCTAGAACATTGACAATCTACGAATGTATTATTAATGAATGTAAAATATTGTCGGGGGTTTTATCCCAGCCTTTCCAAATAACTAAAGACTTTATCTTAAGAAAGTTCAAAAACTTTAGGTGCTTCGGAGAAGAGGGTGAAGTCCTAAAGGAGACCACCTCATTATAACTCTAAAGCGTACATCATATGCCCTCCTTTGACGAGGCTAAACGTCAAGGAAAAAGCCTTTACATGGATGAACTATCAACCATGTAAGGAAGTATGGGCGCCTCGGAGGAGAGAGTGAAGTCCCAAATGGGACCACCTCATTATAACTCTGCGGCATACATCACATTCCTTCCTTTAATGAGGTTGAACATCAATGAAGAAGCCTGTGCATGGATAAACCATCCATCATGCAAGGAAGTATTGGTGCCTTGGAGGAGAGGGTGAAGTCCCAAAGGGGACCACCTCGTTTTAACTCTGAGGCATACATAACATGCCTTCCTTTGACGAGGCTGAACGTCAAAGAAGAAGCCTTTGCATGGATGAACTATCCACCATCTAAAGAAGCATGGGCGCCTCGGAGGAGAGGGTGAAGTCCCAAAGGGGACCACCTCGTTATAACTCTGAGACGTAATCACATGCCTTCCTTTGACGAGGCTGAACTTCGAGGAACAAGCTTTTATATGGATAAACCATCCACCATGTAAGGAAGCGTGGGGGTCTCAGAGGAGAGGGTGAAGTCCCAAAGGGGACCACCTCGTTATAACTCTGAGGCATACATCACACGCCTTCCTTTAACGAGGCTAAATCTCAAGGAAAAAGCCTTTACATGGATGAATCGTCCACCATGTAAGGAAGCGTAGGAGAGGGTGATGTCCCAAAGGAGACCACTTTGTTATAACTCTGAGGCGTACATCACAGACCTTCATTTGACGAGACTGAACGTCAAGGAAGAAGCTTCTTCATGGAAGAACCATCTACCATGTGAAAAGGAAAATCACCCATGATAGGCATTTGCTAAACCGAAATGAATATGCTAATGCATTTAAAGTTCAAGATTCAGCCTCAAGTGAATATCCTACAGTTGAAAGGTTTAAGTTTTGAGTAATCAAAGACGATTTCTCAATTTAGCCCAAGTGTAATCAGTTCAACACATTCAATTAAGGTTAAGGTTTAGTTCAATTCAACTAGTTCAGCATGCAATTGAGGTTTCAATTAGCTCATTTCAATATAGTATAATTGATGTACTACTGAGGCCCAATCACTTGGAAGACAAATGATAAACCATATACAAAATAAAATACTGAAACTTTTCATTCATTAAAAGGAGTTGTAGTTACATTTAATCGAAGCTGAACTAGGGGATGGGAGAGCTTGAGCCTCAATGGCAGGAGCTTCAGTCGAGGGAGGGGCCAAAAACTTGACACGTCTAAATTGTATTAGACTTTGATTACCGCAAGTGTACGGATCGTTCAAGTAATAAAATGGATTTTTAAGTCCAAGTATCATTCCCATGGAGATTGAGTTAGTTTGAGCTTTACCTATCTCGACCTTAACCGAAACTAAGGAAATTCAATGAGATGATTAAACTATGAAATTATCTAAATTAGACTACGAATGCAAGTTTAAATGAAAACGAACAACTAAATGAAAATTACGATGTGAATGCAAATGTTTTGAAGAAATCTATGAATGAGAAGCATACTAGATCCCGAATCGCCAAGTAAGTTCACTTTTAACCTTTTTATCACAATTTGATAGCACGACGAATCGGTTGAAAAGTCAATGTTCCTAAAATATTCAACAACATTACGAGGTTCATCATTCACCTAGTACATTAAAAGCTTAGCCTAGCATGAATAAATTAAAACAACAAAGAAAATATTTAGGAAAAGACATCACCCAATTCTTGAATATAAAGCTTGAGATCTTGGATCTTAGAGTGAAAATCTTCGTCATTGCCTTCGTTCTTGCTCAAAAAGGTCATTTTTCTCTCTAGAAACGCATAACCCTAGTTTTTGGACGTATTTTAGCTTTTATAGTTGCCCTAGAATCATTACCATATAAGCTGGAGTCGAATAAGAAAACCAGAAAATTCGCACCGATTTCCTTCTTTGCGGCTGCAAGGACAAATTCCTTGCATCCTCAAGGAAAAACTTTTTTCTCACTTATTTTTCCTGCCTCCTTGTTTGCGGCCGCATGGAAGATTATACCTTGTGGCCGCAAGGTATAAGTAACTATCAAATATCTTCATTTTAGTCCCCCAACTTCATTTTCTCTTGTCTTGACCTCTTTTGTTCATTCTTTTCCTCCAATCATCACATGCATTCCTCAATATATGATTAAGCTCATGTCCGCTCTTGAGTTGGCCTCGAGTCATCTTTTGATTATTTTCATTTTGATCCCTGAACTTTTGTTTTCCTTCTTTTTGGCCCATTTTCTCTATTCTTTCTCTAGTTTCCACCATAATCTTCATTGTTGCCCTATAAACACAATTTACACAAATTAAGCTCTATTCTGAATTTTTATCGACAATTATTCATGTTTGTGAACCAAAATAAACGTATAAAAATGACATTATCAGAGCATCTTCAGGTTCAACTTTTATTACTTCACCCTCCTCAGCTGGCGTCTGAGGAAATTCTCTTCAATAAATTCAGCCTTCAGCTTAGAAATGTCCAGCTCAGGATAAAGCTCTTCGACCCTCCCAACGACCTTGTTGTAGGTGAACTTCCTCCAATATAGAGCAAAGCACCAATACTTTTCAGTGAAGTGAAAATTGGCAATGTATTTTCTCACTGCAATCTCACCTGCCTCAAGAAGGTCAGCTTCGTACATTTTCACTTCGGAGGCATACCACCTTATTCTCTCTTCCATAAAGTTATTGAAGTTCTTATACCCAATGAGCTCCAAGTTCACCTTCTCCAGGGCCTCAGTGGTGACCTTCTGGTGATTATTAGAGGTTTCAACCTTTTTTGTAAGGGCAGCCACCTCACACTAAGACTCATGCACCTCCTTTTTCAAACCCTCAATCTCAGCTAAGGCAGAAGCTAGCTTGGCCCCATCTTCAAATTTTTGGGCCCTTAGCTCAGTAGCTACCACCTTCTCCCTTTTCAACTCCACCTCAGTGGCATTTATCGTTTCAGACAAGGCTCTATTCCTTTGTTGAATATCATAAAGAACTGTCTGACATTCAAGTGCCACTCCATATGCCCTGACACTTTGGTTCACTAATGTAACAGTGAAGTCCACTGTGTCGCAAGTCACCACATAATTCTGCAACCTCTCAGAACAGAACTTGTTAAACACTTCTGTGGCACTCCTAACTTCTGGTGGCAACTTCTCAACCACAACAGAGGCTATTTTCTCATCTCTGCTACCCAAGAAGTTCTTAGACTTTTCTAAGGTCCTTTCGACCACTTTCTTTACGACCTCGAAGGCTAATGGTGTATCCTCTTAGCCTCCACATTGGCCCTTCGAGTCTGTTCTCCTTTGAAGGCTTTAATGGAAGATTGGAGGATCTTGGGCTACTGAGGACCCTCTTTTCCAGAATGGGATGAAGTTGTCCTGAAGGTTGTCGATATCCCACTGGTATGGGCAAGTTTCCTCTTCTTTTAAGACTCATCCGCTTTCTCTTTGCCTTTGTTAGAGGCCATCTAAGCCTTCTTTAGGGCTTCCTCCCCTTTTCCCTTCTCAATAGTATTCTCTTTACTGAGGTGTTCGAGCCTCATCTTTACTTGTTTTGCCCTGGAAGAGGAGGAATTCAGGGCCTTAGCACCAGCAGTGGCCTTTATGCTGGAAGCCATATTTGGTATTGGATATTCTTTCTTGGCAAATTTTCCTGCAAGGTCAAAGGAAAAAAATTGGAATTTGCAAAAGAAACATGAAAATAATCCAAGTACAATAGCATCTTACCCTTGGAAGCTATCGGTCCGAAGTTGAAGAAGTACTGGCTTCATTCCAGAAGATAAACAAAGCTTCCGAGCCTCGAAGATCGTTTATAAATATATTCAATCACGTCCTACTCAGCCTCAGTAAGCTCGTGTCTGGTACTGGTATCTGCAATAAACAAATAAAAGAATTAGCACCAAGGAACTAAACACAAGTTACAAGACTTTAAGACGAGGCGCTCATAAGCTTCTTAGTACTAGGTCGGCACAGTATGAGCTGGGACAGGCGTCTCCCTTAACCATCTGCCACATACCCTTTACCCAGAACCAAGACTCCTTCCATCCTTTATAGAGGAGGGGAACCCAAATATAAAGGAGGAGTGAGACCCCCAAGGAGTGATGTAGTACCACCCCTTGGAGTCGTCTTTTCCTATGACTTTAGCATGGAATATAGTTTCGAAGACATGTAGAGGCATGTCCTCGCCTATGGAGACCTTCTTCCAAAGGAAGTATGTCCTAACTACCTGGCTCCACCCATTTGGAAAAATTTGTGTGGGACACAACATAAAGGTCCTCAGCACCGTCTTGAAAAAGGGGTGTAGAGGTAGACGCACACCTGCCTTAAGTAAGTATTCACTGAAGGCCATGCAGCTTGGCCACGAAAAATAGGCTCATTCGTAGGGCTCGAGAACTGTGTGTTCTATATAATGGGGTATGCAGTAAGTCTCCCTAAATTTAACTAATTTGGAAGAAATTATGGAAGATGGAATTTTTGCTTCGTAATCTATAGGCTCTTCGATCATACTGTACCACTCGCCCGGGGCCCCGACACAGACTCTTCCCCATACCTGGCTACTATAATAGCCATTAACACCTCGAAAGACATGGTAATTGAAAAGAATGATGAAAAAACTACAGAAATGTCGATGAAAGTAGGAAATCCCTTTTCTACAAGGAGGTTCCTAAATAGATAAAGACTTAGAACACTCGTTGGAGAATGGTGGTCAGAAAACTTTCTGGAAGTAAGAAAACTTGGGATGATTTGATGAATGTTTCACAAAGGTAAAGTATTGAAATAGCAAGATTTTAGCTTTTACACAAAGGAAGTATTCAATCATGGCCATTGGATCAAGGCCCAGTTGATCACAAACATCCAAACTTCAATTGATCTGAGCCGTATAATTCAAATGGTTTATATTTTAACACCCCAGATCAATGCATGTGTTTCACAAACGAGCCTCGGTGCGTGATTGTTTTTCCCAAATCACGCATGCTAATAATTAACCATCATTGTGCATTCAATGCAAACGATTGTATGATTATTGGAAGTCGTTTCAATGCAGCTAACCCACCTTGGAAACATGCAAACTAGACGGTTCAATTATGAACTCATCCCTGCTTCAAAAGGACTTCAGCCTTGGCTAGTTCAATTACGAACTCACCTCTGATTCAAAAGGACTTCAGCTTCAGCCAATTTAATTACGAACTCATCCTTTCTTCAAAAAGACTTTATCATCGGCCAGTTTAATTACGAACTCGCCCTTGCTTCAAAAGGACTTCATTGCCCTTGTACAGTAATCTAGGTAGTTCGATAATGACATGCCACAAATTTTTCTGTAACAAAGTAAGCAAAGCCCAAACAACTTATTGAATTCCACGCACAGTATAAATATATATGCCTGGACTTGGGAGACTAATATGTTGGACTACAAATTTAAAACTTTTTTAACTTCATTACTGAAGTCCACACATGACATAAATAATCACACATGGACTTAGGTGACTATTGTTATGACTCGTTACTAGATATTGTCATGTGGCCATCTTAACTAGGCTGTGGGCCTCTTGCTATATTATCTGAGGCCCATGTAGATCTGAGGCTCTGTTGTTATCAGAGGCCCATGTACATTTGAGGCTATATTATTCGAGCCCCATGCATATCAGGGGCCCTTATTCTGAGGCTCTAATGTTATCCAAGGCACCTTCCTGGTCTGAGCCCAAGTAACTCTGAGGCTCCTCAGCTAGTGACGGTCCACATGCAAAGATTGAGCTCATGATGAAGATCTTATTTGAATGATAGGTGTGACATTTGTAAAAAGTGTATTTGTGTGTTATCTTGTCAATGTAAGAACATTAAATGCTTTGAAAAGCTAGGAAGGTCAATGTGATGGCTATAAATTGACGGGTCGGCCAAGGAGATGATACCACGTGTAATTTGATCCAGAGGTCACCATTTCATTTGTACTACTATAAATACCACATCCATGTAATATATAAAGGCTAATGCAATTCTAAATACTTGAAGCAATATTATTCTCTCATTCTTGCATCTTTATTACAATATTACAACCACAAATATTGTTTTCACCGATTGATCATTATACAATATTGTTCCATAAATCCCGCCGGAACCCGAACGAAAATGTCTCATGTCATTGAGCTCCTCCCACCTTCAAACTTTGGAGCGATCATGACCGTCGATCAGCATTAAAGTGTTAAATTTAGCTTACGTATGCACGAGTGGGCCCGACATCTGTTGACAACATTTTTTGAGGTCAACATCTTATAAGGATAATTAGATATTTAAGATTGATTTCATTAGCATCTGGGGAAAAATTATTGTTGGTTTGATTTTCTTAATCCTTCATGCGATTAGTTTGTTTAATTTTAGAAATGAAACTGAAGATAGTCTTGAACTTTAGTAGTACAAATAGTACATTCAACGATTCTCTTTCTAAATTTATATACGTGGAAATATATTTTAAACATTAATGGATTCCAATGCAATTGTATGTACATGAACTTAGTTGCACAGGAACACTAGTCTTCAAAAAATCTATGCATTGGTTTGATGCTTATTGTTGTTGTAACATCAAAAAATTTCAAACATTTAGGATTAATGTTGAAATTTTATTTTTATTTTTTAAAGTTGCAGTCATAATGCAAAGTTAAAACACCATTATATTAAGGAAGAATTGCAGCCAAGGTACCGAACCTTTCATTTTATTGTAGATTTGACCCAAACCTTCCATTTATGCCATCTACGGTATCAAACCTTTCAAAAATTCGCTGGTGAATTCCAAATCCACCCCACCCATCAGTATTAAATAAAAAAAATGCTTTCATCTTCCTTCATTCTCCACCCCACCCACTAGATCATCCCACCCTCCATCAACCACAACTAAATCCACATTCTTCCCCTAAAACAAATCTGGCACAAGTTTCTTCTTCCATATCCCTCCACCTTTGCAACCACAAGACACCTTCCATCGACATCTCCGTTGACACATTCCACCTTGTAGCACAAGACACTTCTTGCCTTCATCTTCCATTGCCACCTCATTTTCTGTTGCCACTCTCAAGCCATTTTATTACAACTTCAAATCTCATTTCCACCCCCAATATTAACATGCTTTCATCATCCAATTCCGATCTAAATCCCACCACTTTTCCTATCCTCACCCAGAGAATTCATCAAAATCCCAAAAGCAGGAGCACCGGTGTTGGCAATCCTCATAGAATCTAAAAAGGCTTTTACGGTTTCATAATCCAATAAATTAGGACTCTTTTCAAGCACAAAAATACTAACACGTCTGACCTCTTGAGATTATGAATCAGAGAATGAACACAAATGGGAAATTAAAGAATTGGTAAGGGGTTTACTAGGGAAATGAATAATTTTTTAGAGTCTAGAATGATTTCCATGCCCTATCCGCGTTACGGTTAAAAAAGGGATTCTTGGAGGATGGTTTCATAATTGGACTTCTGTGATTTGGTAAGGAACTTTGGGGCTAGATTTTCTTGGTTTTTTGTAAAGATTCTTAGGATTTTGTTATTCTTTTTTACCAGCATTTGAGGTAGAGTTGGGGCTTGTGGTGGTGTTAGTAGTGGTTAATTTTGAGGCGATAGTGATGGAGACTGGGTGGAGTGGTGTGGTTTTGGTTCTGGGGTGAAAGGGATGGGGAAAAAGGAAATGGGATAGGTGGTTGTGGAAATTTATAAAAAAATTATTTTTGAAATCAATTGAAAACTTTTAGGGTTCAAACGGACAGAATACATCTTATTGGACTTAACCAGTGAATTTTTGAAATATTTGCTTCAGTGGGTGACACAAATGAAATATTTGAGCAAAACCTACTACTAAATGAAAGGCTTGGTACCGCTATTGCAATTATCCCTTATATTAAATGAAACTTCTATTTTAATGATTAAATATTCATTATTGTGGGGATTAATTACTAATTGTTTATATAATGATGTTGGGATCATATTGTTGCAGTAACTTCCAAGTATAAATCCTTCCAAATGTTATATCTACTATTTTTGGAGTATAAATCCCTCATTCGAACAATCTGAATATACAAACACTGACAAAATTACCTTAAAGTAATTTGTACAGTGTAAGAATATGTTCGACAAGATCAGAAAGTTAATTCGAGTCAGCTGACTTCACGATATTTTCTTAAAATGAATTTGCTATCTTCAGAGGTACTAACATTGTTCAACAATCGTTTTCATGATAGAACAAATTTCGTCTCCTACGGAAGTAATACATCAATCTGCAGAAGCTCCAACGAACTTAATGCAGTGTTTTTACTTCGAGAACAATATTAGAACAAGAGAGAGAGAGAATGAGATTCAATGCAGAGAAAAATATAATTGCTCATTTTTAGATTTCCTTTATTTGTTCATTTTTAATAATGGGGTATATCATGAATTGGAAGTGAAAGGAATTTCCAATTGTATACGAGTATTAAAAATATTATACATGTGTGCTAAATATTCATGACGATTGACATCAACTTGATGACCACAATGATGGTAATTAATAAATTAGTATAGTCATCCACATATGTGATGTGTGCATTTGAGTAGGGTATACATTGATGGTTGATTGTCTTGGTCGACTATAAAGATCTATATTATATTGTGACTAAGAATTATTTGGTAATGAATTATTGTATCTTTGGAATGTGGGGATGTTTAAAAAATTCCAAATATGTACATATTATATATTTTATCAGTCTTAGTTGTAAAACTGACTTTTGAAAGTATTGAAAATAAAATTGTAGACCTGCAAGAAAATATAAGAGTTGAACGGATGTATTTGTTTGAACATATTACTAGAAGTCAATTTTTAAATTTCATGTGTTTATCTTGTTATGATTAAAAATGTGACATTGATATTTTACAAATCTTTTAGAAGACTTTGTAGATGTACATATTATAAGCACAGAATAAGAGCTCGTAAATATTATGGTGCCAATTTATTGTCCAAGAGGGACATGAATAAATATAGTTCGAGATGGACATATATAATTTATCGAGGGGTGGACTTAAAGCCATAAAGGAGTCACCCCCGAGAGTAACCCAACCTTTGTGGTTGGAGATCTCATGAAAAATGTTCAATATGGTAGAAACAACCCTCTCTGAGTGACTTGTAATAGCATTATTTTACTTGTGCCCATCCATATGGTTATAATCCTAATAATAATGTAACGTTAAGAAGGGTTTAACCTTGAATGAGTGTCCAAATGAGAATTCTTGCGGGGTGCGGGTCACACGCCCCCTTTGAGGACTCACCTGTGTAAAAGTTGACATGAGGCTATGGCTATGGGATTTTACTATTCCATAGTGACTCTTACTAGAATTAAGATTAGAGTGTGTGACCATTAAGAGCGATACCCGATATGAACTAGAGCCTAAATCGATACTCTGTGTGGAACAATTGAAGTTTGGCCAAAGAGACATAATTCAAGACTTAGTCCATTATGGCTCCCTCAAAGGAAAATTGTTATTACTAAATGAGGTTCAAGTTCAAAAGACACATACACCTATTGCACAGTATAATGTTGCCACTATATAATATATATATATATATATTTATCTATTTTAAAAGATTAAAACTTGTGGAGGATTGTTGTAACTTATGAAAGTTTTAACTCTTAAAATAAAAGATTCGTTTTAATTTTCAATTTTCTTTGTCTTTATTTCAGATTTTAACATAAGATTAAAACCAATAATTTTAGAGTAGCTTACCTTTTTAAGTGGATTAACTTTTCATTATTGTGAAGGTAGATTTTTCCCTATAGAAGGGGGTTGCTTTTCACAACTTGGAAAAAACAACTTGAAAGGGTATTATTTGTATATTTTGTATTATTTTGGCAACACGATAAAGATTTGTTCTTTATTTTCCTATGATTGTGCCTACAGAAGGTTAACCAGCTGTGAGCCAAATTGGCTTTATGTTGGAGCTGTGTAGTGTTGAAAATACCTGATGGAACTATTGTTCAAAAGTTAATAATATTATTTGTGAAATAAAAATGGATTTGGAGGTCATGTGATGAATTATGCGACCGTATAGTTCAATTTGGCATGCGGTCGCATAGCCTTATACCGGGGCTAAAGGCCCCATGACTGCTTTAACTATGTGGTCGCATAGGCTAAACCTATGCGATTGCATAGAGATTAAAAATAACCGTTTTATGGTCTTTACTATTTGAATTTTGGTGGCTTTTTGTCTAGTTTTGTCACCATTTCATGGAAGACTTTTGATGCCTATATATATGTGATCGATTTTTAAAGGCAAGATGATGAAAATCATTCTTAGAAACATATTTTATTCCACACATCATTGAACTCCCTTCTTACATATTCAAAAATTTCATTTTTTGTGTTCTTCAAGTTTTGGAAGATTTTCACTAGAGTTTAAGTGTTAAATCCTTTACAAGGCTTGATTAATCCTACAAACCATTTGTCATAATCCCTTTAAGCATCATTTTCAATTCAAGAGGGGGCAAACATACTTTGAGAACAACATTTTTGTGTTCGGGAATTATTTTCATCTCTTCTTTGATCTTCCTTTTGTTTTCTCTATTTTTTTAGGTTTTTGTTCTTTGATTTCATCTCCAATCCCCCCTTGTAGAAGCAATTATAGGAAACAATCTCAAACTATATATTTGCGCAATGGAGAATGAAAGCACTATGGCAATGATCAAGTTGATAAATCAAGATCTTGTTCGATTGGATCGCTTTGATGGAACCAAATTCACGAGATAGCAAGATCAATTGAAGCTCTTACTAACTGCATTGAAAATATTCTACATCCTTGATCAGGAACTAACAAATGGAGAAACATATGTCGTGAGAGCCAAAAGACAAAAGTACTAAGAAGATGAACTCACATGTCGTGGTCACATTCTCAATGCGTTATTCAATCGGTTATATGATCTCTACACTAACACATCATTAGCAAAGGAAATCTGGAACACTTTGGAAAGTAAGTACAAAACCGAAGAAGTTTTTAATTTCAAGGTACTTTGATTTTAAATTTCTTGAGAATATTTCCCTTCTTCCCCAAATTCATGAATTACAAGTGCTTGTCAACAAGTTGAAGGCGATCAAAATTGAGATTCTGAAAACTTTCCAAGTGGGAGCAATTATTGCAAAACTTCCCAGAACTTGGAAATGATATCAAAAGAAAATCGTGCATAGTTCCGAAGACTATTATTTGGAACAATTGTAGAAACATCTTCGTATTGAAGAAGAATCAAGGACAAGAGATACGAATGACAATTCTTATGAAATCACTTCAAAAGCCAATGTCGTGGAGAAAACCAAGCCTTTTAATAAATCCAACAAGAAAAAGCCTTCAAGGAACTTTAATAAGTTCAAGAAGAATACCAAAGGTGGTTGTTTTGTGTGTAGGAAACCTGGACATTAAGCAAAAGAATGTCAACACCGGAAAAGAAAAAATCCGAAGGAAAAGTAAACTCCATCAAGGAAGAAAACATTGTGCCCACCGTAAGCAAAATTAATGCTATTAAGGGAAATGTTCTCGTTTGGTGGTATGATGTGTGTGCAAATGTACATGTTTCATTTGATAAGTCCTTATTTAAGACTTATTATAAAGTGGATGGAGAACGAGAGATACAGATGGGTAACAAAGTTCGATCCAAAGTGTTTGGAAAAGGAAATGTAGAGATCATCTTCACTTCCGGCAAAAACGTTACCTTGACATATGTGTTGCATGTTCCCGATATGAATAGGAACCTGGTTAGCGAAAATCTCTTAGGAGAATCGGGAATATTAGTATCCTAGAATTAATTCATATCAAAGTGTCAAAAGAACTCGTAGTATCCTAGAATTAATTCATACAGATATATGTGAATTAAATAGCATGTTGACTAGAGGTGGAAATAAGTATTTTATTACCTTTGTATTTGATTATTCTAGATATACATATGTCTATTTGATGAAGCATAAACATGAAGCCTTTGACATGTATAAAGTATATGAAAATGAAGTTGAAAATGACCCAAGTAATCAAATGTGATTTTGTTGGATATGCTAGTAATAGAAAATCATATAGATTGTTGAATTTGGAGTCTAGTGTGATTATTGAATCCAACGACATAGTGTTCTTCGAGAATTCACTATTTTGGATAATGAATTAGGGAAAATCAATAAAGAAATCCCAAGCTCTAGTGGAACACAAGATGAGACATCTTCTAAAGATGTTAATGAATCTAGTGAACCTCGAAGGAGTAAAAGAACTCGAATTGAGAAGTCTTTAGAACCAAATGAGATTGACTCTCAACTTATTTCGTTCTACTTAGTAGAAGGAAATGAGAAGAATGTTGTAAGAACAATTCATTTTGTTCTACAAGTGGAAACCGATCCTAAAACTTATAAAGAAGTTGTGAATTCTCGAGATAGCATTTTTTGGAAATATGCAATTAGGGATGAAATGGATTCAATTATGTTAAACAATACATGAGAATTTGTCGATTTACCACTTGGATCCAAACATATTAGATTTAAATGGGTGTTTAGGAGAAAATACAATGTTAATGGTTCTCTTAATACCTTTATGGCTAGATTAGTAGCAAAATATTGTCGACAAAAGAAAGGAATAGACTAATTTGATACTTATGCATCGGTAGCTAGAATAACATCAATTATGATATTATTCACATTAACTTCTATACATGACTTGCATGTTCATCAAATTGATGTCAAGACGACATTCTTGAACAGGGATCTTGATGAAGAGGTTTATATTTTACAACATGAAGATTTTGCTCTACCCAAAAATGAATATAAGGTATGCAAATTAGTAAAGTCATTATACGGTTTAAAGCAAGCTCCTAAGAAATGGCATGAAAAAATAGATATAGCCATCATTTCATTTGGGTTTAAACATAATAGCATAGATAAATATTTATATTCAAAAGTATGTGATGACTATGTGATATTTATTTACTTATATGTTGATGGCATTTTGATTTTGAGTAATCACATGGAGGAAATAAAAGAAATGAAGAGGTTCTATCTTTCACATTCAAGATGAAAGATCTTGGACAAGTGGATACCATTTTGGATATCAAAATTACTAAAACTAGTGGGGGTTATCATTTAAGTCAATCACATTATATCGAGAATGTGATAAATAAGTTCAAACATTTGAACATAAAAGAATATAGTACTCCTCTCGATCTAAATTCAAAATTAATAAAGAATGATGGAAGAGCAATTGCTCAATTGGAGTACGAAAGTGTTATAGGGAGTCTAATGTATGCAGTTCAATGCACAAGACCGGACATAGCATTTGCAATTAGTAAGCTTAATAGATTTACTAGTAATCCAAGCAATGATCATTGGAAGGTCATTGGAAAGTTCTTGGATATTTAAAGAAAACCAAGACTTAGGTCTACGATACACTAAATTTTTGTCTCTATTGGAAAGATTTATAGATGCTAGTTGGATATCTAGCATAGGTGAAAGTAAATATACTTCGGGTTGGGTGTTTACTCTTGAAGGAGGAGCTATTTCTTAGAAATCAAAGAAACAAACATGTACAACACACTCAACTATGGAATCTGAATTTGTAGCACTATCAAAAACTGAGAAAGAAGTTGAGTGACTTAAGGATCTACTCTATGAGATACCTTTGGGGACCAAATATTACATCATCAATATCTATCACATGAAATAGTCAAACCACGTTAGCAAATGCATACAATGATGTATACAATGGAAAGTCTAGACATATGAGTTTTAGACATGACTACATTAGGAAATTAATCAAGGATGGAATAATTTCCCTAAATTATGTTAAGTCAATTGAAAATTTAACGAATCCTTTAACTAAACCTCTAAATAGAAATTTAGTAACGTCTACTTCGAGTGGAATGGGGTTGAAACTCTTGAACTAAATGTCCGTCAATGCTAGCAACCCTACCTGTTATTACTTATCAAGTAATCTATGGGTTTAAAGGGTAACAACAAGTCATTCGATATATAGATAGTTTCAGCATTATATAATCTGCAATAACCTTATTTTAATTGAATAATGCTAGTTGTTAATGAAATGAGAGCTGAGTTTTAAAGTTCTTAATGAAGTTCAATACTAAATACAAATATCTCTAAAAGTAATAAACATACCGGAAGAACTTTACCTAGATGAACTTCGAGGTGGTGCTCTCTTAATAGAGCGTTAGAGTTTCTCTCTAAATTTTGTTGAAAATGATGAGCGCAAGGCCATATTAGCACTAAACGAGATTGAGAAACTTGAGAACACGTAATACTTGCATGTGTGTTCTTACCGATATTGTCATATGGAATAATTGGTTTAAAACTTTCATCCTACCTTTAATTCCGACTTGACTTTGTTTGAATTACACTATTGTTAGATTGAAATCGAAAGATATTTAATCATTATGTATAAATATTGAATATTTTGAATATGAGATTTTATTAAAGTTTTGAACAAGTGGGGGATTGATGGAAATATTGTTCAAAAGTTAATAAAATTGTTTGTGGAATAAAAATGGATTTGGAGGCCAAATGATGAACTATGCGACGACATAGTTCAATTTGGCATGTGGTCACATAGCCTTATACCAGGGCCAAAGACCCCATAATTGCTTTAACTATGCGGTCACAAAGGTTTGGCCTATGCGACCACATAGAGATAGAAAATCGTCGTTTTATGAGCGTTGCTGTTTGAATTTTGGTGGCTTTTCATCTGATTTTGACACCATTTCGTGGAAGACTATTAAGGCTTATATAGGTGATCGATGTTCAAAGGCAAGATGATGAAAATCATTCTTAGAAACATATTTTATTCCACACATCATTGAAATCCCTTCTTACATATTCAAAATTTCCATTTTTATATTCTTCAAGTTTTGGAAGATTTTCACTACTGCTTAAGTGTTAAATCCTTTACAAGGCTTTATTAATCCTACAAACCATTTTCCATGATTCCTTTAAATATCATTTTCAATTCGAGAGGGGGCAAATATAGTTTGAGGTCACTGTTTTCATGTTTGGGCCTTCTTTTCATATCTTCTTTGACCTTCCTTTTGTTTTCTCTATTTTTTTAGATTTTTTGTTCTTAGCTTTCATCTCCAATCCCTCCTTATAGAGGCAATTATAGACAACAATGCCCACACGAAGAAGAGGCAACATGACTTTAGGACAACGTCCTTGACGTAACTTCCTAAAGCTTGCTTTCTAGATCTTTTCACCTCTTTACATTATGTTATTATTGAATTATATATGTTTATATTAATTATAATTGTTGTGTTAATTATAATTTATCAACACACAAATCATCCATTTTTCCCAACACTATGTACATAGAGAGCTCTTGTTTTTGTAAAATTTAGAAGAATGAATAATATTTTTATTCAATGATAATCTGTACATAATTTACATGTATATATAGCTCTTTAGCCTTTCAATTAACTCCTATAAATCTGCTACTAATTGATGGTTTATTACCAGGACGGGAGGTAATATATCACAATATATTTGTTTCCTAATCTATAATATTGATAAGAATCATGGTGAGGATCTTTGACTTTCTCAACACTCCCCCTCAAGTTGGTGAGTAAATATTGTGAACTCCCAACTTGACCAACAAAGAACGAAATCTTTCCTTCCTGAGAGCTTTAGTAAAAATATCAGCAAGCTGTGATATGGATGGAACAATCTTTGTTACGATTTTTCCTTCCATAATTTTATCTCGAACAAAATGACAATCAATCTCGATGCGTCTTGTTCGTTCATGAAATACCGGATTTGCTGCAATATGAAGAGCTACTTGATTGTCACAAAACAAAGTAGTTGGGCCTTGAACTCGAATTTGTAGGTCTTGAAAAAGGTTTTGCAGCCATGTAAGTTCACAACATGATGCTGCCATAGATCTATATTCGGCTTCGACAGAAGATAAGGAGACAGTTTTTTGGAGTTTGCTTTTCCATGAAATAAGACAATTTCCAAGGAAAACACTGTAACCAGTTGTTGAATGTCGAGTAGTTGGACATCCTACCCAATCAGAGTCACAATATGCTTTCAATTTCAATGTATTTTGGGAAGAGAACATCATGCCTCGTCCCAGTGTGCCTTTTAGATACTTCAAGATCCTTAAGACAGCTTATAATGGGGTTTTCGAGGTGACTGCATGAATCTGCTTAATAAATGGATAGAATATGTAATGTCTGACCGTGTAATAGTGAGATATATCAATCGACCAATCAATCTTCTATACTTGGCCGGATCATCTAATGGATCATCATCATCAGGAAGCAATTTAAGATTTTGTTCCATAGGAAAGTTTGTCGACCGTGATCCCAAAAAAACCAACATAATTAAGAATATCCAACAATATTTTCTTTGTGAAATGAAAATACCTTGTTTTGAGCGTGCCACCTCGATTCCCAAAAAATATTTTAAATCACCAAGGTCTTTGATACGAAACTTGGTATTTAAATACTTTTTGAGTTCATTGATTGTTGTCAAATCATTCCATGTTATCAGTATGTCGTCAACATAAATAAGAAGCATAGTTAATGATTTCCCTTTCTCATGGTAAAAAGTGAGTTGTCTGCTTTAGATTGAACATAACCGACAGATTGGATGGCTTGTGAGAACTTGAAAAATCATTGACGAGAAGCTTGTTTCAACTCATAAAGTGATTTGTTGAGGCGACACGCTAAATTCTTCCCCTGTCGCCGAAGACCATGTGGTGGGAGCATATAGATTTCCTCCATTATATCACCATGAAGGAAGGCATTATGAACATCAAGTTGATTAAGGGACCATGAGTGAGTAGTAGCGAGAGTAAGTAAACAACGAAAAGTGACAAGTTTAGCAGTTGGAGAAAAAGTGTCGTGATAGTCAATACCGTCCAGTTGAGTGTAGCCCTTAGCAACCAAACGAGCTTTGTAACACTCGATACTCCCATTGGATTTTTGTTTAATTTTGTAGACCCATATATATCCAATTGGTACATTCCCAGCTGGCAAAGGAGAGAGTGTCCATGTGTCATTGGTCGTAAGAGCCTAAAGTTCCTTATCCATGGCCTAGCGCCATTGAGGGGATTTTGAGGCCTCTACATAATTGTCAAGTTCCAAAGTAGAAGACAAATGTGCAATAAAGGATTGATATGGTTGAAAGAGTCCCTCATATGACAAGTAATTGGAAAAATGATACCTTGTATTAGGACCAAAGATCGAGGAACTTGTGGGGGGCGACCGAATGGTAGGACAAACATAATCACAGAGCTTAGTTGGTGGTACTCGAATGCGATCAGAATGTCGTAAAGGTGCTGGAGAAACAACAGGTTCATCGAGCACAATGGTTTCATTGTGTTGTTCTAGATTGGTAGCATTATCTGGAATGGCTAATTCCAGTTTAGTGCTATCAGGAATGGTTGGCTCAGGTTCATTTGTCAATATCTAAGGGTTGGGTTGTCTTTGTATGGGCATTGGCTCAATATCTGTTTGAGTGACGGGTGTCGGGCTAATATCGGTGTTATCATTAGAACTAGGTTGTTCATTTTGGAAAGGAAAAATGTTTTCATGAAATGTGACATCTCAACTTGTAAAAATGTTCTTTGAATTAAGGTCATATAACTTATATGCTTTTTGCCCAAAAGGGTACCCAATAAAAACACATTTTTTTGCCCGAACATCAAATTTATGTCATAGGTGAAGATTAGTGGCATAGGCTAAGCAACCAAAAGTATGTAGATGTGTATATGAGGGAGTGTGACCAAATAATTTCTAATAAGGTGTGAGGCCCGATAAAAGTGGAGTGGGAATGCGATTAATGATATAGACAGATGTGAGTACACATTCATCCCAAAAATTCAATGGCATATGAGATTGAAAATGCAAAGCTCGTGCAGTTTGAAGGATGTGTCTATGTTTACATTCTACTACCCCATTTTGTTGAGGGCTAGAGACACGGGAACGTTGAGAAATGATTCCATGATCACTAAAGAAAGTATGCATAGAAACAAATTTGCTCCTATCAGTATTAATTATTTTAACTTTCTGGTGGAATTGTGTTTCAGCATAGGCAATAAAGGATTTGAGTAATGTTTGTGTGTTAGACTTATGGTGCATGAGATAGACCCAAGTGCTATCATCAACAATAGTAAGGAAGTAGCGAGCACCAGAACGGAAGGTAATATATCACAATATATTTGTTTCCTAATCTATAATATTGACAAGAATCATGGTGAGGATCTTTGACTTTCTCAACAGTTTTTAAGTCGCTACTTGTAGTTACAATCCCCTTTATCACAGCATGTTTAAATGAGTATGAATTAGAAATTTGTTTCGAGCTTGAACTGCGTTGCTTCTCGGAAATCTTCTTGTTTTTCATTGCGAAACAATTTAAGAAGCTAAAAGTGGTATGCACATACGACTGGTCATGTCTCAGAACTCTATTGCTCAGCTTTCATCTGTTTCTGTATTGTTTCATCAAGTTTAATCTATTTTATTTCCTGAATGAACCCCTTTTAGATTTGATAAAAGATTTATGCTGTGTGTTCTATGGGATCAGTTAACCACAAACATCAAAGTTTGCTCCATTTGGTTATTTCTTTTGGGCAATGGTTTTAACAATAATAGTTCTTTTTATCTCTTCCACTTTTATGTGATGTAAGAAGATTGGTTAATGTTCAAATGAATAAGAGAAGACTCGATTAATGTTAAAAAGAGGTTATTTTATTTCTCCTTATTTTGTTCGTGAAACTAGTCTTTCAATTTTGAGTTGACAACAAAAAGACGGATAAAAGTATGAAAAAGAATTGTAAAATTGGATTCCCAGTGTATTCTTATTTCCCGATAGTGTAGTTCGAATTTTTCAGATGATGCTCCCATCTGGAATCACTGCACTTCTTAATATTATAACTATCCCTCCTGAGATGATGTATCCATTCTTTTCATTGTTTCCATCTTGCACATTATCCCTGTTTATAATCTGCATTACATACATACATGTATAAAAATGCATTCTATTTTCAACATTTTCCCTTTACGGGATCACTAATATATATTCAAAATAGGAAAAATTTGATCGAATGATTGCACGTACCAAAACATTTCTGCCGATCCTTGCATTCTTGTCAATTATAGCTTTTCTTATGTGTGAACCTTCTCCTATTCCAACAGGAATGCAGACACCTCTCTCTTCCCGGGCGCCATTCTGGACATTGTTTGTCTGTTACATAGTTACATTCAAGAAACAAGATATTCAGGACAAAAGGTGACTAGAGAAAATTCACTCTTCTTGTTGATCGAATAAAATTGCAGAAAAGAAATACAAAAATTTGTGTGCTTCTTACTTGATAGGTATCGGAACCCATAATGACTGAATCTTCGATGATGACTCCCTCACCAATTATTGTTCTCATTCCTACAACCGAACCTTTTATCATGCATTTCTGCTTGTAAGGAACACGAGAAACGACAGATCAAACAGTTTCGCATATATCATTTGTGATATGAATGAAAAATTTATGTATATTGGAATTCTGCTTCTTACGCTGAGAATGCAACCATTCCCAATGACAGAATCTGTAATAAGAGCATCGGTTATTAGAGTCGGAGGCAGATTCCGAGGTAAAGTGTAAACTGAAGAGTCTTTGTCGTAGAAGCTGCTTACAAAAGATGATGTATTCAGTAAAGGATGCATAGATTTTATTCTTTCATCTGTTCTGATATTAGAAGTTACTTACCTGTATGCATTCTTTGTTTTTCTGGTGCTTTCCATGTTAGCTCGGTAGTAAGCACCTATGCTCCTCATGTTCTCCCAAAAACCATCAAATTGATAAGCACAGATCTAGACATTACATGAAAATAAGATTTCCTCGTATTATATAAGGTGGGAAACCGACGGAATCCATGAATTAATAAAATAAAATAAAAAAACCAACCTTCATTCCTAGGGAAATTGCACCTGGAATTACTTCACTTCTCAAGTCATTTGCTAAAGGAAAATATTCCATCAGGAGCTTTCTCATGATGTTTTTGTTAACGACACAGATTCCCATGCTGGGGAAATTGTGATGAGCATTGTCATTGAATTTCACCGAATTTTTAACCTGAAAATTCGGATTGCATATAAAATATCATGTTATGTTGCTTGTTGACAGCTTAGATTAATTCATATAATTAAGAAAAAAAGAAGGTATGAGGTGACTTACTGACATGGACTTCAAAGGGTCCATCATAGGATTCTCTCTAAAATCTATAACTTGGCTTTGAGCATTTAATTTGAAAATTCCGAATCCTAAATCTTCATCTCTTGAACTACTCAATACTGAGACAGTTATATCAGCTTTACCGTTCCGGTGAGCCTCTATAAGTTTCTGGTAGTCCATTTTATAAAGGTGGTAGCCAGGAAGAACTAGAAACTCAATGACCGGATACTCCTCGAGCACCCACAAACACCTTCTTATTGCATCAGCAGTTCCCTAAAGAATGTTGAAACGTACACTGAAGTAAAAATCAAAAAAGAATTTAATGAAGTAGATCTAACTGCAATTGTATTCATTTAACCTGAAACCAGTCATGGTCTTCTGGACTCTGATACGCTGCTATAACTTCAACGAATCCATCTTTTCCAAGACGTGCCCCAGCATACGCTCTTGAAAGGTGAGAATTTAGAGAAGTAGAGTTAAACTGCGTAAGAGCGTAGATTTTGGTAATGCTGCTATTGATGCAATTGCTGACAACTGCATCAATTAGTCTGTAATTTCCAGATATAGGAATGGCACCTTCTGCTCTTCGCTTTGTCAATGGATAGAGTCGTGAATGTGAATCATCACCGAAAACAATTGCTGCGACGCTCTGACACTTAAAACGCGTCAATGCAATCATAAGATACATTTTGTTAACAACATACAAAGTTAGGAAATGTAGCAAAATATTGAACTCGAAAAATTATGACCTGGCTTGCTGGGGGGTACAGAAAAGTTGGACATTCATACTGCTGTGAATTTGTTATTGATAAAATCTTAGGAGAGGCTGTATTGAGGTTTGATGCAGGTTTATAACAGTTAGACGGAAGCCTAATTTTGAGATTGAATGAAGGAGAAAGAGACATCAGATCGATAATAATATTTTTGTTAATTTCCTTAGCTTCTTCATCCCTCCATTAACGAATTTAAGAGGGAGAGTAACAATGGAATATTTAGGTTTCTTCTTCCTCATGAGATGAATGTCTGCTCATCAAATACCAAGTAAAGTGAAGACAATATTTTTAGTGCTTAACAAATCACGTGTATTTTCCCCTGTGACAATGTTTCTCTTGAGAAGACCATTTCGACCTTCCCTTATTTGGGATACCTGTTCGTGATCTTCCTTCTGTTACATGAATAGAAAGAGTTGTTACAACCAAGGAGGGGCATTCTAGTCTTTACATCTTGGAGCTTTGAGGAATATACATTGAGAATGGAGTGGGTGCCAAGGTAGGCACTGTCTCCAGCTTTTCATGTATTATAGTTTCTTTGTCCTATAATCTTGTGATCACGTGACTGATAAGCTTAGACACAATTCTATTTACTATTTGCAATTATTTACAAATTGAAGACATTCTTAACGACAAAAAATATCCTAACAAATCCCCGTACCCTTTTCACCAGAAAGCGTCTTATTCAATGCATTTACTAACAAGAAATGTCCTCGCAACGTTGTGGAAGGTTTCATGCAGTGGACAAAGGAACAAAACTGAAGATATAGCTTAGTTGATACGCCTTGGCCTAAAATTGTCTTCAAAGTTGTTGGTGTTAGAAAATATGGGCCATGGGTCGCTTATGTGGGGTGAGACCTACAAGTTATTAAAATGAATTGAAGGGAATGGTTTGAAAATAATTCAAACTCTCATAACTTTTGTCAACTCCCACAAATTCTCAAGCTTTTACATAACTCCAATAACTTTGTCTTGCACTTAGAAGAAATGAAAAAGTTGGCAATAAGATGGTGAAAATTTGTATAGAAAAATCACCAAAATTGAAATACGTTTGGAAATACTGTTTTGGCATAAAAACTCACAAAAATTGGCATTTAGGTTGTGGGTAATAATCTCTTTTTACTGTGATCGGGATTGAAACAATTGGAGTGTAAGAAAAATGTAGATTTGGAGTTTTGAAAAGTAAGGTGATTCAATCATTCAAAAAATCTTGGAAATCATCTCGAGTAAGTATCTTAGCCCGAAATTCATGTTAAAGTATGTTGTAAATTAATCCATTGGTATCAAAGCCATAAAGTTGAATTTTTTGCTGTAATACATGCTTAAATATGCCATTACATGATACAATTGTAATATTAATTTTATATGTAAAGTTTTGAAACATTATATGGTCTTTAGTCACATCTTTTGATAATTTACTGATTAATATAAATTAATAATTATGTAGTAAAATTAGTATTGTTAAAAAGGTGTTTTAATGAGCTCCAGCCATATAAAGAACTTCATTGGAGTTAAAACGAAGAAGTTTTGAAGTTGTAAATTTGAATTTTTACATAAAAATCGGTAAAATTTGAAATTTCATCACACTGTGTTTCGTGCTTCCCATTTGATATGGTTAGATAGATCTTTTCAAGACCTTTATAACGATATAAAGATTATTAATTTTGGCGTTGAAATGAACAAGTTATGGCCTCCCGAAAGTTGGATGTAAATCTCATTTTTTGAAAAAAGATTGGTAAATTCGAAATTTCATCACATGATAACGGCGTGGTGGTGCTAACGTGCCCCACTTTTTTTTTTATTAATTTAAGAAAATTATTACATATTGGTCCTGCAAGTAAGGGCGTGTGTGGAACTCGATTTTAATTCCAAAAATTGTAGATTGGTTCTTGAATTATTCTTGATTTTTTCAATATAAGTAAATTAATTTTTGGATAGTTAAAAAATAATAAAATAAATATATATATATATATATATATATATATATATATATATATATATATATATATATATATATATATATATATTAACTTGTGTAACTTCTGATTTTTTTTATTTTTTTTAAATCGATAATATTTATTAGATGGTATTTGGCTAGTGAGAACCTTTTATTTTTATTTTTATTGAAGTGCTTTCATTATTTTTTTAAAACGAAAAAAAAAAAAGCATTTAAAATATCATGTTTTAATATACGTTCATGAGTTGTGTGAGTCTTTGATTAGGTTATGTGATCTATTATAATTTATTTTTATTTTTTGTGTTTGATCAAATATTAATGAATCTATACACTTATAGTATCGTTAAAGGGAATGCTAGAAAAGCAAAGATTATAAAACTTATTGAAATTAATAATGGATTTGGAGCATGGCCTAATGGGACACGTAAATATTTTTGGGACAATTTTTTTTTTTTTTTGATAAGCAGAATATGAGAATTCTGACGTCAGTTCTCATTTGTCAGGATTGTGTTGCAACAAATATTAAAGTGTTGTTGAGAGTCTGTATAATAAAACTTAAATGATGTGAGTTTTATTCTTCGATTATAATTAGAATTATTCTGAAAGAATTAATTTGTGATATCATAGTATACGTCATAATAGGATAAATGTGCATGTTTATACTTTTATTGTACTTTATGGAATTATCTTATTGAATTACATGATATCTATTAATTCATAAATTGCTATGAATGCTAAGGTCAATAGAATAGTAAGGTTTTTACTTAGACTCTATTGATTATCAGTTGAGTGATAGTCCGATAATTGAAAGATTTAGAGAAAATTTTTACTTAGAACTATTTGATTCACCAAGTGAGTTGGAGTTTTCAAACTAGAAGAATTAATGTAATTCTCTCTTATAACTCATGGAATTTTGCGTTATGAAATTAAGTCTATGATAGTGAAACAATAGGATTACGGACAATGATTGAGAATATAGTGAACTTTCGACTATGTGCCTAACGTTAAACTATCGTATACTTTAATTTGCATTGATGCAAAATGATATATATGCATAAATGGGCATTGATTGAGAATAAAATGTCTCTAAAATCATGGCATCAAAATCTATAATTGTTGGCCTTATTAAAGGCAACAAGCCAATTGCAATAACATTTGACATAATAAGTTTTTCAGTTAGAAAAACATGATGTTTTAGATAGCATCAACCACGTAATTGAAGACCTGATGTGGGTTAGACTACTCTAGAGAACAAAGATCAAGAACTTTTTTCCTAGTACTGAGCATTTAAGTTGTTAAGTTATGTTATAGAAGATCTTTTATTTCTCAAATGTGACTGAACTCAGATGGTTAACATAGCGTTAACAATTTTTTTGTTGGTCACAATTTTTTTTGTGAATAGTAAGTTCAAACTAGTCTCATTTCAATGGATGGGAACTTTGAAGGTTAATGTGACTTACGAATTGAAGTGTCAATTTCCTCTATTGACACTACCCAACCGTGTGAGTTAAAAGACGTGCGACTTGATGTTGCTAAATCTCGAAGACATAAGCATGTCTAGTTTGCAATGTTCTAGTTTGCAAAAAAAATTGGATCTTAAACTTCAAATGAACTAAAACAAATGCGGATAATGAGGAGACTGAAAAATGGACCAAGAAGAACGTATCAGATAGAAATACGTCAAAGTGGTTTTGGTAGATGACCAATATTATAAAGGTTCGAGTGTTTCAACCACACGGTTTGAATCTCTTAGCTCGAAAGTAGTTAGGCTAAATGATATAACACTTGAATATGTTTTTCTTAGTGTTATTTACGTATCAACACTATACATATTGGACTTTATCTTGTGTGGATAATAAATTCAAGAGTTAGAAATCCATTTTATATGAGATCAAGAAGTGTCTTTAGTCTGCTGTCAAGTCTTTGACTTGATACATAGATATATACAAATAATGAAGATGGAGTAGAGGTTTATATAACTGATTATGCAACTTAGTGTTGCAAATTGGAGAAACTGGCCACTTATTTGATATTAAAATAGTATCGAATGCTCCAATAAACTTTATCTCATTTTCTGTTCTTCTAAAAGTGGTCTATTACTTGAACTTATACGTGGTAGTTCTATTCATCAATTGTGATGTTTAATTATGGTTTTGAATATTCGTGCAACTGTTTGATGTTTTAAGTTGAGAAAATCATTCAAGCTGTAAGAGCTAAACATCCATTAAGTAAATCCATTCGAATCTCTTGACAGATGAAGATGAAATTTCATATTTTTATTACATTTATAGATGGATTCATGCATTTAAATTGTACCTCTGATTTTCATAAGTTGAGAATATTATTGAATGTGATGAGACTTTGAGAATTGTTTGAGAGCGTGAATCTCTATCACGAGAGATCTATGACCTAGGTAGTGAAAAAGAAATTTTTATTAGATTGATTATTTCTTGATCGCCAATAATTATATGGTTTATTGGGAAGAAAGAACAAAATATTATTGAATGTGATGAGACTTGAGATAATATAGTATAATTTATATATATTCTTTTGGAAAGAATATTGGTTAACTGCATGTGTTACTTAATGGATTTTTCTTAATATCAGTACCTTTAGAATATATAAACTTTGGACACGTAGATAACCAAATATGGATTGTCTTAAACTCATAATCGATTATGTAAGTTCTTGATAATGAGTTTGGCAATATGAGTCTATTAAGAATGAGATGTATCTCTAAAATACACATAACAGTTCAAAAATGTACTTAAGTGAGATTTTGGATGGATGGATATTGGGTCGTAATATGTGACATTTGACTTTTTTTTTCCTAATAGGGGAGAAAATTTTGGAGAATATTATTCAATTTGATATTATGTGTATTGATAAATCGGTTTTGAATACATAAGAGTTAGTTTAAACTTTTGATTCAAGTGGGAGTAATATGTTTACAAGTGTGAGCTATCTATCCGAATGATAGCTATCCAAGAACTATCTAATTTCAATTATTCTTGGTTCCGAGTGAGAGTTAAGAGATATTTAATTTCAATGATTATTGATTCAAAAATTCAATGGAGAAATTTGAAGAAAGTTATGGATAGTATATATGGAGTATAGAATTCCAACCTAATTTGAGGCGTGGTGAAAGTTTTAATTGGACATTATGTTTATTGAGAACATTCAAGTTCTTAAAAATTAAATGAAAGACTAATGAGTTTATAATAAATAAAACTCATTTTTTTAAGCAACGGTTATACTCAATATGAATATATATATTGAGTCAGACAAAAAAAATTTCTTAGATGTATTATCCACTTCTATACGTTGATGCTAATCATGATAGTGTGTTTAAATTTAGATTACACTAAAAAGACTTATAGACTGTATTTTTATTCTCAATTGAGAATTGATTGAAGAGATCTACATGAAACGATTTGTAGGTTTTATATTAAAAGCTCTTATAGTATTAAGGTAACTTCTTAGTTATACTTGTAGCCTAATACGGTCATCTTGACACTAGTACTTGAGTTTTAATAGGGTTTAAATCTCATACAAAATTTCATCATGTGGATGAAATTTATTGTATTTATGTAAAAGTTTGATGGTGGGTTGTAATTTTAATTTTGATGTTGATGACACTATATTAGCTAAGCATAAGAATGAGTGCATTGAGACCATTTTGAAATGGTTGTCCTTAATTTTTGAGACGAAAGACATATGTTTAGCAAATTGTATATTTTTTGTTAAAAAGATTCTATCGTTGATGCTCCTATGTCGAAAGGTGACCATATGAGTCTTCAGTATGTACAAGGACTACACAAGTACAAAAAAAATATCTAGAGAACCATTTCTAGCGCGATTAAGAATTAGAAGTATGCTATGCCCTAATACTTGTCGTGTCATGGATCTAGTCAGTATGTATCGATGTTGTCCTTCGAAAGGATATTGTGATACCTGAAAAATGCTGCTGTTAGTTATTCTATTTGTTGTCAAATGAATAGCTTGTGATTGGAATAGATATGTAAATATCGACTAAAGATGAGAGTTAGTCGAAAACAAATAGTTATTAGACTTATACAATCTTGCTATATAGAGTAGCAAGAAGCATATCTTATTTTATATATATATTGACAGTTGAAGAAATTGTTTGGTATAGATGCACAAAGAATCTAATGATATTAGTTGAAAATGTAAGATCAATGATAATTATGCAATTATCTCATGAGGATCTCAAATATCATGATGAAACTAAACACTCGAGAGAGACATTAGCAAAGAAAGTGTCTTTACAATATATCTACGTAAATGATGGTTTGTAATCATCATACTCTAAAGATATTTAGAGATATACTTGGTAATATCGAATCTCTAAAATTACGTAGAATATGATACTTAGTGTATCAGAAAACTCTTAATTGAGTTTTATCTGCTTATAGATGAACAATTTTGAGTTCGTGCATAATCTATTATTGGGATTACGAGATAATATTTTGCGTACACATATAAAGTATGTCAAACATGTTGAGATTGACTCACTCACATGAACAATCGCTTCACACATTTTGGAGTGTGCTGAGCTGAGACATAATAATCATGTTGTGTACATGATTTGTCGTCTTGATGAGATATTAAGATGAGATTGCAACAAGTAATCGAAATGGATTTTGCTAATCCATTAAACCTATTTAATAACCATATCGAGTTCTCAATTTGAGATTGCCAAGAGGAATGAACATAAGGAGAACTCAAGTTCCCTAAGAATGAGAGAAAACATCGTAGCGCGTATTTCATACCACGTGTGCTTTTACGACCAATATTGGGTAAATGGGTGAATGGATCCCTACCTCCTCATTGTATAAGACCTTGAGGTTTATATAACTTCATAAATACCCTTATGGCTTTTGACAACTTCTTGAGATTTAATTTCAGTGTTGCTACTTTAGCATGTTGCAAATAACTATGATTTTTTTTACCAATATTTATATTTGTATTAATCGGATGGACAATTGTGTTTAACCATTTAGGGTATCGAACACGGTTATGAATGTAATGATAAGATGTGGGGTTCAAGTATGTTCAATAAATATTTGAGGAATCGGAAATACTTGAATTAATGTTAGAAAAATAAGTTTGGGTATAGCAAGATGTACGTTCCTATAGTAGAGCTACTATATATCCCTAACATATTTATAGTATTGTGAGCTCTAATATTACTCGTTGGTCGCACAATCTATTTTTCGTATGAATTTTTTGGGAGATAAATCTTGAGAAGGATATAACGTGCGACATTCGTTGTCACTTGATCGGATCAAACCCATCATGTGCGAGTGAAAGATATTAGAAAATATGGGTCATGGATCGTCCATGTGGGGTGATCCGATCCAAGTTATTAAAGTGAATTGGAAGTAGTGGTTTGAAAAGAATTCAAACTCTTAACTTCTCTCAAATCCCACCAACTTTCAAGTTTTTACATAACTCCTATAACTCTGTCTTACACTTAGAAAAGAGCAAAAAGTTGACAATAAAATGGTGAAAATTCATATGGAAAATATTACCAAAATTGAAAAGCACCTAGAATCACCATTTTGAGATTTTGGAAAGCAATGTGATTCAACCATTCAAAAGACCTTAAAATTCATCATTTCAAGTAAGTATTTTAACCCGAAATTCATGTTAAAAGTATGCTGCAAATTAATTCAGTTGGACTATGAAACAGACAAAAATCCACTTCAATGGTAAATCCCGATCATTGTTGATCAATACGATACACAAAATTGTCTTCACAGGCATGATTTTACATGTGAAACACAGCCTAATCAATAAGATTGACAAAATTTTTAATAAATATGTTTGCATAGTACATGTTTCTAACCCGTCAATCGTCACTCTTTCTCTTCTTCTTTTTCTCTTTCCTTTTGCTTGTGGTTTCAACTTCTTCACTAGGCTCAGAGTGCTTTCTCTTCTTTTTCTTCTCCTCTTCAGCTTCAACATTGACGTCTGCATTTTGTACCTCAGCATTCTCAGCTATATGTTTCTTTTTCTTCTTTTCCTTTTTACTGACTGCCTCGTGTTCAGGTGCTGCACCACCCATATCATCATTTGACACATCAGCAGCCTCTTCAGCATCAGACTTCTTTTTCTTTTTCTTCTTCATCTTCTTTTTCTCTTCATCAGCAACAAGAACCTCGTTGTCGGCTTCCCCATCTGCTTCATTCTTTCTCTCTTGGCTCTTTTCATCAGTTTTCTCAGCCAATGGCTCGGTCAGTCCAAGAAGGGAATCAGCTGAAGGATTGTAAGTCTGCACACATGATAAAATTAAATTAAGAAGCGAACGGAAAATTTTATAGCGAGAAACAGTTGAAACAAGCCAATGACCTTGGCAGGTGTGATCAATCCGCCTGACCCCTTGCGATCCTTGTCGTAGAATTCTATCTTAGGTTTTCCTTTAGCAGGTCCAGCAGATCGACTGAGCTCTCTGCCTTCCAAGTTCCTTAACCGCGCTTCAAGCTGTAGAAATTGAGTGAGAAGTCATAAAAAAAAAGGGATAATAGGATGAGTGAAATTTTATCATAACTTAGGAGTCACATACCTTGGCTCTATTTTCCAATCCCATGGAGTTATCTTCACCATCTCCAAGGGCATCATATCGAATAGCCAATGCAGTTTTGGCAGCTAGAGACCGTGAAATTTTACCCTTGTGTTTGGGTGCTGCCTGACCAATTAAAGATGCGTGATATATAAGACCATATTTTGGAGTTGCGTGCTTAGTCTTCAGAGCTCTGAAGAGAGCCTTTTCCGCACCAAGTATCTGAACAGTACTTCCAGGTTGCTTTGCAAGATTCAATAAGCTGCCTCCATGAGCAATAAGGCGAGCACCAACGAGCTCTCCAACTAGAGCGGTGAGGTTTGGGGCAATGGTGTTCATCCTGCTTTTTAAATAATCATACAGTTGAGCTCTATATTCTGCAAGTCATAGAACTTGGTTGCACAGATCTTTAATATTCTCCAAATCAAGGTCACTGACTTCAGTTACAATGGAAATCATGGAAGCTTCTTTCAGCTGTGTCTCCACTTCTTCTGGGAGTATCTATGAACGGTTTAAGGGCATATATAAGAATTAACACAATATATTTTACAAAGGTAATTGGAATAAGAAAATGGAAAAAATTTCAAGCTCTCCCAATCTGCTGCCCAAGAGAACAAATAATGTGCAGAAACGTGAAATTTTACCCAGTTGATAAAAGTTACAATCTGAAAAGAAATCCAACCATTCCTGCTCAAGTGTGCTACGCCTACACGTATACTGTATACCAGGTATGTCTTGAATGAACTTGTTGATAAAACCATAAGGTGGACCAGCAATATTTAAATGTATTCTTGAGTAGCAGGTCTATGGCCCTTGGATTTAGGGGACTTTTACCTAAAACCTAGCAGCAACCCTTCATGAGGATCCACGTCGTTAAACTGAAGTCTTCCACTTTTATTTGCAAACAAAAAGATCATGCAACCCAGTACAGGCTTCAGTTTTTAAAGCGAATCAGCTGGACAAAATTGAGACACTATTGGAGATTTGAACCCGTGTATCACAGTTCTCATACTGGTAAGTTTATACGTTGTCACATGGAATGAACATTTTCTAAGTAAAATGAGATGACGGACTGGGGAATAATAAAGAGACTAAATTTCTACCTCTGAGAAGTCAAGTTTTGCAGCATTTGTGCGGTTACCCATCAACTTAACAGTCTTGGCATAAAGAATGTTGTCTTGTACAATCTTGGCAAGCTCTGGAAAGTGCCAGCCATACCATTCTCTAACCCTCATTGCGTATGTGTTTAGCTCTTTGTCAAGGTCATCCAACAAGCTAATGGCTTGTATAATCATAGTATCAACCTAGTATGACAACGAACAGGAGCTCACGGATTAACAAAAATATAGATATTCACATGATAATGGTAATTCAAGCAACGGTCAACCTTTATTGAGAAAAGTATAGTTAACTACCAAAGAGCACTAACTAGAAAATGGCAAATAAAACAACCAAAGAGACTCCTGACTCCATAGAATGACCAAAAAAGAACAATGTTATTTAGAATAACACCATACTTCAAGCTTAATTAAATTGATTTTCACTCTTAACAAAATGAATTGACTTGTAAAGGGTGAAAGCTCCGTAAAGGAAAAACTGAAAATAATATACCACCAACTTTTCATTTTTTCTGACAAGTGTAACCAACCAACTGCCATTTCAAATTTACCGAACAAAGAATTACGACACTATGTATTAACTTCCATATTATTGTAAACAGTGTTCTAAAAGGCCACCTAGGCGCGCCTTGCGTGAAGTGTGACCAAAACGCCAAGTCAAATGGGTTAGCTTCTTATTTAGCGGTTAACGACAATTGTTTACTGCTAAAGCGCGCCAAGGCACGCATTACCTTTTTTTTTTATAATTCTTTGAAGTTAAAAATTATTAAATGCTAAATTCTTCAGTTTGCCCTAATTTAAATCAAAACAACCATTTGAACCCAAAAGTCAAGTGACCAATGTGAAGTATTAAATTATTAATTGGGTTGTTACATTTTATTTACTGATGAGTGGTGAATAATTACTTGAATATGCTTTGCTACAAATTATTTAAATTTGAAACTTATATTTTTGTTGGAAACTTTGAAAAAAATTAATAAAATTCCTATAAATTTGTCTTAAATATTTAGTAAATATTATTTTTAATTGAGTAAGTATTAAAATAAGAAAACGCATTTTTACGTTTTTTTACGCATATACCTCGTCTAAGCTCGCCTAGCCCATAGCTCGGCCTCCACGCATCGCCACGCATTACGCCTTTTAGAACCTTGATTGTAAATTATTAGCAACAGAACTTCTGTTAATTTGAGTTCCGATAGAAAGAAAAATAAGAATAGCAACTAATCAAGATCTTTTACCAATTATAAGAGATAGCAATATTAAAAACTAAAAAGTAAAGTTTTGTTCCTTACTACAAGACCTCATTGCAATTCATTTTGTAAAAGCTCGATTGGAGAATTTTGCCAACAGATATCTTGACAAGTTCAATTTCCTACGTGTAGCGATGTTTAACACCATATAAAAAAATAAAAAAATTGTCAATCATAAGAATTGAAATTTTGGGCGTCTTGACAATGTGTACGAGCAATAGCAAGGATCTCTTAAAGATGTCGATAGCTTCTATATACCTTTCATCATAAGGTCACTTCATTTTTTACCTTTTGTTTTCTTATTACGAGGTGAAGTAAGGTTGAAAGCATCTATGAAATAAAACGACTAAAGAAAAACTACAAAATAATTCACCTTGTCAGGACTGAATTTCAACTTGTATCTTGACAGGCTGTGAGATAAACCCAAGCTCATTGGGGCCAAATCTTGAGAAGCAAGACCAGATATAAGTTCAGTCAATTGACTTCTCGCCCCTCTCATCAGTTCCATGACAGCATTGTTATGGACACATTCAATTTGCTGCAAGGCATTAAACGATTAGCTTAGCTTATAGGGAAGCTTAAGTATTGTATGCTAGAACTTAACCGCACATCATGTTTTCAATAGATCAGTGTAAACGCACCAGTTTCTCCTTAATTGCATTTCCGAGTTTAGAGTCAGCCACCGCTAAAATATCATCTTCACAATGAGAACGGAGGAATTTGCGAAGACTTTTGCTGGGTTTGCTATCAATCAGTAAGGTAGCTGCTGACAGCGCCTCTGATGTGTTCTCAAACTTGGAAAAAGCCTTTAGCTTGACAACCTATTGGTAATATAGAGCCAATGGCTAAGTAGACCGATAAACAAAGGGCAACATTACAAATTCATAGCTGTATACTACTTAAAAAGCGTCCTTACAGAAAAGTTCTCATGACATTTGAACTTTGATATAAGAAATGAAACAGTTATGAGTTAATAACGATAATCAAGACAGAAGCAGAGAAGAAAAATCATCTGCCCCCTCTGTTTCTTTTATCATTTTTCCAAAGGCTGAAGCGGAAGTTGAATATGCATTAAATAATAATAATAATACTAATCATCCAGCCTGCTAATGCAATAAAATCAAATTTGACAACTATATATATGCTATTCAAAAGGAAAATAAGCCCAAAAAGTAACTCCAACTTTTATCCAGTAACATTAACAATTCCATATACAATTGAAACATATACGCTTATATTGACGGATGAAAACAAATAAATTAAGAAAAATTACCTGTCTAGCTGAATCAGCAGTAGAGAACTCCTTCCACAAGTCCTGTAATACGAGCCAAAAAAAAATCATCATCAAATCACTCATACACTAGAACAATGAAGCATGAAGTTGCGACAATGAAGGAAACGGGGAGAATTTAAAAAAAAAAAAAAAAAAATTTACAAAGAAAAATACCTCAACTTTGGATAGCTTGCCTTCATCCAGGACTTTGAAAAGGGCAAACCCCGCTGGGGTTTCGAACAGCAGTAACATTCTTCCTGCTCTAAACCGTCGACCAGTCGACGCAACCAAAGTCACAGCTTTCCTAGAGCTAGGTTTTGGGGGGAAAAAAAATAAAAAACAACAGCACAGGGGTTTAAGAATGTAAAGGGTCAAGAGTTTTGTACATATATAGTATGGTACACTGCAGCCGTAGATGATAATTGATAAGGTTTGAGTAGTATTTCAATAATTATTACTCTTTTAACGATAATTACGCAAAATTCCATGGATGACCTTTTATTTTGATGAAAACCCCTCGAATTAATTAAATGAGTGTCTACAGAACTTTATTCAGGTTTATTCGGTCTCATTAATTTACTCAATACTCTAGCCAATTATTGTACAGTTATGACAAAAAAATTCACGTGACGAATGAAAAAACGGCGTGGCAACATGCGACGTCAATGAAGGACAGGAGGCAGGAGGAATTAACAATTTTAGTCCGTTTAACATAAACGCTTTTCCCTTAAGGACAATTAAAATTTCAATTGGGAACTCCTGAATTTAATATTATTTTTAAAATCAATCAAAATCTCTGACACCCTCATAAAATTCTCTTTCTATATTTAGAGATGATTGTGCTGATGAGTTTCAACATCTGCAATATACTGTTGATGATATTAGTCCCCTGAGAGATGCATTTGAGACTCAAATTGTGAAACTAAAAGTGGTGGTGAAACTCGGCGTTGAATCACGTTGGTGTTGGATAATCCTGATTACATGGAGGAAATTGTACACACACAGTTAGTAAATGAGTGCAATGGTCGCTAGTAGTGACGATGGAGGATGGCTTATAAAGCTAAACTTTCTTAAGGATTTCGCTTTCGATTTGTATTTCCATTTGACGTGAAAATCAAAGAAGCAGATAACAGGCTCATATTTCTGCTGCAGCATTTGGCTCTCTACACATACAATTCTTTAATCTATGAATTATTTCTTCCAGTAGACAGTTTACCTCCCAAGGCTCTTTTCATTTTTTTCTCTACAAAATGTTAACTAAACACCTGTCATGTACAATATTGGCATACAAATACCAAAGAAATTAAACGAGTTTATTGAAAGAATGCAATATCTATTAACAAATGGTGAGTATACAATGGGAAACTATGGTTAAGGGAATGGTGAATCTTTCCATAAATGAGTGCTAATTCTGTGCTCTATCATGTTCCGCAAGTGTAATGCGACGCTCTTATTTCTTGTGAATATCATCATGTCTTCTAGATTAATTACATCCACAATTTAATATTGATAATTATCTTAGTCGTGATTAATTATTCTTTTAAAGTGGAATGTATTTTGAACTCCCTAGATATTTTGAGTACTCATTGCATTAATTGAGTCAATTGATGAATATTTAGTTACCAAAACGAAATCAATGTACCCATAACTGATGCTTTTAAATAGGAATTTAGTAAACTAGTAGGACCAATTTAAGGCTTAAATAAGTTAACATGAATAATAAGGGGTTTCTTCAGTCAATTTTTTTCAAATTAAACCTAATTATACTTCATTAGGATTTAAGAGTAAAAAAAAAAATTTGATTCAAATTCACGCACACATCTTGACACGACCCGCCTCGAATCACTCTAATGGATTCAACACATGTCGTGCGCCGATGATAGATACCAGCTAAGTGTCGGACCCACCACCAAGGAGGTAATAAAATATATGAGTTTGCAACTCAGTGAGTGGATAGTCGCATATAATACATATTACTGAAAAATCTAATTTACTTTCTTACTGTCTTAAGAGATTCTAATTTTTTTTTTCTTTTTTTTTTTTTTTTGAGCTAGAACATACTAAAATCATAAAATTCTTACTCTAAATGACCAACCGTAAAATATGTCGAGTGTAGGTAATCTGTATCGACAACCATATGGGTAAAGACGTCATTTCTGTAAGTTAAAATCATAATCTGAAATCCATAAGATAAATTGTAAGCTAAAAGCTAATAATCCACTGCATACTGGATAATCACATCAAATTAATGAGTAAGCTAAAACCATAATCTGAAATCCATAAGCTAAACTGCAAGCTGGGAACTGTAAGCTGAAAGCTAATAATCCACTATACTGGACATCAAAATATACCCCATGTAGTCTTCTGCTGATGATCTAAAAGCTAGAGTCATATGCACATAAATTATTGTCGAATGGATTTAAGATAAACAAGTATGACAAGTGTGTACGCATAAAACATACATCGAAAGCCTATGTGATTGTTTGTCTATATGTAAACGACATGTTGATAATGAATAATAATTACGAAATAATACTAAACACGAAGAGAATGTTAACGAAACATTTTGATATGAAAGACTTGGGTGTGATTGATTTGATATTAAAGATTAAGATCTCTAGAACATTAAGAAAAATTGCACTTTCCTAATCTCACTACATTGAGAGTGCACTTAAAGTATAATGCACTCGAGGAAAGTTATGCGAAAACCCTTATTAACACATTTTTACAAGTATTAATAAAAAGGGTAAATGCATGTCATAACAAAAGTATTCACAGGTTATATGCAGTTTAATGTATATTACAAATTGCACTAGACTGGATATAGCATTTGATGTGAATAAATTTAGCAAATTCACAAGTAATCCAAGCCATGATCATTAAAAGGTTTTGACAAGGGTTCTTAAGTATTTGAAGTATACTTTAGCTTATGGATTACACTTCACAAAATATCCCGCGGTATTGGAAGAATATTGTGATGCAAATTGAATATCTGACATAAAGAATTTCAAGTCTACTAGTGGTTACGTATTTATCATGGTGGAGCTATTGTGTTATGAAAGCTGACAAAGCAAACATGTATGGCTTGATCAATAATGTAATCATAGTTTATTACTTTAGACAAAGATGGAGTAGAAGCAAAATGACTTCATAAATCCTTGGAAAATATTTCATGTTAGCCTAAGTCGGTATTTGCAATAGGTATACATTTTGATAGTCAATCGGCCATTGAAATAGCACAAAGCAGAATGTATAATAGTAAGTTTGGACATATATATTGTAGAAACCATATCATTAAGCAACTAATCTCAGATGGTATTATCTCCATAGATTATGTGAAATCAAAGGAATACATCGTGGATCCACTTACAAAAGGTTTATCGAGAGATCAATACGTTGTCTATCGAAAGGAATATGATTAAAGCTTACGACGTAAAAATCTTTGTAATAGTAACCCTACATTGTTGATTGAAGATTCCAAGATCTTGATTCAAAGGGATAACTAAGTTATGAAAATTCAGTGAAATACTTAGAAAAATACTCTCTAACTCATTCATATGATAATTCAATTGCTTTCTGCAGAATGTTAAATGTTAAGATATGCTTTTAATGATTCATATAACTTGATTAAGTCAAATAGAATAGGGCAGAATATTATTAATAGGAGGTTGGCTATGTAAGTGTGAGGTGAGGCTGCTTCAACAAAAATTGTTCGAGATTGAAATTTTTTAAACACGTATGAAACTAAAGAGTGGTTCAGGGTCAAAATGAATCAATTCATGAGAACCATGAATGATTTAGGGAAAACATATGTGTAAGTATTGTTATCTTGGTTTACACTAACGGCTGATTGACTCAAGACATCACATTTACCAGTTAACCAAGTAAAGTATTTCAATAAGAAAGGTTAAAGTCGGAAGTTGCCTTACCTGATGCAATATTTTTCTGTTCTCTCTACAATGCATCATATTTTCGCATAACATGAACATATATATAAATTTTCATTCATTTGGGGGATTGTTCGAATTTGGTTTAAAGATTGAAAAATTTTGGTTTAAGTATAAACTTAAAAAGTGTCTTTGTGTCAATTCCGACCAAATATTCGGACTTGATCCGATAGTCAAATTATAAAAATAAATAGACTAACTTATTTCACTCGTCGAATAGATCGTTATATATATTTGAAATCTCAAAACCAATTCCGAATGAATGAGAAATTGCGGTTCAAAGTTGAAAAGAAAATGAAAAGAAAAAAGGCCAAAATCAGCTAGCAATGCCGCTCGAGAGGCAAGCTAGCGCCAAGCAAGCGGCGAAGCTATCGCTTGAGCAATAAGCCAACGCCATGAAAGAAAAAATCTTTTGCTGGAAATGTGTTACTGGCGCTCGATGGAGAGGCAAGCAATAGCAAGGGACGCATCCTTTCTTGAAAGTTGTTGAATTTTGGAGCGTGTCTTTTCACCTACAACTTCTCCTCTTCTATAAATAGGACAACTTGGATGTCCGTCGTGAATCATATATCATTGCCATTGAGTCTTGCATCAAAAACTCTTACAAAACTCTCCAAAACTCATTCCAAGAGTTATTTTCTTGTAGAGAGAAGAAAATCGTTTGAGTTCGTTGTTGCTTGTGGTTTGAAGTGCATCTACCACAAGTTGTATTCGTTGTATTTTGGGAGATAAGTGTCGTAATCCATTAGCACCATTGCGGGACAATTTTGTTTTAAGGAGAGAGTGTTTTATCACTTGTCTTGGATTTTCTTTCATCTTTCATTCTCCTTACTTTCGTTTCATTTTCTTTTCTATATATATTGAGTGTAATTACGTGTTCATCCTGTTTTCTTTTCATTTGATTCTTCTTAAGTTAAATTAGACGATCGGTATTAAAACTAAAAACAGAGGGATTGCATTTAATTCTTGCTTCTAAATCCATAACCGAAGAACTGAACCTATTAATTTATTTTTTCGATAATTAAACCAATCAATGAATGAATAAATGGTAGGTAAGTATTAGAAATATCATAAAAATATTTTATTTTTATTACTTTTAACTTGTATTCATATTTCATTTTTTTCACATATATTTGATAGCTTGAAGCGATGAAACCAATGAGATAGAAAGGAAATTCGCTTATGTTTGACTATTATTATTATTTACACTTTGGTGGTTGAGTTTTAAATTTGGACTATGTTTGTCCGTTTATATTAAGATGAACATATCATTTATTAGATTGTTGTGTAGTTTCAAATATTAGGGAATGAAAATAGTTATTGAAATTGTGACATCATTGAATAACTTAATTATAGATTCGAACCAAACTGTACCACAGTTAAAATTGAAGTCAACGATTTCATTTACAAGATATCATAATTTATTGTTAGGTTCTTTTTGAAATTGAACAGAGTCGGATCATGTCCACCTCTACAATGATCTTTGCAGTGAAGTTAGAACGAAAAGTTCTCACTATTTGTGATCAATTAAGAAATTTTGTTAGGAGACAATTCGACATAAAATCAAATTCAATTTGAAGAGGGAATTTTCTTTGTAGTTTTTAGAGATTCTTGTCTTCATACACAGACGGAGTGGGAGATGCACAAACCAACAACATATTGTTGAGGTTGGCCTAAACATGTTAAATTCTAGCGTGATCCTTTGCCCAAATAATTTCCTCATCAACCCCCACTTCCAGTTGTTTAGTTTGGCAGCAGGGGTCTTGAACATTTCCGGAGAGTGTGAATGGGTCATTAATCTTTAAATTAGGTTGCACTATCTTTAACCTTTAATAATATTTATAGCAGCACAAGTCCTTTCGGATTGATTCAATTGAATTAGGCGTTAAATCAACATGTAAATTTGGTAGCACTATCCTTAAATCTTTTTAAGGACAAAGCTGTCTATAATGCGTAACCAGAGGCGATCCTAAGTTGAGCGACCGCATAGGGCCTCATCATTGTAGGGGCACCAAAAAAATTTGTTATTTTTGTATATATATATATATATATGTATAATTATATATTTAAAATATTTATTAATTTTAAAATTTAAAATTTAAATTATTATGTTAAGTTAAATGGCACAATATTTATGATAAATGAGTTAAAAGATAAACAAATGATGATTTTTATTTAATATTGTTGTATTTCTTATTCCTAAATTCATATCATAATAAGGTTTTTTTATTAAAGCAAAGGAAGTGATTTAGATGGTTTAGGCTCCTTCATAGTTAAATTCAATGTGTTGTGCTTAACTATTTTATTTATGAATTATTTCCTTATTAATTGTATGTAATTGCATAAGATACTAAAACTAAGAATAATGTAATTGACTAGTTATATTTTTCTTAAATAGTATCATGCTTTAAATAACGTCAAGGAAAAGGGAAAAGAGAAAAAAAAATTATTCATAGGAAGAAACATTTTGATAAAAATGCCACTATAGAGGATGCACAATCACTTGAAAATTATTTCATAACCAATTATTTCATTTATATAGTACATCAAGCAATTGAATCACCTGAACGAAGTTTCGATCAATTCAATTAATATGAAAAAAATTGGATTTCTATTTATTTTTGACAATTTAAACGCATTGTATGTGTAGCGCCCCGAGTTCCGTGAACCCGAAGTGCCACGTCATCGTCTTTTGCCCTAATTTTAATAAACAAATTTGTGGAAATAACCTAATTTTTTTTAAAAAAAAACACACATTCGTAATAGTAAACTTCGTCGGCAACAAAACTCATTTAAATAACTTAAGATAATTGTTTTAAAATTCAAATCTCAAATTTTTGAAATAACTGAAATAACAAGGTACATTAATAATGTTCAAAATGCGTAAATTTCAAAAGTAAATAACTTCGACTATTAATTCATGCCACCACTGCCCATCACACTCGACCATCTCCGAAATCTGCAAATATTGTTAAAATAACGAAATGAGTATTTCGAAGAAATACTCAGTAGACTCATCGCCGATAATTAATTTACAGAATAATTAAACACATAATTATGTAAAATATACAGTGATATCATCATCATCATTGATTCATTTTCTTGAAAACCATAGGCTCTATAAAATCATATGGTGTGGGTAGTCTCGTCTCATGCATTTAAGCACATAAATTATGCATAACATTCTCATCTTATCTCATAAAAGATACTAATATCTTCTCATGCATTAAAGCATATAAGTTATGGCAAGATAACAACATCATATATCTCATATGACATATTCTCATCTCATGCATTAAAGCATATAAATCACGTAAATTCACATAAAACGTGCAATTATAATTTAAACTAATTAATGGTGGCGAGTCTACCTCAATTATCTCCAGTTTCGTGAAAAGTGGAGCGGGAGGAAACCTCAATCTCCTAATCGTCTATACGTTTCGTCTAGCCAAAAATAGAAAATAAGTTTCGAATTAGTATTTCGAAATTTTAAAGTTTTAAAATGATAAAATAAAGTTTAGGAACTTAATTGGAAATTTATTAAAACTGGAATTTGAAAAGTTTAAGGACTAAAATAGACATTTCAGAATTTGTGGACTAACAGTGGGAAACCAGAACTTCAGGGACTGTTTTGTTTATAACAGAAACTTTGGAACTGAAATAAATAACTTAAAATAATAAAAATAAAGTTCAGAGGCTTAATTGGAAATTTATTAAACTGAAATTGAAAAGTTTAAGAGTTGAAAATAGATTTTTCAGAACTTGTGGGCTAACTGTGGAAAAATAGGAACTCCAGGGACTGAATCATTAAATATTAGAATTTTGAGACTACATTAAATAACTTTTAAATGATAGAAATAAAGTTCAGGGACTGAAATAATGACTTTTAAAACTAGGGGCTAAAATGGGTAATTTTTAATAAAATCAAAATAAATAAAAATCAAATTTCATTCACACTCTCTCCATTCCCGTCTTCTACAGAGGCGAGAAAGAGAGAGAGAGAGGGGCGACGGGAAAGGCTCTGCCTTTCCATTCGATCCCACCATCGGCCAGACGGTCGGTGGCTGCGCCACCATCTGTGGTGGCGCCGGTGCGTGTGGGGGCGACTGGGGTGGGTTTTGGCGCACGGGTATAAGGCTGGTCCGAGGCGGAGGGCTTGGGTTCTTGGTCTTCCGGTGGCAATCAAGCCGGAAATGGTCGAGAAATGAGGTAAGTTTAGGGGTTTTGGTTTTTTATTGGTTTTGTGCAGCTAATTGGGTGTTGGGGTGAAAAAAATGGTGGCTGCAGCTTGCGTTTTCCAGTCGGTGTTGGTGGTTCGAATGGTGGATTGGGCTGAGGTGAACCCTTGCAGTTTGGGCATGTGGTTGAAATTTGGGTGGCTTGAGTTGTGTATTTGCGGTTTTGGCTGGGTCTCGAGAGTTGGTGATTTGGGGCAGAGGAGGTGTTGTGGTGGTGAGGAGATGGTGGTGTTGATGCTAGAAATTGATGTTCTAGCATCAACATTGGTCTCCAAAATTTGAGGGAGTAGAGAAACTTACCAAAAATGGCTGCTAGAACGGTGATGATGGGAGGAAAAGAGTGTTATATGAATAGTAGAATTTTAGGACACAAATTCTTAGGAAACTAATTGGGCCAAGAAGTTAGGCTTTAAGGGTAATCCTAATAGGACTTAAATGGATTGGGCTAAAAATAATCCATATTCGGATTATCAAAATTTTGGACCCTTAAATAAAATATTGTACATTAAAATTATTAAAATTTGGATTTAAAAATGAAACGATAAGGAATTGATACTTTAAAATCATTCGAGGTTGGGCTCGACTAGAAAACGTTTTAAATTTGTTTAAAACCTTCAGAAATGGATTCGATTTGAAATAAATTTAAATTCATTTTATAACGGCTAGACGAACACGTTTTCATTTTAACGCTAGGGTTTAAAATTTAGCGACACATTTTTTTTTTAGAAAAATAATGTTATATAATTTAAAATTCTCGATCGCTACAGAATGATGTTGATTTGAAAGCATGTTGTGATTATCCTGACATTGTTTTAAGACATGTAAATTTTTGTGATCTTGATGACAAAGATTTGCTTTAAGAGTTAAAAAATTTGCGAAATCTTTTACCAAAAGAAACAAAGATAGTTATGATATATTAACTTATTTGAAATACCAAAAAGCATAAAAACAACTTTTGATATATTGACTTATTTGAAAATATTTGATCGTTTTTTAAATACATTTATTTCTTATAAAATATTACTGAACGAAATTTTTCAAAATTGAAGTTATTAAAATCTTATTTACAATCAACCATGTTATCATAACGATTGAATGACCTAACTTTAATATCTATATGATAAGATTTGCTAGAAACGAAAGTTTAATTAGTTAGTTTACTTCTAGAAATGCGAGAAGAAATATTTTTATATGATTTGTTGTGTTTCAAATTTTATATATAGTATTTGATGTTTCTGATTTAAAAATTTTCTCCTATGGAATTGCACGAAAAGTTTAGATGTTTGGATGGTTCTTTGTTGATGACATGAATTTTGATGAAGTTTGGGAGGTACTTTTGAACTTTATTTTTACTTTTCTTATTCACGACATTTGAAAATTAACAGTATTTAAATATTATAATTTTGCAATGATATAATATTATTGAAATATTTATATATATTTTTTTAATTTCATGAAAGGGGCACCATTTTAAAATGTCGCACACAGGGGCGGACGCAGACTTTTTACTCTGGGGGGGCACAATCAAACTTTCGTAAAGTGACGAAAAACTTCTTGAGAGAAGGTTCTGATAATGGTATACTCAGAATCATATTTAACAATTACAAGTAAGAAGTGCCTCGAACAATCATAAGCTTCAATAACCGACACATCACCTGTACTCATTCTTGCAAATCTTATACCAAAGCCACTTGTCAGGAGCATGAACTACCTCTTTTGCCTGACTGAGAGCAAGCAGCAGTTAATTATAGAGGAGCAAACACGGCCACTAATCACATGAATCACAAGGCCACAAGATTGTTAATCTGGAGCATTATGCACTACAAAATGGGTACCAACAGCAGTTTGGATATTCCTCCAATAATGTCTCAATTGCAATGTACCCACACTAGATAATTTACAGAAGAGAAGTGAAAAATTCTTCCTCATAGACCAAAAAGCAGCACCAAGTATTGGAGCATATCAAAATGCACTTGCGCATGGCTTCTTCCAGAGGCTTGGTGCCCAGTTCCTGCCATGCTTGCCTAACACATCAAAGACATACATAGTTCCACTAAGTCAGATAGGAGATCTTCAGTCCAATGTAATTAATATTCATCATAAGTTAAAAGAGTAGGCAAATAAACCATATAACACATATCAAAGAAATACATGATAATCCATTTCTATCCAGTACACCTTATTTATAACTATGATAGTGACAATTAGAAAGCAACAAAGCACAGCCTAAATAGTAAAACCTTATCTCGTCAGTTCCACCAAGTTCTCTTGCACCATATAGGACAATATTTGCCCTATTTAATAGCATGTTCAGTTTAACTAAATTTATGCATTATAGTTCCAAATTCATATAATAACCTTCCATCATTTTCCCAAAAAATAAGCCAATCCAAATAGCTTCCATTTAAATTTTCACATCAAAGTTTAATAGACATTACACAAAACGGAAAATAAACAAGTTTAAAATAATGAATGAATACAAATGGTGAACCCAAGATTTCAACTCCCGGCATAAGAAAATTAAACAAGTTTGAAATTTATAGTTCCATTTTGAACCATCATTAAAGTAGGTATTCAGATTGTGGTAAATAGACTCCATTTATAATAGGTTAAAGACAATTAATCTGAGAATGAACCTATCATAATCTTATAATTCAAAAAACTACAATGTTCTCTGCAACTGCAATTAGTTCAACAGAAGAGATGGGAAAACCTCAATACATTAGCAATTGCAATTAATTCAAACAACATTTCTAATATTAAAAAATACTTCAAATCTAGTAAAGTAGGAGAAAACAAGGCAAGGATTTTAGAGACGAACCCGTGTTCCCTTTTGTTGCTGGATTTCAGACTCGTCTTCGAGCAAGGCAAGGAGTTCTATCTTCTCACACCGACGAAAATGGGAACCATGGGAAGAACTCCGAGACTCTGGATTCTAGCCTGGCCGAGTAGCATTTTCAAAAAAAAGAAAAAAAAATCTTCAAAATCTAGTGGGGCACGTGCCCCACTAGGCCCCACTGTAGATCCGCCAATGGTCGCACATGACATCCAAAATCTCAAGGCCGGCCCTATACGTAACCCAAATAGTTTTAATTAACAAAAAAAAGGAAATGCCCCAGTAACCCTATTACCACCAAACCTAACACCGTGGAGCCACGGAAACCACCTTCTCCACCCCTTTAGAAGCTTCCTTGAAATCCCACCACCACCACCGGTCATCATCTAGGAAGGAAAATTGATAGGATTAACGATGCAATTGAATATTGACTTTGAAATTGGATAAAAAAAAAAAATAACATTTTTTCATGTCATATTTACTCTTGGTAGACTCCGTCCGAGAGGACCTATGCCGCTATAAATATAAAAGTTTGAAGATGCCGCTACTAACGTTAGAAGGTTGATGGTTTTTTTTTCACTTTTTTGCAAATGTTAAGGACCTCATTCGCAATTTTCCCTCAACAATATGCGCAAGCAAAATATTTCACTGTGACATTGCCACGTAACCATCCAATCAAATTACAAGGAATTATACAATTTGCACGTCACTTTCTTTACATTATGGTCGGCATCATTCATGCTGATTGAATGAAAAAACTATTCCAATTACAATGCTTTGAATTTGGACACATGCCTATCGAACTTTTCCGGCGTCGATACAAACTACACACAATCAAAATAATCCAGATTAAAAACAGAATTTTTTATTATTTAAAAGATGTGAGACTCATAAAATATATTGAGACAGATTAAAATTTTACTCATTTTCAACCATATATTTTTTAATAAAATAATATTTTTTATCATATCAATAATTTTTCTTTCTTTTTTAACCACACATTTTTTATCAATCTACTATTCAAGAATCATATGACCTGTGGCTGCGGCTAAGGTTTCAGCCGGTTACACACTACACTCCTCCCATTTCTCATTTTCGTTCAGACCCTAGATAACTCCGCCGTGTCGATCCCACTCGTAATTCAAGCAGAATTTCGACAAAAACTAGACCCAAAAATGGGATCAGTGGAAGTGAGCAACAGGCAAATCGTACTGAATGATTACATTATAGGTTTCCCAAAAGAATCGGACATGTCGTTGAAAACCTCCCTTATCAAACTCAAGGTTCCGGCGGATTCTCCCAATGCAATTTTGGTGAAAAATTACTATTTGTCTTGTGATCCTTACATGCGCAGTCGCATGCAGAAAAATGAGGGGAGTTACGTTGAGTCCTTTAAACCCGGCACTGTGAGTCATTTTTACTCCCAATTCTCATCCCCAATTCGGTTCTTTTTCCTTTATTATAATTCCATATCTTGTGTTGGAGGTATTTTCATTAATTTTTATTCAGATTTAGTTGTTCATCGATATATGTACGCTGGATTTGACAGCCCCTTGACTGCTATTTGTACATTGTGGAAAATGGGAGGCTTGGCATTGTGCAGTCATAGTTCTAAAAAAGTTCCCTGGGTGATATTTGTACATTGTGATTGAATGATTGTGCCCAAGGTCCAGGATTTTAGTGGCAAGATTTAAGTACGTTATTCATTTTTTCAAACAAGATGATAATAAAATAACATTGAAAATGACAATTGATTTCACTGCTAAGGGTGTGTTTGAGCCACATTATTTTGGAAAAATGTATTCTGGAATGGTAGATTGATGGAGAATGTGTGATTGAAAAAGAATGAAAAATTATTGATACGATGGAAAATATTATTTTATTGAAAAATGTGCGGTGAAAAATGAGTAGAAGAATGAAAATGAAAATTTTAATGTGCACCAAACAGGGGCTAAATCTATCAAATAAAACTATATGATTGGCTAATACTATACCTAAATACCTGTTTGTCTTCCATTAAAAAGATTTTTTTTTGTTGGGGGGGGGGGGAATGTGCTTTGGAACAATTTATTTATTTTTTATTATTTATTTATTTTATTTTGAGAACGTTTGGTTAAAAAGTAGGATTAAGTTTTGGGTTTATATATAAAATATTTTATCGTTAAAATGTGTGGTTAAACATGAGTTTGAGGATAAAAAAAAGAATTTTTATACAATGATAGACAAATGGGGGCAGTGACCATTGTCTGCTTAGTCATGATAAAAGTATATTATATTCACTTCATTAGTGATTTTTATATTAATGTAATTGTCACAAACACGTGATTAGGGAGAAATAGCCTCTGTTTGATGTGCATTATTGTAGAATGAGAATGAAAAATATAGTTATTATTTGGCCCCACACAAGAGATAAAAATTGAAATTTGAAGGCTTGATGTGATGTATAATAGTCATATTTCTCATTTTTAGTAAATTTGTATGGGAAACAAACGGAGGCATAATATTTCTTGAAAGACCACCCTTTGCCTATGGTCCTCCTTAGAATTCCATTCCACAGTTTATGAAGGTAGCAATTGAAATTGCAGAATTTATTTAGCTATTACTAAAAATCCATCATGATCACTTCAAACCATTCACAGCTAGTAAGAAGGACATTGCTGAATTTAATATTTAGTTATCATACCCACAGGATAAAACTTTCTGCCCCACTGATGACAAATATCTAATTACCTCATTCTGTATGATAGCTTTGTGCTGTTATTGAGATTCTCTATTTATCTATTATCTAGCCTATCTTCGGATATGGAGTGTCCGAAGTTGTGGACTCGGCTCATCCCAACTTCAAGAAGGGTGACCTGGTTTGGGGAATTACTTGCTGGGCAGAGTACAGCCTTATTAAAGCTCCAGAGTCTTTCTTCAAAATTCAGCATACAGATGTGCCTCTATCCTACTATACAGGAATTCTTGGTAAGTTACTGTCTTAAAAAATGCATCATCACTAGATAGAGATGTTCTCTTTTTGGTGCAAACATAAAGGAATTTACTTGATCTGTTGAGCACCCCCCCCACCCCACCCCTCTCTCGTGCAAGTGCGAAAAGAATTGCTGGCCCTGTTGGATAGAATAATAAGATAACAGGCTAAATGACTTATTAAAAATAATTTATGCAGTGACGATTAGTTGCACGGTATTTCAAACCAGCTACTTACAGGCATTTAAATTTATCCTCTTTTTGTTAACACTTAGCATACATGGGTTGTTTTCTCTTAGGAAAGTTTTATCTGGTGTGGAGAAAAGTGGTTTAACTAGTTTTATTTCCAGTTTTGGTTTTGGTTAAATAATATTGTTTTGTTGGCACCTGGATTACATGGGTCCAGACATTAATAAATTAAGATAAACATTCTAATTTCTCAATTCTGAAATAACAGTTAATTGCAACGGAAGCACATTGATGATTTGGATTTCTTTACTGGGTTGCATCCTCCACATGATATCTGTTTTCTCCTATGTTGAACCCAAGACAAGTGGATAATTCAAACACAAATATTGCATGACGTTATGTTTCTGGTCAATGTTTGGAAAATGATTGTGTAATGTGTATTGCTTTTTGTATACTATTGCCTGTTTCTCCTTGGCTGCTCTACCATCCAGAACTTGTGTTTCTTTCATATAATGTAAGAAGAGGCTTACTTTATTCACATCAAGCATGAACAAATAAAACAGGTGAATCAGAAGTCGCCCCTGTTTGTTGATTGGGTTATGGGGCAAGAAGGGACTGAAGAATGGTATCAACCCTAATTATACCACTGTTTCTATTACTTTGTCTACTCAAACTGTCAAAGTCCGTTAACTTCTAGCACTTGGCTATTGATATTTTGATTATGTCCTTTAGCAAGATGAATATAGCATCGGTTCTGGTTTGGTGACATAGTGACACAATAAAATAATATTTCCGTGTCTTTCTTTTACAATCAAATGCAAAAAATGGTAAATTCGTTGCCATGTTGCATAGTTCTTGCAGATGAATAAGAATATTTTATGAGAAAATGAAAATTCAGTCTTTATTGAACCAAACTTTTGTGGACCTTTTCTTTTTATAGTTGTTTGGCTGCTCGTTTTATTTACTTTATATTTCTTGTTAGGTATGCCTGGCATGACTGCTTATGCTGGTTTTTATGAGGTTTGCAACCCCAAAAAGGGCGAAACTGTCTTTATTTCTGCTGCATCTGGAGCAGTTGGTCAGCTTGTTGGGCAATTTGCAAAGTCGCTTGGGTGCTATGTAGTTGGAAGTGCCGGAAGCAAAGATAAGGTTAGAGAAAAATATTAATGATGATGGCATGTTTACATAAACACAAATATTAACAGCAAAAAAGCTTTATTTTGCTGAGATTAACAGCGATCAAGTTTCTCGGATCATAAAACATATCTTCAAGTTTAAGTTTCTGTTATATTTTTACTATTTCAGCTCTAAATAAACTTGAGCATTTTCATTATTTACTTCATTTCTCCTGTGTTGTTGAAGGTTGATCTGTTGAAGAACAAATTTGGATTTGATGATGCATTTAACTATAAAGAAGAGCAGGATCTAATTGCAGCTTTAAAGAGGTGAGATTTCGACTTCTCTTTCTTCAGATATGAACCGTGAATGCACTTCAAAGGGCTTTAAATCTTAATTAGTCCCAGCGGTATGACTAGAATTGAGTTTGTGTCTTCTTCCTATTCAGTATCAGTGGCCCATCCATGCGGAAATTTCGAGTGCAAATATTTAAAATGCTTGCACTGTTGCTTTTCTTCATTTTACAAAATGTATGGTGCAACTGTTCTGATAGGTATTTCCCTAATGGAATCGACATTTACTTCGAGAATGTTGGAGGAAAGATGCTTGATGCCGTGCTTCTCAACATGAAAATCAAGGGTCGTATAGCTGTTTGTGGAATGATCTCACAATACAATCTTGAGCAGCCAGAAGGCATACACAACTTATTGTGCATTATAATGAAACAAATTCGTATGGAAGGATTCCTTGTTATTGATTTCTACCACCTCTATCCAAAGTTTTTGGAGATGGTGCTGCCACAGATAAAAGAAGGAAAGATTTCTTATGTAGAAGTTTTTGGAGATGGTGCTGCCACAGATAAAAGAAGGAAAGATTTCTTATGTAGAAGACATGGCCGAAGGCCTTGAAAGTGCACCGGCTGCTCTTGTAGGGCTGTTCTCTGGTCGCAATGTTGGGAAGCAGGTGGTGGTGGTTGCCCGTGATTAGTATATGTAATAACAGTATTAGCGCTGTCAGTTGTTTGCTGTTTGTGGAGTGAATTTTGTTTGATACAAATCTGTCATATTTTGTACAATTCACTCATCAAGACCAGTTTACCAAATAACACACCTTATAAATGGAACATAACTATATAGTCGAACCCAAATTGAATAGTTCCTGTTTGGTGTATTTGTTTCATAAATAAAATTTTCAAATTATTGGTGTAAATTATAGTACAAGATTTTATCATTAGAAGCTACTACTCATGTCTAAATCAAAATATTGACGTTCGAAACATCTCGTGCTTTAAAATGACATAATTGTCGTGTAAAAATGACATCAATTGCACCAGCCTTAATATCCAAAATATTAAAAATTGTCAGATTGATCTAGGTTTTTTCGTTTGTGGTCCTGAGTTCGAATCGGAAATCAACCAGAACCAACTGATTCTAAATTCTAGTATTTAAAATCGTTTAAAACTAAACAAAATTATTTTGTTTCTCTCGCACAACCCTACAACAACGTAAAGAAAAAAGACATTATAATTAGATTCAGAAGGAGGAGACAGTCAGAATGAAACGTAATAATTGGCGAATTACAATTATACATTACATTTTAAAGATGATGAAGTTTTATCATATGATGTAGTGAAATCAAACATCAACCCTCCAGATTGACGAAGATTCAATAAAATATGAATAGTTTTTAGATAAGACGTAAATGTCGTATTGTGCTGACTATACACGATTATAATTGATTATAAGAAGTTCAAGTTCGACCTAATTTTGAAAAGCCTCGTCTTGGCATCTCTTTAACATATTACTTCCTTGATAATCACATTCTACAATACAAAGTAGTAACCTCAACTCAAATGCGTTCCTTAAAAAAAAAAAAAAACATGAAATGCAATGGAAGAATTACAACTTCAAAATTAATTTCCAAGGAAATGAAACAAAAAATAGAGAATTGAGATTTGGGATGGCAGTTGGCCGGTATCCGTCCCGACGTATTATTCAGATTTCAGATTGTATTTTTATTTTCTGTTCTTTTTGTTTATTTATCGATTCCCATTTTTTTAATGTTCATTTTTCTCTCCATTTTTTTTTTCCCAACACACGTTCTTCCATAAATAATATGGATTATTCTATTTTATCATAATGAGTGCCATAATTTTTTATCGAATCGCCACAGGTGGCTCTATTGGGGGCACCTGAAATGCATTTTAAAATAGTAAATTGAAGTTCACACCAGAAATAGAACTCGCGCTCTTAATTTTTTATATACAATTTAAAATTTAAATTACGAAAATTAAGAATCAAAATAAATATAAAAATGGAAATAATAGGAATATAGAAGAAAACTGACTACATATCTGCTATCACAGCCGTCTCCCTTGGCCACTCCACTGCAAAATTCCCAGCACTGCCGCAAGCCCGCGAAAGTGATCTTCTTCAAATTCGAGAAGGTATAAATTTGTCCCTTGTTTATTTAAATTTCTTTATGCTCAATTTCAATTTCAATTTCCATTTTGCTCATGAACTGCTATTGCTTTGATATTTCAAGTTTGGAGTACCGGATCAATTTCATCTTTCTTTTTCTGAAATAAAAATAATAAAAAAATAAATTAGATTTTTAACGAACAAGTTGTACATTTATCTCAATATGTGGTAATATCGTGAAAGACAGAGTTTGTAATTGGTCCATGTGAGCTTAGATGTGCTATTGGCTAAAACTATGTATTGAGATTTTTTATGGGAGCGAGCAATGAAAGTTTGCATTTAAGAGCTCCAAGATGTTAAGTTGGAGTCTAAGAAAATACAATGACCAGTAATTAATTGACAATTATCAACAGAACATGACCAGTCAATGTCCAAGAATCCAACTAACTTGAGTCTTGAAGGAGGGGGGAAGCAAAGGCCTTCTGTAGTTGTGCCTTTGAGATTTCAAAGAGCACATTTTCAAGCTTTCCAGTAGGTTTCTGATGTATTACAAAGAGTTTGTCTCCGCTTGTGACATGATAATATAGTGACGGTGAGATACAATAGTTCCAATGTTACTTCAATATGATGTAAAGTTCGACATTTGATCAATTATAAGAATTCTATGGAAAATTAAACTAAAGAGCAGCAAACCGCAAGACCTCCCTTTCTCACCAATGTGACCTGTGTACATGAGAAATCAGATGTCTTTGTTGGTACAAAGAGCCAAACATATCCTAGATTTTTCATGATTTATTTAAACTGGTTGGGTTGCCTAGAAAACAATAGTCTTCGTTAGTGCTGACAAAAAGAGACTGCTAAAGATTTATTGTAAGAAATAAATAACGTATATGTGACAAACTTATATGCCTATCATTCTTGCTTGTAGTATGGACGAGTCTTTCATGTTCCAGCTATCCTTTGGTTTTTCCAATAAAAATTGCAGCAAAAAGGAAGCTGCATTTTCAATATTTATTTTTGAAAATATTGGTTATACTGTCAAGTTGTTCAGAATCCCTAGTTAATGGTGCCGATAACAGTGTTAATCTGGGTATAAGAAGACTTTGAATATGAAGATATATAATTAGTTCCTTTTTCGATGAAAAAATAGGGTTTTTTTATAACATGGGGTTTAAGTGGCAAAGAGAAGCTATTTCCGGTGTTTTCAATTCATTTATCACATGTAACTCGTTGAACAGTCTTTTGTTTTGTGTGCAGAGCAGAATAAGTGGATCCATGTGGCTGAACAAATAAGTACAGCTAATGCTTTTATGAGTTGGAGAGTGGGCTGAAAGAACCAGGGGGTAGGGAGGAAGGGTATTAGTGTAGTTATATTTGTCAAACTAACTGCGCCCCCCCCCCCCCCCCCCCGCCCCGCCTTATTGTCTCGCCTCTTTGCAGTGGATTATTAGTTTTAATTTGCTTCCCATCATTACATTGAAATTTCATACAAGGAACTTGATATTTATACAGTAGAATCAATTCAGTCCTTAATTTTTTGGGATCAAAATCATACATGAGGAATTCGAAATTGGACAAATTGAACCTTAATTTATTTGTTCATTCAGGCTTTATGCAGTTCTTTTGCTTAATGTCTTATCTGACAGCATGTAGGGCATACACACCGGACATTGTTCTGAGTAAAATGTCAACGACTATGATTACATCATCTTTGTTTTGTTAAACTAATATATGCTTCAAATTATGCTTTACAATTTTTTTTGATATAAGCATATTTGGTATTGTTTAGTAGTGTTTTTAAGTTGTGGGTCATATAAAATGTGTGGATAATAAGTGAGTAATAAGTTTTGGATCCTACAAATATGTGGATGAAATTGTAGGATGACGGGGTTTAGAATCCCCCAACTGTAAGATATATGGAACTCCGAAGCATACATGAGACGGGGATATAGAACTGACCTCCAAAAAAGCAGTAAGGAGTTACCACCTCCAGTACAAAAGAGAAGTAGCAAAAGTAGACTAAAGACCTCCAACACAAGAGATATATCTATCAATCCGTATCAAAGCGCGTAATCATGGAGAAGGGTCCATACTCCAAGTAATGACGTTGTTCCCAACTTGCAATGACAAGTAAGTCAACTACTTGATTCCCCTTATGAAATTGTGATCAAATGAAAGATGATGTCCGATGTGTCTGAGAGTGCCTTGGATAGATGCCTATCTCCGCTAGTGATGCAGTCTTTTTATCTGTGTTTCATGACTGCCTTGTTTATAATGTAATTATTTGTGTGATTGTATTATCACCATAATTAAGTTTTGATTTGATGAAATTAATCATTTATTTATTGGGTTATCCAAATTCTATCTATTTGTTCTTTTCATCTTGATGAATTATTAAGTGGTTTCCTTTGCCAGTTTAAAAATGAAATTTTGTTTTGAGTGTTTTTCTGACTTTGGCAATTACATGTAGACTTGTGTTATAAGATGGTAGATTCAACTTGCCGGATCCTCCCTTGCAAGCACACATAAAATAACCAATTAAGATTTGGAAGTTATTGAGCAGATTTTTCTTCTGAATTGAAAATATATTTTTGATTGATTAATTTTTTTTCTGACTTTGGCATGCATAGCTAGTCCTTTTTGAGATGTTAAATGTAGTCATTTCCTGCCCCCCGGACCGCCCCTTTCATATACCTTTCCTGGCAAAATGGGGGATTAAGCATCTGGAATTTATCCAGGTGATTACTTGCTGCGAGATCTAACATGTTGAAATGGTCTTTTAATGTCTCTAAATGCAGCAAGATGCTCGATTTAATTTCATTTGGTCATCTCAAATTATTTTTGCTAATGATAGAGCATTATTTATTGATATAGTAGAATATCTTGTTGGGAAGCGTAACTTTTCTAGTTAAAATTGTCCCTACCTGAAAAAGAGAAAATTTTAATCTCTCAATTTCCTCGGCACATTTAAATGGTATTCCCTTTTTTGTTGAGCGTTTTCGTCTGGGATATGGGGTGCCTATTTTCTTACTTAAGATTCCAAAAATATCAAGTTGGTATCAACTATTAGGGGGATTACCGCCCCAAACTCCGTTAAAGTAAATTCCTTTGAAGGAATGCCTTTTCCATTTTGAAGTTTTATTAGTTATTTATCTTACCTCGATGTTCTTTTTGACGAATAAATTTATTTCTTGTGTGTAATATGGGGTGCAACCTAATTTTAGGTGACATTGAATCTACCTAATAGTAAAGAAGTATAAATTCCACAGCATACTAGCAAAGTTACCCTAAAAGAATATATTTGAAACAACACATAATGTTCACTAATGACAAGCCGCTTCCTTTCCTTTTGTCTTCTTTCACTGTACCTTTCAAATTTACATGAACTTGCTTCAATGTTAAGAATAGCTTCTTATCCCCCATGTTTCCCTTCAGAGTTTGGTTCAGGATATATGGTAGAGATGCGTAATGATATATTATTAAAGATTACCAAGTTTATATACCTATTTTAAGAAAAAACGACTGAGTTTTATTTTCAAAGAATTTTTAGTATTTATGTTATTTCTTTAGTTGTTTGTTACTTAAAATTGAACTACTTAAAACCTAGTATAAAAGGGTTTATGGATTGAAATATACTTTTTGTCATTGAATACAATTACAAACTTTTCCTAATCTCAATTTTCCCCGATTCTCATCTCTTGTCTCTCACTCCTCTCTTCCTTTCTCCCTTCTCTTCTCTCTTTCTATAATTGTGGTTGTTAATTTAATTGTCTATGTCATCATTAATTATTAAGTAAAGGGGTAAATTAGTTAATATTTTCTCTTGGCTTCGCACACGGGAGGAAGAGAGAGATGGATAAGAAAAATTCAAGGAAGAAAGGGAGAGTAATCCATAAGTCTCCATCTTTCAAAATGTCACATCGAAGCCAAATCCGTCTCCAAAAGGCTCGTTCAATTTCTATCTTGATGTTCATCATTGATAATTTTTATACTCACTCGTACACCTGTTCGATGCATCCTAATTATGCGATTAAGGATCATTTTGGTAGTTTTACGATTTTAGTATTTTATTGTAATTTTAGATTTTTCCCTTTGATTAAGGTTTTGCTTATCTTAGTTTTTCCATTTGAATAGGTTTTGTTTATAGTATTTTTCTCTTTGATTAAGGTTTTGCATATCATAGTTTTTCAATTAATGTCATTGATTACAATTTTTACTATAGTTTGTTGAGACTTCCTTGTATTATAGGATAATATTTCATTGTATAAATAAGAGTGCTCAGGACTTCTAAAATGAGCATGCTACTGCAACATTAAAAGTCCGTAAAGAAAATAAAGTAAACCCTAATTTTTTTTTATTCCTTTTATGCCTAGAATAGACTTTTAATGCTACATCAAAGAGACTTATGAAGCGAATGTTCCAATTCTCGATATTCTGTATGAATCAACAAGTCCAAATTCTTAGTATTTGAACTGAATAAACTAGCATTCAAAACCTAGCTTTCTAGTATTGACGAGTAAGAGTAACTAGAAGGTTGCTGGTGAATTTCATGTTTTGACGCTTCCTTACGTGCGGTATCTTGCATCACTATCTCATAGAGGAGTTGTGAATTTTTTTTTTCGAGATTTCTTATTGTATTGTGTGTTTTTTGATTGTCAATCGGCATAGTCTATGATTTTAGTTAGTCCAGTATGTTCGGTATTAGCTGTAATTCTAGGATCTTTACATATTGCCTCTGCTCCCTAACTTGGCAGTCACCGTTTGCAAGATGAATGTTTTATTTAATTATTTCATAGCTTGTGGAGAGTATGTTTTATTTATGCTTTTGCTGTTCTTATCACTCCTTGTAAGTTTATACTTCTCAAGTGACATTATGTTTATTGTTTTGAAGGTTCAACTACCAGAAGGAGTAGCACCATTTATACAAATTTCTGAAAATGATTTTTTAGGCCTAAAGTAAGCAATCATCCTTTATTTTTCCTTATTGAGGATCTCTTGTTGGTGATAGGTTTTCATGATTACTTGGTATGGAATGTTATTGATATGGATATAATGTTGAATGGCATGTGATATTGTTTTCAAAGGAGTGAAGTCCATTTTTAGGATATATCGTTTGGACTCCGAGAACTTTGAGAGTTTGATCACAATGGCAAGGGAAAATATGCAAATGTAACTACACTTCAGAGGAAAAGGACTGTAAAGAACATTTTAGATTTCATATTTTTATGATTTGATTCTACAAAACCACAGTTTGTAAACTAATGGGCCATATATTTCTCGTAAGATGCAATACTTTTTAGGTTTATAGTTTATACCTATCATATATTTGGAACTTGTGCTTGTTGAATACCTAATTTGTAAAAAGGCCTCAGGTGGACAAAATATTGTAGTACAAGTAGAGAAGTTTTATTAGTCGGTACATGCAGGATAGAATCATTATAGTTATTTTTTATCTGTGTAAAAGTGACCATTTCGTCTGTTTTTTATGCTCACCCTGCCGGAAGTTCCATATTCCAATGTTGAAAAGTCAGATAGCCATTTTGGTCTGCATTTGTATAATTAGTTCTTTACATGAATTAATCTGCCAATATTCTCGTGCTGTACGTCCTGCCACTGTTGATTTCTTTTCAGGTAATTATATACTGGAAACCACTCTTACTCTTCTTTATTCAATACCAATTTCCTTCTTTGTGAACAACTGGTTTGGTCTATTCAAAAAATAACATCTTGGGTTAGTAAAAGACACTCGTTTGCTTGCTTTTTCCCCTTGTTACTTCTCTAGTTTTGGTCCTCTGTCATCACAAAATGAATTTATCCCTACTATATCTCATTACTTGGGTATATTTTTCATCTTTTCCTGAAATGAAGCAGAAATTAATAATTTTCTGTGTTAAATTACTTGAACAAATTCAAGAAATATGCTTTTCAACAAAAGAATGAGATCATTGTTCATTTACTCAATTATGGGGACATGTGCAGTTAGTAATTATTGTAATTATGAGAACAGGATTCCATTCAAAGTCATAGCTAAAAACTTCTCTTGAGTTCTATTATTGTAAGTATAGTTTTGGATAAATAAATCTGATATCATTTTGAAGAAAAACTTATGGAATGAACACATTATTCTTTTACTCATATTTTTTGCTAGTAATATGATGTTGAGGTGTATCTGATTTTTCCTCTCGAATTGGTTTTTTAAGCAATACCCTCTTAGATGTTTGCTCGTATTCTTTAAAGCCCTTGCTAGAAAGTTGTGTTGCTGAATAAATTTCTATAGCTGTAATATATTCATGGACTAGCTTTTGTATATAATGGATGATTTTTTCATCATATTCTAGACGCCGAAAACTGAAAGAAGATGATATTGCCATTTGCGAGTGCATGTATGATGGAACTAATCCTGAAAGTGCATGTGGAGAAACTTGTTTAAATGTACTAACCAGCATAGAGTGCACGGCTGGGTACTGCCCTTGCGGTGAACATTGCAGGAATCAGGTGAACATAAACTATACAGATATTGTGTTTATTTGTGGCCTTCATTAATTGGTTCGGAATATTGTTTGAGACTTTTGAGCTAAACTTAGCACCATAAGGATTACAGAGTATCTTTAGTGGACCACAATGGAAATTTTGGTTATTTGTACTGCCTAAGTCCTGTTTGATGCCCATTAAAAAGATATTTTATTTTTTTTGGAAAAATGAGTTTTGGAATAGTGATTTTTTTTTTTTTTAAGAATATGTGGTTAAAAAGTATGGAAAAGTTTTGAGTTTACGTGCAAAATATTTTATCGTGAGAATGTACAGTTGAAAATGAGTTTTAGAAAAAAAAAATGGTTTTTGGAGAATGATAGCCAAACAATGGCTAAGTTTTAAACTAAGTTATAGATTCCACATCTTAGAATTCTGCTTCTTATTGATGAGGATAATACTCTACAATTTGGTGTGTCAGAGCAGGCATAATGTTTGGCTGAAGTCATTAGTTCCACTTTATAAGAAGTATTTCTTCATTATCTTATGTATATCTTGAAAAAGTTGAGATGGGTAGATTGGAAGAATTGGATATGAGGGAGGAAAATGGAGGTTTGGTAGGGGACGATAGGGCAAGACGTGGAGAATTAAGGGAAGAGTTAGAGAGATTGATGGAGATGGAGGAGATTGCTTGGCGTCAGAAATCTAGGGTCAAGTGGTTGAAAGAAGGAGACAGATGTACTCAATTTTTCCATAAGGTTGCTAACTCCAACAGACGTAACAATTCTATTACTACGTTAGAGGTGGACGGGGTTACTTATGTGGAACCACAGGAGATTAAGACCCATTTAGTTAGCTTTTACCAAAATCTTTACCGGGAGCACATGGATTGGAGGCCAAAATTGGATGGACTGGATTCTCTACTATTAATGAGGATGATGCCACTTGGCTAGAGAGACCGTTCGGGGAGGATGAAGTTAGGGAGGTGGTGTTTAGCATGAACGACGACAAAGCCCAAGGACCCCATGGATTCTCTTTCTCCTTCTATAAGGGTTGTTGGGAAGTGGTACGATCTGACGTTATGGATTTGCTTACTAATTTCTTTCGGCGCGGAAGATTTTTAAGAAGCGCTAATGCTACTTTTATTGTGCTTATTCCGAAGAAGCCGGTGCAACGGATATCAAGGACTTCTGTCCAATTAGCTTAGTTAGTGGGACTTACGAGATTATTGCGAAGCTCTTGGCGAATAGATTAAAGGAGGTGTTGGGCAAGGTGGTGTTTAAATTTCAAAAGGCCTTCGTTAAAGGGCTCTGGATTTTGGATTCCGTACTTATTGTGAGTGAATGCATCGATTCTAGAATGCGACTAAAGGTTCCAGGAATGTTATGCAAGCTCGACATCCAGAAAGCTTATGATCACGTTAACTGGGGTTTCGTGTTGTATATGCTCAAGCGTTGTGGTTTCGGGGAGAAGTGGTGCCAGTGGATCCAATTTTGTATCTCTGCGGTTTCATTCTCAGTCATGGTGAATGGTGTTCCGGAGGGTTTCTTTCGTAGCAGCAGAGGACTGTGGCAAGGTGATCATCTGTCCCCCTTGCTGTTTGTCATTGTTATGGAAGCATTCAGTAGAATGATTGAGAAGGCTGCGGGGCAAAACTTGTTAAGGGGCTTTGTTGTTGAGCAATTGCAGGTTTCTCATTTGCTATTCGCAGATGACACGTTGATTTTCTGTGATGCAGATGCGGAACAATTTAGGAACTTACGTCGCTTACTCTTGTGTTTTGAAGCTGTATCTGGATTAAGAATTAACTTGGGAAAATCTGAGGCTATCACGGTGGGAGAGGTTGACAATGTGGAAGAGTTGGCTGCGATTTTGGGTTGTAGGGTAGGGCAATTGCCTATGACATATCTTGGGCTCCCCTTAGGAGCACGTTTTAAAAGCATACAGATTTGGAATGATATTGTGGAAGGGGTAAAGAAAAGACTTGCAGGCTGGAAGCGTATGTATCTTTCAAAGGGAGGTCGCCTTACTCTCATAAAATCCACTTTGCCGAACCTCCCTACTTATTTCATATCTTTGCTTCCTATTCCTAGCGCAATGGCAAAATGATTAGAGAGAATCCAAAGGGAGTTTCTTTGGGGAGGTTTAGGGGAGGAGAGAAAACTACATTTGGTCAACTGGCATATTGTTTGTTCTCCTATTAGATCCCGTGGTCTCGGGTTGAGAAGTCTTGTTTTGTTTAATAAGGCATTGTTGGGTAAATGGCTTTGGCGATTTGGAATAGAGAGGGAGAGTTTTTGGGGAGAAATTATAGCGGCCAAATATGGTGTCTTGGAAGGGGGTTGGTGCTCGGGTGAGAAACGTGGTTGTTACGGGGTGAGTTTGTGGCGATATATTCGGTGAGGGTGGAATGACTTTCGGGATAGATTGACTTTCATTGTGGGGGACGGCAATTCCATCAGTTTTTGGGATGACTATTGGTGTGGTCATCAACCGCTTAAATTGGAATTTCCTTCTTTGTACCGAATTACGCTGGATCCGTCTGCCATGGTGAATGATGTCTTAGATATCCATAATGGGAGCTCCAGTTGGAATATTGTGTTTGGTCGGGGTTTGCAGGACTGGGAAATGGATGAATATGCACTGTTTTTGACATCTTTATATGATGCTCATATCAGGGTTGGAGAGGGTGATTGTAGCAGGTCGAAACTGACACGTGATGGTATTTTTTTAGTTCGCACTTATTTCAGATCCTTATTGGGAATTGAAGAGAATCCATTCCCATGGAAGATGATTTGGAAATGCAAACTACCCCCACGAGTGGCATTCTTACTTTGGACAGTGGTCAGAGGACATGTACTAACAGTGGATAATCTCTGAACAAGGGACTTATATGTTACAGAATGGTGCTATATGTGTAAGAGGGACGGGGAGACAATTGAACACTTGTTTCTTCACTGTGATGCTGCTCGCTTTTTGTGGAATGATATTTTGACATCGCAACACATGGACTGGGCATTGCCAATGCGTATGGAGGACATGTTAATGGCATGGAGGAGAAAATTTCGAGATAAGGACAGTAAACTTGTATGGGACCTTATTCCGGGCTGCATCATTTGGTGCTTGTGGAGAGAAAGAAACAACCGTTGTTTCGAAGACCAATCACGGACTAAAGCGCAGATTAGGGAATTATTTTATTTGACATTGTATAGTTGGTTTAATATCTCGGCTCATAGGCATATTGACGGGCTGCCTAATTTCATGTCGTTCTTTTCTGACTTAAAATGACTATACACTCCCCGTGTATCTTGTTTTGATTAATAAAATTTTGATTACCTTTCAAAAAAAAAAAAAAAAAAAGTTGAGATGGGTAGAAGATTAGGAGACAAAGGAGAGTATCAGTTGTACTTTTGTCATGTTTTGTGATTGTAGGCTCTTAGGGCGTGGTAATCAAAATGAGCTATTATCTTTTTAAAGCATGTGATCACTTGACGAAGTCACATGTAACATAGGCAATTTAAGCCATGTGATCATTAGTCCATATAACATTGATCTTTTATGTTATTTGGTCATTTAACCTGGATCTGAAACCTCACACACACGCCCAGGGTCAATTAACATAGATATCTATGCTACCCAGTCATTTTGCATTACTGAAGTTTCCATGGACTCTTCATCTACAGTAATTATTGTGTTTCTCTCTCTAATTTTCATGTTTTCCATCTGTACTCTTGAGTACGTTTGACATTTTCAATTTTCATTATCATGTGGATAGTTTGCAGATATTTTGATCTTTTAAATATTGCTTTTTTCATTGTCTCATCTACTTTCCGTTCTCCAATGCCTCGCTGTTTGTCTCTTCTTTCCTCTCATCATCATTGATAGAGCTCTTCCACTGCTTCAGTATCTTTTACAGCTTACTCTGGTATATGTTTTGCCACCTTTCTGTCTATACTCCTCCCTCTCCCTTTTTGTGCGCTAGAGCAGCTACTTTATACCCCAGATGCCAATAATAGTTTGGTTCTGTCTTATTATGTTTTAATTTTGCAATCCCAGGCTCTGTCGCAGCATGTACATTGTAAAAAAGAACCTGGGATTTGATTATATTTTTCTTTCTTCCTCCTCTACTTGGTAATTTTCACGCACAATCATTTATTTGAACATTAAACTTTTTTAAGTGTATAAAACTGTTTATTAAATCTTTTGGATGACCTTTCAATGACACCTTATTGTTTATTACTTCTTTGGGTTAAGTATATACTATGGGGATCATAACGAGTCTACATTAAATCATTTTGTTAATTTGTATGCAATAATTTGGAGGATTTCATTTTGATTTTTCATGTTCTATTCACAGAAATTTCAGAAATGTGAATATGCAAGAACGAAGTTGTTTAAAACTGAAGGGCATGGTTGGGGGCTTCTAGCTGATGAGATTATAAAGGTAACCCATTTTAATCCCTCTCATCTTTTATGCTTGTTTTGTTGGATATTTTCTGGTTTAAGGATTGAATAAATATTTCTTTTGCTTCTAGCTATTTCTTTGTCGTATTTATCGATATATACATGTGGAAAGCCCTGTGTGTTTCTATTGAATATTATCTATGCTATATAATAATATGAGCCAATATAGTTAGTTGTACTATAGTTTTGGTAAAACTCAATTTATCTAATCTTTGAAGCTCTCAATTTTGTTAGACATCTCATAAAGCTTCAAAGAAAAATTAACTTTATGTTCACTGAGCAGTTTCATTTTTTGGTGTTTCTGTATGTTAAGGCTGGACAGTTCATCATTGAGTATTGTGGAGAAATAATCTCATTAGAAGAAGCTAAGCGACGGTCCAAAAATTATGAAGCTCAAGGTTGAGTATCACTTTTTAATATTTATGTCAATTTATCATTGCTGAGAATCACTTATACCTCCATGGATTATGTAATGCAGGTATTAAAGATGCATACATAATTTCTCTAAGTGCCAGTTGTTTGATTGATTCTACGAAGAAAGGAAACCTAGCAAGATTTATAAATCATTCATGGTAAGTCAAGCAGCACGTAAAAACGATTGAAATTGAAATGCTCTAAAGCTGTTTTGCACATAAACACATGGCTCATGATTTTTCTGGAATTTGCAGTCAACCAAATTGTGAGACCAGAAAGTGGGTTGTGCTGGGGGAAACAAGGGTTGGGATATTCGCAAAAAAAGATATTTCTGTTGGAACTGAACTTTCATATGACTATAATTATGACTGGTATGGTGGCGCCACTGTTCGCTGTCTGTGTGGGGCTGCCAACTGTTCTTTATTTCTTGGTGCAAAGTCCCATTGTTTCCAGGTGATTGTCTGCTTTTCAAAGTAGTGAAATCCGGTCTTGCATATGATATGCCTTATTATTATGAAATAAAACCATGATAGAACCTATAGATTAATTTTATGCTAACTGCAGATGCAGTTGTTCTGCTAAGAAAATGGTTAGACCCAACCCTTGCTTTAATTGATGTTATATACCCTTATTGGACGTTAATGAACACATCTTGTCTAAATTGTCCTTCTGCCTTGAAGATATTATTATCGTTCCTCCAAATGAAGAATCTTCCTAGTTGTCTCTCTCTTGGATAGTTACTGGCTTCACCTTAAGCATGAGTTTCTTTTGGGGGATGTAAATTTTTTTAGGTTAGGAACGGAACATCATATGCTATTCTTTTTCTTGTCAAGGTAAGAGCCTACAAGTGATAAATGTATGCAAAGTGGGAGCATGAGACTGGGTAATCTATTACCTTTGGACAAATAATCTATTTGCAGAGGTAGGGTTGTTCACATGTCTTGAATACCTTATACCTAACCAGGAACATTAAGTGGCTTCAGGCATAAGCGATGCTTCTATCAAAATAAAGCCCCTGTATCAGTTTTTACTCCTCCCTGGGTTGAAGCTTGTGTAATTGAACTGGTAATATGCTTCTATCCATAACCTAAGATGTACAGGTGAACTGCAGTTTAGTTAGTATTGGATTCTTCTAAATTTTATTTGTATATCCCAAACATTACAAAGGGACTCATATATATATATATATATATATAGACATTCGTCTCCTACAATTAACTATCTTGACGTGCTTCATGATGTAATCTGTACAGACATGAAAGTCTACAATTAAGCCTAGTCAACTGTATCATTCCTAGCTAACACACGAAAGAAACATAGGATGAGACATCCTTTTAGTAAGAACATCTGCTAGTAGCACAACTACTAGTGACAAATGGAATACAAATCTGACCACTTTCAATCCTCTCCTCAATAAAAAGTATGTCAATTTCAACATATTTAATTTTATCATACCAACAAGATTGTGAGCAATATTTGTGGCATTTTTTATTATAGAATAGTGATTCATCTCCTGTCTTGGTAACTCTTAGTTCCTTGAAAAATGTCTTTAACCATGTCAACACACACATTCCTTGCTCCATTGCTCTAAACTGGGCTTCAGCAATTGATATTGTTACCACGGATTGTTTCTTACTCCTCCAAGTAATTTGATTTCCTCCAATAAATTCCGGATATCATCTTTGTCTTCTATAGAGTCTGCCCTGTCAGCATCCTTGTAAGCTTCTACTTGATGATGATAGTTCTTCATGAGAAGTCATTCATTTCTAGGTGTTCCTTTTAATACTGTAAGATCTTTAAAACTACTTCCATATGGGATTCACAAGGAGAGTGCATATATTGTTTTAACTACGTTTACAGCAAATCCAATATCAAGCCTAGGGTCTACTGTGAGACAAATATGAACTTACCAACCAATTTTTAGTATCCCCCCTTGTCAATTATCTTATTGATGTCAATTATAGCACTCTCAACAATAGTTCCCCAAGTTATGTTTCTGGTCAATTGGACTATCTCCTGGTTTGCAACCTAGCATACCTGTTTTTCAAGAGATCTAAGGTATACTTTCTCTATGACAAAAAAAAATATACCCCTTTTAGATCTTGCAATCTCAGTGCTATAAGGTACCTTAATGTTATATTTTAAAGCAAGCGTTGTTTTAAGGTTCCAATCTCATTAGATAACTCACACACTTCATTAAATTTGTCGCTTCAGATTTTCCTTGAGCAAATAGACCCAACTTACACAAGTATGATCGTCTAGAATGTAATAAACCACCTAGCAACAAAAATGTTGTTGATACGTTAACGACCCCGCATATCTCTATGTACCAAGGAAAAAGGCTGTGACTTCTTATATTTTTGGGAAGGAAAATGAATTCGATGATGTTTAGATAACTCACACGCTTCACATTGAAAATCCTGGGTATCCTTATTTTGGGTGACCCATTTTTTTATGCCAGATATAAAATTCTTGATTTAATACAGAGAAGAACTTGAGTGTGCATGAGGTGGCTTACCTGAACCAATAGGTTTACCCTTGAAGTAATAAAGTCTATCGATCTCCTTTCCTGTATTAATCACCTCAGGGGAAACCTTAAGTGATTTGCTAATTGAAAGAAGATTGCATGACAATTTTAAAACTTGTAGATTGAAGTCCAGTGAAAGAGATTTTGAAATAGGGATTTATTGTATTTCAGCAATAGTTGATAGTAATGCATCTGCAACATCAACATTTTTGTCTACCTGAACAAGAGGTATAAGAAACAAAACAAGTTTGAATGTGGCTTAGGATCAATGACCCACAAATTACTCAAAAAGCTAGCAACATATAAGCAAGTCAAGTGAGCAAATGCACTGAAGGATAAGATATTGACGTGTTGAAACTGACGGAATAGAAAGCACAATTGGATTAGAAAGTGATTGATAAATAAGATGACAAAAGAGAGTCCAACATCATTAAAACTATCCAAGATAAGCTTGAAAGAGTCTAGAAATAGTCTAAACCGGTGTACAATGTCTAAGAGAAGAATGAATCGTTATTGAACTGGTACAAAACTGCCATAAAACAATTGAACCAGCCTTCTAAACATCTGAACTGGACTGTGGACTGAACTCGCCTGAAATGTGCTGTACTTGCTTGGACATAGGCTGAAACAGACTGGAGCAAAGGCTGAATTGGCCAGAAATGTGCTGAACCGGTCTAAAATAGAGAAAAACAACTGTTTGCTAAAGGAAGACTTCCGGCATAAAATGGTCTGTAAGAAGACTAAAATTTTCAGAAATTTAGGCTGGAAAACAAATTAGCACCATGTAGAAAGTCTGAATTTCATTAAACGCCTCAATCATTATTAAGGGACAGGTATATATACACATTTCTCTCCTACAACTAAACATACAGACACGTGATTAAGCCTACAATTAAGCCCAGTCCATTACATCTGTGATAGCCATAATTATAGCAATTGACAACCATAATTACAGCAATAAAATACATGTTTTCCATAACATGGATGAACAGATTTCATCATCTATTTGTTTTGCATAATGTACATAAGGTACCTTTTTTTTTATACCCCTACTTGGACATCCCCATCTAAAAACTGGCATCTATTTCAATTTATCTCTTTCTTTTCAATTCATATCTTACTTTCTCTGCAATGTCCAAACTTTGGCCTATCTGAGTTTGATTGAGTTGCTTAACGTCTTTTCGTTGCCATATGTTGTGATGCAGGAGTATAACCATGTATGGGAAGATGGTGATGACAGGTAAATCTCACGTCTATATTGCCCGTTACGAAGGGAGAAACTTAATTTGCTGGACATTTTAGCTCCAGCCATGTCTATGATAGAAAGTTCCAACTAAAATTATCCATTTTTGTATATTTGAAAGTCTTACCGATCTGTTAAAAATTTGATTATCAACATCCTATTGATGTGGTACCAATTGAGGTTCCAATAGAATAATATGCCCGATTTCCGTATAGAGAGGGTTAGAAGGAATTGCTTAAGAAGTGAAAGATTTCTTTTTGTTTATTGTGGGGGGTACTGTTCACAGTTGTGAAAGTGTTGTGCGAATCAGAATGCAAGTGGTTTAAGAATTCAGTGTGTTGATACTTGGAGAACCACTGGGAGCTGATGGAAGATGTGTATATTACAACAGTGACAAGGCATTGGATGGAAGAAGATATGTAGGGGGCATCCCTTATCAGATTTGAGACAGGATTTGACAGGATATACCTTAGATAACTCTCATCCATTTTTTGCTCCACTTTGTGTAATGCAGTACATCACTAGTAGAGGATGTCCTATAGATATTTTATAAAGGATTCATGTAATTGTGTTACAAAGTTTTAACTTGCTATCAATTTACCACGACCATCCTGTATTTCGACTGGCTATAACTGTACTTAGGCAGAGTTGAAGAGTGTCAAAACATATGGGAGATAATTGCTGAAAAGCTGGCTGGAGATGCAAGCGCATGTACATACTGTGTTGCTTGATGAGTCGGGGTAGAGAAGGGGTTCTGAAGTGGCATCTTTGAATAGTATTCACAAAGAAAGTTGGGGCTCCTAATGGATCACCAAAAATTAGAATTTAGAGTTGTAGGGAAAGAGTGGTAAATTGGAAGGTGTGATTGGTATTGGTGCAGAGAGCTATTTTTTGTTTCCTGAAGATTTTTTGTGATTTCTTTATTTTCTTCATACTCCCAATATACGTTTCAGTTAGAGTTTATATTGTCCATGTTTCTTTGGTTATACATTCTCCACATTTTTTTCCCCCCCCCTTTTTTTTTTATTTTTTTATTATGCAAATCTTGGAATATTGACCATAAATTGGTTTCTACATAGCAGATATATGGTTGAAAATATTCCACTCTATGACTCTGATGAGGACGGTCATTTTCCCTCTTACACTACGATCCCTTGTGAGCATGAACGGGTAACTGATGAAGAAGATGAGTGCTCAATGATGATGGGTGGTACTGAGGGATCTGAAAACAAATTGGAAATTGATAGTGGTAAGAGATCTAGTTCTGTACTTCCTGTGGCAGCAAATTCAGTGGAAGCTAAAAGCTGTGAGGCAGCGAAACAAGGTTTAGAAGACATGGCAGAAGCCTTTTCACTGAATTTTAACAGTGGCATTGGTTCGACTTCAACGAAAAAAACACAGCATACTTCCAAGGGAAAGGCAAAGGTTTCTGGTAGAAAGCAAGTCAGAGACAAATCTGTCACTAAACTATTTGCATCAAAGGAAGCACAGGCCGAAGTAGCCAAATATGAGGTACGAATGGTTTTCTCTACTTATTCTTTCTGGTGAAAAACTGCTTGCATAATTGTCTCTTTATTCTTCTCCTTAGTTTGTACTTCCGTGCATCCAATTTCCACGGGAATAATGAGTATCATGTTTGGGAGTGTTTATAAGTGATTATAAATTATGGATCCTAACAAATGTGTGGATAAAAAATCTGTTTGATCAAACATGCACTTGCCTTCTGATGTAGAATTATATTTTCCTTAATTTCCAATGCTTATTGCGCGTATAATTGTGCAGGAAATAAAAAATAAAGCCACAGCCGATCTAAATTCCTTGTACGATGAAATACGTCCTGCCATGGAAGAAGGTAAGTGGGACAGTCAGGAAGGTGTAGCTACCAGTGTATCAGAAAAATGGATAGATGCAACCTGCGCTAAGTATGAAGCAGATTTCGACTTCCATTTCTCCATTGTCAAGAATTTCATGTGCCCCAAAAAGCCGGCTGGAGACGAAGCCAGGTCTTCAGCAGGGGGAGATTGCCTGAAGAAATCGAAGTGATTCACAAATTACGATTTTCATTTGTGCCCTCCAAGATTGTAGCTTGGATTTTAATTTTCTAAAAAGGACGTAGAAAATTCTATCGTTGAGACTTGAGATGGTTAAATGCGGTTGTTGAACTCTTCGTTGAACGCATTTGTATGTATTGAATTGATCGAGCACTCTGCTAACTTAAGTAAACTTATCCTGTGTTTGAATTACTGTTGTTTATTTCCTGTTTAATGGTGGTGGGGGTTTTTTTTTTTTAACCTTTTCCTTCCCTTTCCGTTTTCTGTTTTTCTTTTTCTTTCGTTTATATTTGAATCAAAGAATATAATGATATATTTCTTATAATATATGACTGTGTAATGGTTAAAAAAAGAGTTCCCGCTTAGTAAGGACTCAAATTATAGACATTTTGATCGAGGATCCATCGCTTTGCACTGATTAGATGTGTAATGTGATAAATAAATAGACGAGGGAATTGTGTGAATTATGGGACTAACCAAACTTTAAGGGTTATTTCTTCTCTTGATCTTAATGGCGAATCTTGATTGATTGATACAGAAACCGATCAGGAGAAAGAAGCATGGCATGAGATAGGCAGCAGTTAAATTTCCCATAGCAAATCACTCGACTTGATGGATATTTTCTACAATGAGAAATCCAACCCAAAGCACGAACTGGGGACTGTAGATGAAATTAAATTTATAAGCAAGAATTACACGTTTCGCCCTGCTCGTACTTGTATGTAATGAGCGTAATTTTAACTTTATGTGCCTAGCCCAAACACACATTAAACTTAGAATGTGCTAGCCCAACAAGGCTGAAGACATGGAATACACTACAGAGTTGACTTACATTCAGATTTCCTAGTAGTTAAAATCTACACCTGATTGATTTTTGTGTAATATTTTTCAGATTTCCAACAAGTTAAAATCTACCCGACTGATTTTTGTGTAAAATTTAAGTGAATCTCACATCTTTATAGTCGAAAAGGCAAAGAACTAAAAATGTCATTTCAAATGTGCTACGAAGTACAGAAATAAATTAAAATCAAGTTAACATCCCATTATTTAACAGACCATATATCGTGATATATAGTTTCAAATTTTCACATTTTACAAGAGGAAAATCGGTGAAGAATCAAATTAATCAGATTGAAGGTTTATTTTGGTAGAAATTAGCCTTCACTATAGTTGCAAAAACAGAGCATCATCAAGAAAGGCAGATTCTAAAGTTCTTGACTTCAATCCCAACTAATAATCAATCCGCAAAACCAAACCATCTCCTCGTACCAGGGGGAGATTTATGTAGTAAGCTAAACAACCAAATTTTATGATAAAAAGAAGCATAAATATAAAAATTCAATTGCAAATTTCTCAACTCATAGAACACGTCTTTCAACTAATGTTTAAAAAAACTCAAAAATATTTCTCCAATACTGCTCTTCCGATGGCACAATCCAGTTCACAAGTCTTGCACACTCAAACCTAGAGAGAGAGAGAGAGAAATTATCGGAGTTAGACAAAGCCATTTCTTAATAATCAATCACATTAGAGCTTGCTTCTCATTTTTAAAGCTACTTCCATACAGAATTCTTAAAACATCCAGGATCTTAAGATGTCTTGTACAATGATATCCCATTAGCAAATATATATATATATATGCATCATTCCAATTGTTTAATTGGTTCAACTACACATCAAACATCAAGAGAGGTTAAGTTCACAAATCAACTAACCTGGGGGAAGGGATTGCTTCAACTTGTCAGCCTTCTCAGGATCAAAGACACAAAGGGTGTAGAGGTACTTTGAGCACCGTACCTTGAACTTCACCACATCCTTGCTCTTCTTGATCTTAACAGAGCGTGCATCCTTCCTTCTGGCAGTGAGAAGGAAGTCCTTAATCTCGTGAATTTGCTTCGGCTGAGCATCATAAAAGAAAACGAAGGGTTAGTAAAAATAAAAGGAAAAATCCTCATATCAAGTTTCCATTAAATTAGAACAGATCAGAGATCAGATGGAAACCAGAACGAACGCAAGTACAGGACAAGAAGCACAAGTAGCAATAAAAGACATGGCCTTATCCACACTGAAACAAAATATTACTTTTCTAGCTCGTTCACATCGATGACTGATTTCTTTCAAATAGTGAGAAAAGGTGAAACTTGACTGGACAACTTTATAGGTGAACTTGCAAAAAACAGAGATACCAATTATGTGACAGGGGCTCGTATTCATGGAAAGAAAACGATTTTAAATTAAAATTAGCAGTGAGAGAAAAATTCCACTAGCCCATTTTGGTTTGTAACTCAATAGGAATCAGAAAGTAATGAAGTACAAAAGTTAGCAATTTCAAATGTTCAATGACCAAAACAAGAAAGTGTGCAGGTAGTAAATATACAAGAAAGAGCAAAAGACTACAAAATCTTGACAATATTGGTATTTCAGTTTCCTAACTTAAGCTTTAGTTGAGACACCTTAGACTCGTTAAAAATCCAAACCCCGTAAATAGGGCTTCATTTCTTTTTCAATATTGATTTGTTTCCCATTACCTAAGTTTTAAAACTATTGACTGTACAGTAGTAGGGATAGAAAATGAGGTTAATTATTCTCCTTTCTCTCCTCTAAAATTAACATTAAAAACAAGGAGCTTAATCAGTCACTCATACAAGCTTAACATTTTTTTTTTCAAAATTGTCATTAAAAAAAATTAGAAAACTCATGCCCACTCCGAAGTCCCTGTTTCCCTCAAACTATATAGTCATCTTGAACAAGTTTCCTAATAAGCGCACTAGTGCCTGTACAATAAACTAATAAAATACAGTTCAGTTATATGAAGAAAAAAATAAATAAAGCTGCAGGGTTTTTCTACAGCATTTGAACAGGGTGATGACGTGGCAGCACCATGTTTGCCTTTTTTTCCCTTCTTCCAATGAAAACCTTCCAAGTGTATTTTCTGTCGATTTTTTCTGTACTCATAGTGCTGTTCAAAAATAAAAAAGCTACAAGCCATTACACCCAAACGCGAAAAAAAATTCCCAAACTTTGTTACCCACAACCCAGAAGTTAATCAGGTTCAAAAACGAGAACGAGTAAAACAACACACTAAAAAATGGCATCCTTTGACTCTTCATCTAATATAGTCTAATCCAGAGATCCTCAAATCGAATTAAACACGCGAACTATCACAATCTGTGTTTAGTATTCAATATGAGAAGAGAGAGAATACCATTTTGGAGATCGGCGCCGGGCAAGAAGAGGAGGCAGATTCCAAAACCCTGGTTCCGTGGCAGTGAAAGGATGTGATAGACTCGGAGCATTATATTATGTTTTGTTGTGGGCTGTGCATTGGGTGTGAATTAATTAAAGGTCTGATTAGAATCCTCGGCCACGGCCCACAGATAAAATTCGTACTTCAAAATTCCATAATAGACAACTTACAAAAATGCCCATTTAAAAAAGGGAAAAATTCATTAATCTTATTTTAAGTTTACCCTATTTCAAAAATAACAAAACATTTTTCACATTTCAAAAATCAGATTTTTAACCTATACATACACATATATTTATATATATATTTTAATTATATACATAATTATATAAAAAGATATATATATATAATTAACCCACCCACCTCCACCACCTCTACCGTTCCGGCGACCATTCCGGCGACTATTCCGACGAGCATTCCGGCGACTACTCCGATTGGTGACAATTTCGATGACCGTTCCGGCGATGTTTTCAATTCCGATGACCGTTCCGGTGACCATTTCGATGATTATTTTACGGTCACAATTCAAAAATTTTATAGATTACAAGTAATTTGTTGGTCACATATTTCAAAATTAGTTGGTCATAGATCAAAATTTATAGGTCACACGGTCACAGACTTCCAAATTGGTTGATCACACATTTTTCACGGTGACAAATTATATAATTTTGTAAGTTACAAATAACAAAATGATTGGTCAAAAATTATATTTTTGATCACAAATTATCGAATTTTAAGGTCACAAATTATATTTTTAGTCACAGATTACTTGTTGTATGGTCACAGCCCAAGTCACAAGTCATAAGGCACAAGTCACAGGTCAAGTCACGATTTATTTTCAAATGGTCACATCATGATTGACAAAATATATTGCACATGGCTCAGGTCACAGCACAGGTCGCAAATTACAGCACATGGTTCAGGTCACACCGTTGGTCACGGGTCAGCTAATGGGTCACATACCACCAACCCCCTCCAATGTCTCCACCACCACTTACGGCCACCCTCACACGGTGACGACGACACCACCACCACACCAGCACCAAAACCAACACTCTGACCACCACTCCACGACTGCCGTCAGTCGCATCGACTTCACAACTGTAGCCGTCAAAACCACAACCACCATTTCCAGACAGCCCCGTCATCTCAAACACCACAACTAGCACTACCTTACCACCAACAAACCAAATACAAAAATCGCAACACCCCCACAAAAATCACCATTGTACTGCCGTCTCGCCACCGGGACTACCATTACCACCACACGGACCGCCACCATAGATCTATCACCACTGCCCAAAACATACAACCACAGATCCACCACCTCCACAACCCAAGTCCGCACAACCATCACCATCAAACACCTGTAACACCATGTCTATTTTTCTGTTTTCTCTTCACCGTTTCATCTACCAAAAAAATAAGAAGTATCATCGATAAATTTAAAGCTGCAATCAATTAAAGTAGTGTCTAAAAGGAAAAATTAAACAAAAGACAGAATAGTGATTGAAGTTCAGAAAGGACAAATGCGGTGACGGGACTTACGATTGGGAAATCTAGAGGGGAACGACGAGTCATCTTCTCTTCATCAGGTGACATGCACACAGCCCATGACCTCCGATGTCCATGTGTCAAATTCCAATCGCGAGTTTTTTTGAAAGGAGGTAATGGAGCCTTCGAAGAAGACGTCGTCGATGGTATCGCAGTTGCGGGTGAAGTTGAAGAAGGAGAGGGATACATAAAAAGAACTTCAAATCGTCGCAGCGATGCTCACATCGAGCGAGGTTGCTGTAGCGGCTGCGGTGGCCGTCTTCACAATGGTCGAGGCGATCATTTTGTGGCGGCAGCAGTGGTTGTTTCACTTCATAGCGGCAGCGACCGTGACTAAGGATTTAGGCTGAGAGGAGAGTGAAGGAGAAGACAATTTTCGGTGGGCACGGTGGCGGCGCAGTAGGGCAGTGATGGAGAGGAGAGAGAGACGAGAGAGCGAGAGACGAAGCGAGAGAGGAGTGAATTTAGGGTTTGAAATTAATCTAGGAGTGGTGTGGGTGGGTGTATGTATGTATATATTAATTTTTATAATATTTTTATTAATATTTAATTAAATATTAAAAAACATGTATTTATATATAAAATATCTGATTTTTGAAAATTAAAACTTGAAATCTGATTTATGAATTTGAATCTTGAAAAGTAAGGTTTCATGTAATTTCCACTTTAAAAAAAATCAAATGAAAAGTATTTTGAAAATAAAAAATACTTTATAAAGTTAAGTGTCAAATATTAAAAAAATGTGACAGAAAATTAAAAGAGTGGCAAACACTAAAAAAGTGATAGAAATTTTAAAAACTAGTAACACGCTTAAAAAATTATAGAAATTCAAAAGGTGACAAACACTAAAAAAAAGTTACAAAAAAGTGGCAGTGTTACTTTTTACACACCACCTATCCACTTAAGAAAATGGTCCAAGTATTGATAAGAATACGATCTACCTACTAAATATTTAAATGTCACTTTTTAAAGTTGAATATCATTTTTTTTTATTAAAAGTAATATACAATATCACTTTTATTTGTCAATCAAAAAAGTAATAGAAACTCAAAAAAATAACATAATAAAAAAAAGTAGCAGAAAGTTTTAAAAAGTAACAAAAATAAAAAAAAAAGCGACAAAAATAAAAAAAAATGACACACTAAAGAAGTGACAAACATTCAAAAAAAAATGATATATACTAAAAAAGTGACAAAAGTTTGAAAAAATGATAAATACTCAAAAAATGGTCAAGTGTTAACCAGACCAAAATAGCTCTAGCAAAAAAAATTACAAAAATTCAAAAAAGTGATATACATAAAAAAAAAATGACAAACACAAATCAGAATCTTAAAATAGATTTAAAGGATAGTTGATTTTCTTCTACAATTTTTTTTTTTTTTTTTTTTTTTTGGATCATGCTTCACTTGTATTAATTAAACGGAGAATATAACTTTATTTTAAGAACATAAGTACATAACAACCTATAAGTTGAAAACGGAAAAAAATAAAAAATTTGACAAAACCATTGATTAAGCATAACTATTAACCCAACAAATGCTGCAGAAAAAAATAAAAATGGGACCTTGCTTTTTACCTAAGAACGGTACTGGTAATCTCCCATTCTATAAAATTTTGAAGACCCAAAGTTCCAACAAACATCCATACCTAATTTTGAAGAAAAATAAAATCGAATCTTACTAAAATTTGGAACTCTACTAGGAATAGGTAAAAAATGGTGATTCCTTGCCTAACATGGAGTTACTGACGCCTATTCACCATGTTAAAATTCTAAAGTTTTCCAACAACAAATCATATCATGAGTCAGTTTCATTTATGACTAAACATGGCAAATATGCTGACACAGCAATTTTCTAATATAAATTTTTTGGGAGCAACTATGGATTATTCTTACATAAACAATATGCATTACTCCTATGTGTTCCCATCTGCAAATCATTCTTCAATTATTCTATCTTATGACAAATAATTGTCATAATTGCATCACCTGAAGTTAACGTCAGCATCTTCCCAAAATTGGCCAAAGTCGAATAGCTCCATCGAGACAAATCATCAAACACTTCATACACATGTAACAGAACCAAGAGTGATACTTTCAATTACTATTGTGAAAATTCTAGAGATTTTTATATGCCCTATTGAGACGAGTTTATGCCTAAATATCAATTCAACCGTCTTTGTTACAATGGAACAAAAGAACACGAGCATATAAGTAATACGGGCTTTTATCACCTTGTAACTTTAACTGCTTGCTTCGTTCAAGGATCACTTTATATTTAATCACATTTAGTGTTCAATACTGGTAATTTCACCTTCTATAAAATTTTGAAGACCTAAAGTTCCAACAAACACCCCTACCTAAGATTTAAGAACAATGATGGGTGATGTGCGTGTGTGCGTGTGTGAAAAAAGAATATGGACGTGTATGTACTATGAAAAATGTAAATCATAAAAGTGGTGACAACACTAAAGGCATGTTTGATAGACCTTTTTCCATTCACTTGTTCCATGTTTGATGACACTTTTTTCCATGGAATTGATTTTCTACATTTGCTGATTTTCTTGCTTTTAGTTGAATTGAAATTCCCACCTTTTAGGTGAGAATTGGTTTTCCATCTTTTTATTTTTATTTTTATTTTTATTTTTATTTTTTGCAATAGAAATAAAATCTATCCCAAAAAAATCCATTAAATTGACAATTTCCATGTAAAACAAATCTTTTAGCAATCCAAACAAATTATATTTCTAATTGTAAGAAATCTTATCCCTTTAATTGACAATTTTCATGAAAAATAAAGTCAAACGAATATCAAAAGATAGAAAATCTCAACATTTTTCAGGTGAAAAATTATATTAATCAAATACAATTAATTGACAATTCCTAGTAAAATAATTTATAGGCAATTCAATTCCCTGCAATTCGTTTTCTTTCCACCAAAATCCCATATTTGAATCAAACGGACCCTAACTTCAAATCCCAAGAAAAAGTGGAGCCCAAAGAGAAACAAAGTTGAAAACCTTAACAATATAATAATGATAATGTTAACACTGTATCAGCTTCACTACTATATGTACACATGTATGGGCTTGTTTAGCGAAAGTAGTGACTACAATTGGGGTGGATTTGGCTGATGATGAGGCTAAGTATTCGATTTTACAAGTGATTGTTGAGCACAAATGGATCTGTCGTATGAGAATGTTGGTGATGGCGGCTGCGGCGACGACCTTTATAATTGGAACAACACACAGAAAATTGAAAATAAATGAAGGGTTTTGATGCAACTCTGAGGATGGTAGTGGTGGCGCCGCCCTTACATCACGGTGTTGTCGGCTGAGCTCCACCATCCTATTACGATAATGAAAATGGGAAAAAGTTGAAGAAACACCAACTGGTTTTTACTCTTTGCGTTTTGGGTTTTGGGGCTTTTAAACATACTGGTTTTGTTATTTTGAAGGTAATATTAGCGTCGAAGTAAATTTGGATATAATTTTATCTATAGAATACAGTTATGAAACATTTAAAGAGTGAGAAGAAATTAAAAAAAATCAATGAATCCATTAATAACTTATATTTTGAAGACAGTAAGGATTAAATTAAAATGATTGAATATTTTAATATATTGGATTTCTTGTATTTTAAAAAGGCTACTTGTAATTTCTCTGACAAGTAAATTAAGACTATTTTTTGCATAAATTTGTAATAACAATTTGTTCTTATGATATCGAGAAATTATGTAATAAATTAATTGGGTTAAAAGTCAATTAAGTTTTGGTAGAAACATATAATAGCAAATGAAAAACTACATAATTATTTGACTTTAGGGACATTTTTCTGTTAGGAAAAAATAGCAGAATAAAGGGTAAGAATTTGTTCATTCTACACTCTGATTTATTCCATATCAAGCATCTCTCTAATTTCAAATAATGCATAAAGGAACGCTCAAAAGATAAGGGAAATAATAACAAAAGTGGGAATCACTACTTGTTGGACGAGCTTTCTCGCAACCAGAAGGTAGGTGACCAGTGAAGATAAACTTCAATTCTATTGCTTTCTTCGAATACTTCTTCTCGTATTCAGCAAACTTAGCATTCCATCCAGCTTCAAGGGTATGGCGACTCTAATACATGTGAAAAATTGTATTCAGATCACTATGCATTAACAAACGAAAATGGTATGACATTAATTCGAGAAGCAAAATTGTATTCTTACTTTTTCACATCTCCAAGCACAGGGAAGAGCTCCTAAAGCTATCCAAGGTTCTTCTTGGTGGCATCAACTTCCTTGGCATCCAGTGCACTTCCATGTACACTATATGAGTTCACCTTGTTGGGAGAATGAGAACCAACGGTTGTAGTCACTTGTAGGGAAGAAAGTCATATAGAAGTAACATTTCCCTTATAAGGAAAATCATTTTGAGAATGAGCATCAAGAGGGAGTGGAACATGATCTTGTGAGTTCATACTACATTACTACAATGAAAAATATGATATTTAGAATCAAAAGAATGGAAAATAAATGTCGAAAAAAACATTGATTAGAACGCCAAAGAAAAAGAAACATATTTTTGTGTGCGCATAGATTGGCCTTCTATGTAAGTGAAATACCTAAAATTTTACAATCAATCATTACATGTTGTCCAGTGTCTTGACATACAACTACATTTCACCTCCAATAAGGACCAATAACGTCAAACTACTTATCCATAACATTTTCAAACATAAGTTGTCGCCTACAATTCTTGAGACAAATACCAAATTACTTTTGCAGAAGAAAATACTTCAATTGGAACACTGAAGAACATACAAATATACCTGCTGAAAAACACCCGCCTAAGGATTTTTGTCCTGATTTGGGTTAGATCGTTCATTCAACAATACAACTTAAAAAACCAGAAGAAACATATAGGAGAGAAAGAAATTGAAGGCGTGAGAATTATACTTAAAAATATATGTCTCAGCTCTTGCAAATTGTTTGGGATTTTTGCCACCATCTAGAGAGAAAGGGTTATAGTAGTATTAAAGCAAAGAGAAATGGGTACTAAACGGCAAAACATGTAGTTTTTATAATTTAGCCATGTAAACCAAAAGAAAAAATCGCAATCCTTACAATTAAAAAAAATGGAATTCAAAACTAAAGAAAAAAATAAGTAAAAACACCCAATAAAATAAAAATATTTACATGAAATACCTATGAATTTGGGAAGCCAAAAGCTAGGCAACAAATGCCAACCTCTCTTCGATGCTGTTTTTCACCGAAGACAAGAGCTTTGAGGATCAACTTTCAACTCCCAGCTACACCAAACAGAAATCAAGCAAGTCCACACTATATAAACCCTTGCCTGTAACCAAATTTCAATGCAAAAAAAAATTTACATATTTTAACAAAGTAGTCTTCTATTTCATAATAATTTTAGGGAAAGCCGTGATATTTTGCCAATAAAAAAGAAGGTATGAAAAATAATGCACTCAATTCATACAAACATGAAGATATCAAGTATTTATGACCATCTTTCGAAGAATATTCAATTCTACAAGAACAACTAATGCATGACCAAGATATCTATTGGAACATTTACACCATTAGTATGTTTATAAAAGAAAATAAAAAAGAAGCTAAAATTTTGATAATTCTACCATCTGATACTTTATACCAAGCATGCACTACAAGATAAAGCCCAACAACTGCATCAAAACTGGCATGCTTTAGTTAAAAATGTATCAAAGGAAAATGAGAACTTGTGTTTGTTGAGAATTCTGTAGCATGGATTATGCCGCCCTAAAAAATCTAAAAATTTGCTAGTTCAAGACTGCATAATCTAAAGCCTCAGTCAACAATAATCATTATCTAACTAAAGCAAACTATGGAGACTGGAGAGCACACGCAAAAAATAAAGCCATTAGCTCATACACACATTTAGAAGTCTGTCGAAATATAAGCAAGAAATATTTGACACATTGCAATAACTGCAGAAGAATAGCTTTACAATCACATAAGTATGAACCGAAATTTCAAAAACAAGCATGAGCTGAAATCAAACAAGAAATTCCACTTCACCAATAGTTTAGCAGAGTTAAATGAAACCCACAATGCCAAAATCCCCAATTTAATCAAAACAAGCTTACAGCAAGTCAACCATACCAAACTTCAACACTAAAATACCCACAATGTAGACCACTACAAAAAAAAACATGTAGAAACACTTCCCTTTTATAACAAAAGAAAAAGAAAAGATTGCATTGATTATATATAAAATGAACAGAAAATAAAATACTAATGATCATGAATTGCATTTAAAGAGGAGTTGAATCAAAAATAAAGAATTACTAGGCAACAACTGTAGAGAGTGATTAAAATGAGTCAAACCCATAAACTAAAGGGGGGATGAAATGAAACAAAATATCTGTGATACAAGAATGGATATTGAAAGAGGCACTTAAGAATGTATAAACATACACACTTTTTCTTTTTTCCCTTTTAAAGTTCTTTGAAACATTTATATACCAGCAACATGGAGTATTTTGGTTTTATCTGAATTAATTATTACAAATTGATAGTACAGTATGATCGACCTGCCAAGGAAAGGACATATGAAATGAGGGTAAAACCAAACATAATAATTACATTTCACGATAAGAAGATGTGAAAGCTATTTGAGAATGGAGATATCCCATTCACATACCAGTTGAAGATACCTTCATAAAAGTTTGAATAAGAGAATGGGTGCTCCAAAACAATATTCCAAGATATAAAGTTACATGTGCAGAACATATATATCATCATATGGCCTAGCTGATAGCTCAATATTTACCAAGTGATCATCATCCAAATATTAATGTATAATATTCTTTATACATTACCTGCCTAGAGGGTAGAAACCTTAAAGTCCATCCCTCAATTTCCTGGACACGAATATCAAAGTGAGTGCTGATGACTTCACATTTGTCGAACCACAATTTTCCATGTCAACATAGCGACTACGAAAGGGATCTTGAGCATCAAGCACCTCCAAAATGACATCAAAAGCTTCAATGACTTTGACTAAGTCCTTATAAGAAGCTCTCTCTAAGTGGTCTACATTAAATTTAGGAAACATTAGAAAATAAAGAGAATAGAGAAACTCAAGGGGGGTTAGAGAATTCCATGTACTAAAAAATGATATTCGATATAAATTTGCTATCACACCTTGTTTCTTACCCAACACAGTGGATTTCTCACTAATTCGTGTCTTGTTCTACTTGTGTATTAATGAAAGGATTTACTTGTAGACAACATTTGTAGTACATCTTTCGTGTAAATGCTCAACATTTATGAGTTTAAGTAGGACTTTGATAGATTTGCTTGTTTTTGTTTTTGATAATTCTACATAAAGTTGACCATGACAAAAAACTAATTGAGGAAGATACAAACCAACAAAATCAAGTGTTTGACCTTGTGCTTTACTTATCGTCATTGCGAAATATGGCCTAATTGGAAATTGAGTTCTTTTGAATTGAATTGAATTTTGATCACTTTTTAGAGGTATAAAAGGGATCCTCGGTAAGAAAACATATTATCCACAATATTCACCAGTTGTGATTTCCGCCAGAATTACATTCTTCTTAAAATTTCGACAAGTAAGGCATGTCTCATTGCATAACCCTTCTGAAGGATTGATATTTCGTAATAACATCACAGGACAATTTATCTTAAGCATCAATTCATGGGGTGGATGCCATTTGAGATTAGACTATTCAAAAAATCTTCTTGCGGGCTTTGTTCTGACTTATCAAGTGCTTCATCAAAACTATAGTATGTATAAATTTCACCAGGAATTTGCTCAAGTAAAATTTTGTTAATATGATCAACACATTCATTTGTAGGTGTAAGAATAACTCGGCTTGCCATCGCGTGGAGATTATTAGCATATGCTTCTATAGTTGGAAAAACATGATGTATCAAGTTCTTTAAGGATGTAATTTCATCTACAAATGGTAAAACTATATTTTCTGGAAGTTTAATGTATTTACAAGTATGATCTTCCTCTATTCCATCTCCAATTCTTAGCAAGTAACTACAGAAGGTGGGATCCAATTTTGCCCTCATATTTTCGATTAATGGTAGATGTAAAAAAGAAGGCCACAAGTCTGAGAAAACTAAGCTAGCTTTCATTATATCGTATTTTTTTCCTTTTCGCACAACTAGTAAAATTTGTCGAAAATCTCCTCCAAGAACTACTACTTTCCCACCAAAGAGCAAATTACAATCAGTAATATCTCTAAACATTTTATTACAGCTTCTACAGCATAACGATTAACCATAGGTGCTTCATCCCCAATGATTAATCTAGACATTTTCAACAAATTTCCTAAAGTTGATTGCTTGCTAACAGAACAGCTTATTTCATCAAAAGTTTTCAAATGAATTTTAAATCTTGAATGACATGTTCAACCTCCAGGTAAAAGAAATGCAGATACTCTAGATGATGATGTTGCCAAAGCAATTATTGTGACCTTACACCACTTAGGAGTGCTTTATATAAAAAAGTTTTACATATTCCACCTGGATCATCTATGAAGAAAGCACCTTTTGATTCTAATTTAACTTTTTCCATGATTGTATCATATGAAAATTGTTGTTCTTTATTCAATGTTGCTGCACAAGTAAGCCCTCCTAAGTATCAAAATTAGTTGTCTCATCTTCAATCATTCTTTTCAACTTTTTAGTTTCATCTATATTTACATTGAATGACACTATTGCATAATCATTTATGTTTTTACCTCATGATTTCAAAATAGAATTGATGTCTTTTAAAGCTCGTAATTCAGCAACTCTTACAGATATATTTTGATGTACATAATCATCAATCATATAAACCTTAAACTTATCCCATAAGAGCTTTGGATGATTAGGATTGCAAAGTGTAAGAAGTATAGCAAAAAAGATGTCTTAAAGCAGTAGGCGTCTCGTACAAAATAGCTTCAAATATACATTCTTCACAATTATTGTCTCCACTTAATAAACCATGTAGAAGTGCCGCATCACGATATGTAGGAGCAGTTACACCGTTCAAAGTTCTTAAATGATTGAAGGATATTAGTCCTCTAATATGATTAAGAATAGTACGAAGAAAATATTGTTCTCCTTTAGATGGATGAGCTATGACAATTCGTCCTATAATAACATATTTTTTCCTAGGAGTCCAAACTTTGTTATTTGCATTCCAAACAAAATGTTTTGGAAAATCTCGATACAATAATGTACAAGCAAATTCATTTGTTTCATTCATTCGAAAAAATTCAGTTAGCATAGTTCTTCTTGTATTTTCCTTTTGAATAACAATAAATAAATAATCATCATCAGCGTATGTTACTTGTTGATGATCCTCAATATGAAATTGTAAAGAGTAAATAGGTGGATACATATCGGATAAATTGAAAGAAAAAATGATTCACATAGCCTCAAGTGAAAATATTCATCTAACAGATTGATAAGCTGAAATTTCATCAATTTCTTTATTTGTTTCATTGGTATCAACACAGAAATTAATACGATCATGACCTTTGTACACATATTTGTAGAGATATTTAATTGCTTTGATAGAATAAAATACTTCAACATTAATATGACAATCAAATTTAGCACTTAAATAAAGATTGTATGGTACAATCCAACGATTGTCTAATATTTGACCTCTAACTTTAACAAAAATACTATTATTACGCCGCATATATAATAGGTATGAGTTATCATCAAATATAGTATTATTACAATAATCCTTCGGATATTTATTTTTACAACCTTTATTTGGTTCCATGCATACATTCTTGAGATTTATATTTCATATTGTGTTTAACAATAACAAAATGAAGATAAGAATATTTCTTTTTGTTAAGAATTTCACAAGAAATTATCTTATCAACCTCTCCAGCACAACAAATTTTGTGGCTACAGTTGAAAATCAACAATAGATGTGCATGAGAAAGTCCTCTTTTTTGGAACTCAATTATATATATATATATATAAAAAATAAATATATATATATATATATATATATATATATATATATGAGCAATAACATGACATAGTATATTTTGCTTATATAAATCATTTTTTTAACTCCTCTAATTTTGCTCGAAAGATACGCACAATTAGATGTGGTCAATTTTGAACATCATCATTGTGTCTTAGTTCTTGCTTGATTTATGATCAATTGGGATTACATGTTACAGTTAAAAATACACCTGATTTTCCATAACGTTGTGCAATAGTCATAGCTTCCATATATCTCCTAAGCAAATCTCTAGGGCCACATGTAAAAGATTGTGGTAAAACAAATTTCATTCCTATTTTGTACCCCCCTTGTCTCTCCATTTTCAACACTATCTACAATATCTTGATAAAGTTCAGCACAAATTTTTTTCTGGTTATTACGAAAATAATCTAATCTAGTAGTTTCAATTTTAACATACATATCTACAACATATTGTTGGAATAGTCTACCAGTATGAAGTAACACAAACTTATCGGGAGACCTGATTTGCAATTTGTATGAATAGTGTTCTCAACAAGAGACTTGAGATCGTTTTTTCATTCCATTAAGCACTGCACCGCATAACAATAACACAATCTGAGTATTCATATTCATTTTAATTTATTTGTAAACGATCATTAAATTTACTACAAAATTCATGTACTAACCTGCATCTTCTTTTTCAAGAAGTTCAGTTGCAGAATTTATTGTGTTAGGAAGAGCGATAGGGTCGAGCAAATGTGTAGGTTAGAAGCATGTGTTTTTATATCTCTCAATACCTTTATGCCAACCAAATTCTCCATATGGAAAGATCAAAGAATATTGTAAATGATCATAACAACCATAATAATAGTAAATTTTGTGCGATTCACCATAGTGATCAAATATAATAATATCATGAACACGAACATTTGCATTTTCATCATCTTCGACCCATACAGCAGCTACTTGAGAAGTTGTAGAAGTATTAAAAACTCTTTGATCAACTCTTGGATCGCATCATATTTGTATCCGATGGTGTTGCAAGTTAGGTATATTACTTAAAGACCTAAAGAATCTACTATATGGATTTACGTTTAGAATTTGCATTAAAATTTTCAAAGTAGATTCAACAAAGTTCACTGAAATTTTCATACGATTTTAAAGCTCATTATCTGTATCATAAAAATATAATTGCATATAAGAAGGTATATTATTCTCCAGTATAAGTTGGTTTACATAATGATACACTTGTCTTTGCACCCTAAATGTGTAAATACCTATGTATGTTTTAAAAAGTTCTTTATCATATTTTACACCAAACGATGTGAATGCGTAGTGGTTATTATATCCCCTTGCGATTTATATAAATTTCATACATATAAATTCTTTAGAAGTAAACAATGCATACAGTTCAGTTGGTGTTTCAGGTATAAAAAGCTTAACTTTTCCTTCAGAACAACAAAAGCCTTAACTTTCCTTAAAAAAAAATTTGTACACTACAATATTTACAATAAATACATATTGGTAATACATATGAAGTACTTGGTATATTCAATAGGTTTGAACTTTCTTCTAATTCCGAATTGAGACCATCAACTGTTTGGTTTGACGTTGAAGCTTGAGAATCATAATGTATGGTAGATTCATAGATTTCAACAAGACGTAAGATATTCTCTCCATATGAAATACGGTTATTTATCCTCTTTCCAAGATCATTGCGCTCAATTACCAATCGATTCTTGTCACGCGTTTTATGCAACGTGAATTATACAGCAAATGTACAATGTCAAGTTTTGTAATATAGTAAAAGAGTTAGAGTGTCGAACCCACGAGGATTGTAATTTAATTCAACTAAGTACTATAATTATGTAATTTTATATTTTATTTAAACAATGAATGTTTGAATGAATTATTTTAAATTAATCTAATGAGGTTGGTTAACAAATACGAAGAATGCAAACAATCAAGTTGAGAAAGCCTAGGGAATGATTTCACATAACCTTCAATTATGATTCAATGATATCCAATTATGTCGATTGATTTTCCCATATTCAAAAGCAAGAATCCTAAATTATTTATATCCCCTCTCTCGAGTGCTGGCTAGAAATTAACCCTAAAATTTAATCTCAATATCTTTATTCTGAATTAAAATCTAGAATTTATCAAGTCCCGATTCTTTTGTAAAGTAAGCTTAATAGATTTTACACTTTTTCTCGAAATCCATAAAACCTACGTTGTGTCAATCCTATGATCGTGCCTAAATTCCCCTCTCTCGAGTGTCGAAATTGACTAGCATCTATTCATTCAATTATTAATCGGGTACTTGAAAGCATTATAATCATGACACAATTAAATATAAGCGAGAAAATCAAATAAAAATAATTATAAAATCATCGACACATAATCTTAAGTTGGTTACATCAAATCTTAGATAAAGTGTTTAGTTCATAATGAAATTTATGAAATCAACACAATTTCTAATGAAAAACATAAAGAGAAAATGAAGAAAAACTATTTTGCCGCTTGAATTCTCCTCCAAATCCTTGTCATTTTAGCTCTAAATCAATTCTCCTTTGTGTTCTCTTCTAAGCCGTCTTTCCATCCTTAGAATTAGGTTTTAAAGGTTGTATTTATAGTATTTTGAAATTTTGGAAGGTTTGGAGTTGTGTTGGGCCAAGAAAAGAGTCCAAAAAAATAAAAAATCATTTTTCTCGCACAGTAGCGCCTTGGTACCCATGATTCTATTTTTTTTTCAACATATTGGGCGCCGCGGCACCCATTGTCGGTTGGAAAACTACCATCGCGTCTTACAGTACTTTTATCATAAATTTTGTTCCCGAAGTTTGATTCAGGCGATTCAAGGTTCTTTGGAAAAATAACTCAAAGAAATACAACTTTTCTTCTGATATCATTCTCCAATTCAAATGTTTGCTATGTCAAAAATGAATCTAAATATGAGACTACGAATCTGAAGCAAAACTTTATCGGTTGGAAATTGATGTATGATCATACTTTGATTATATTTGATCTATTTGACTTCTCGGTTGGAAATTGATGTATGATCATTAAAATGCTCATAAGTGCTCAAGAACATGCCAAAAACTACGATTTGAAAGTATTTATTTAATGAGTTAATTATACTCATCAATTGTATCGATCCCCTTTACTTTGATTATGTTATTGACGAATAAATGCATGATATGATTCATTGGTAGTTTGAGAGGTAGCTTGAAGGTTAGTTAAATTAACATCTCCATCACCAGATGGTACAAAAATATCCATCACAACACTAACATTTTTTGTAGAATAGTTGAACCCAAAATGTAGCGGTAGAAAGTAAAAGTTTTAGAAAGAACTAATCTTACATATGTTAAAACATACATAAAAAAAAAACTAAAGTTTAAAATATCAAAATTTGTGAACAATGACTGAAAATATACTTCAAAAGGAAAAAAAAAATGTAGTTTGCTCAAAGAAAGCTCAAGAACTAATAATTTATTACAAATTTTAGAAGATACTATAAATAAATAACCAAAATAAACGTACTACATAAATCTATAAACGAAAACCTGGATAGTTCAATTGAAGGAACTTAGAGTGCACTACTATAGTCAATTACAACAATCGAAAAATACAATTGGACACTATATACAAATTAGAGTCCACAATTTGTCAATAGTAGTTGAGTGATGAATACTATAATAGAAACTTTAGGGAAAAAAAATATAAAGACTAACTAAAAATTGAATTCTACAAAATCTATAAAAGAATAACAAAAATATCATACCTGAAGATAGCACAGTTCAATTATTGTTGAAAATTTTAATATTTTTACTTTGAAAATGATATCTTGTAACTTGAAAAAAATGGAAACAAATTCAATGTTTACAGAATCAGGAATCACTAAAAATATGACAAGTAAAGAAAATCATAATAAAAATAAAAAATCGAAGTATCTGAAGTAAATTGAAGTAAGTTACATATTTTTTTTTATCGAATTGACAAGTGACGCCTCTCAAGTGACTCAGGGGGCAACGCTTCCCGGCGGGGATCGACTTGCCCGGTCAAGTCGCGGGGGTCGAGGAGGCAGCGCCCCTCATGGGGGTTCGTCCTCCTTATTCTTGTCTTTTATTTTATTTTTAATGTCTCTCTTTGTCTCTCAACCTTTCTTTTTCTTTCTTATTTTCTCTTCTCTAGATTTCTCTTTACTATTCTTTAACTGGTCTCTGTAACTTTTTATCATCTTGTGTATAAAATCTTAAATCTACATATTATCAGGCAAATTTTTTTTTTTAAGCTTACCTTTTAACAACACCATAGACAATACAGAACAATGCACTCCTGAAAGATTTGTGTATAACTAACGCAATACATGGAGGAACGAAAACATAAACTAAACAAAACTGAAAAAACCGGAAGTAGGTTGCAAAAAAATGAAATGAAAAAACAAAAATAAAACAACAATGAGTAGAAATCTACCTTTATTGTCAATCACGATAATCAGCAAATACGTCAAAGACAAAGAATTAATCACGGTAAGCAGCAAATACATCGAAGACAAAGATGAGTAAGAAGAAGGGATTTATACCGGTTTCGTTTTCATATATATATTTTATGGGTATGAGCTTTTAAAAACATATATATGGGAGATATTTTTCATACGATGTCGTTTCCGTCCAGATATTTAAAGGGAAGGATGGTTAGTGAACAGTAATGAGAAACTGGTTAGTCAACGGTAACAATCCAGATTAGGTGTGAAAATGAGGTCACAAAAATGAACACTGTAGGGAGGATTAATTATGTTTTCAATTGTTTAATTAGTGCAAAAGCGTCTTATTCAATTTTTTTGCTTTTGGGCCATAATGGGCCTAATTTCCCCAATTTGGGGCTATTTAGTTCGATCCCGTTTGAGCCTTTTTTTTTTTAATCCAAAATGCATTTTGGAATAATATTTTGATGAAGAAGATATGGTTAAAAAATAAGAAAAAATTTAGATTTACGTATAATAATATTTTATTTAAAAATGTGGTTAAAAATAAAATAGAAATTTATTTTGAAAATATTGTGGACCAAACAAGAGCTTCATATTTGACGCACGCTTATAAACACTCAAATTAATTTTCATACAAACTGAGAGAAATGCAAAATACTATTTATTTGAAGTCATTGAATTTATTGAAAAGTTTTATTTTGATCGTCTAATTTTTGTTTGGTGCAAATTGGTCATTTAATTTTTACTTTTATTAATTACATGCACCTACGTTAAGTAAATACATTCATGAAAAAAAAATGATTTGGAAGGCGGAAAAACTGGCATGAACATAGAAAACCTCCAGCGAATTTTAGCGACTGGATGAATAATGCTTAAAGTTGAGTTAGAATATGTTTCAAAAGTGTTTATAAATGGTTTAAATTGTAAATATATAGAAATTAGTGGTGCATAAATGAGTAGTCCTAACTATACTAAAAGAGGGAGTTTGCCACCTCATCGTCGTCAGTGCGACGTCGTTTTCTCCTTTAACAGATGTCGACTTCTCCCATCGTCAACCATAACTACGCATTTCACTCACCGCCTCTTCTCCCTTAAACCGCCATCTTCTCCCTTAAACACCAACACCCACGTCTCTTCTCACTTTAGCACAACACCCACGTCTCTTCTCACTTTAGCAGAAAGTTGAAGCTAATTTCCGAAAGTGGAGGAGTTTAATTTCCTCGAAATCAGAATCCTACTTTTCAGCTAAAATCTCAACTTCTTATTATTCTTTACAATGTCAATTTTTATTTCTTTACAATTTCAATTTTTATATATATTTATTGACTCCGTGTGGATTTATTGAGTCGGGGAGCTCCGTGTGGAACGGAGGCACGGTGCGTGCCTCCGTTCCACACGGAGTTAGCCCGTGCCGGTAGCCCGTGCCTCCGTGTGGAACGGAGGCACGGTGCCTGCCTCCGTTCCACACGGAGGCAGCCGTGTCTCCGTGTGGAACGGAGGCACGGAGGCAGCCGTGTCTCCGTGTGGAATGGAGGCACGGTGCGTGCGTCCGTTCCACACGGAGGTAGTCCGTGTATATGACAGCCATTTTACCTTCTCTGTACTGTAGCTTCTCGTGGTAACGAAGTTTCGCAAGCTCCCAAGGCTGCCGCCACAGCTACACACAAATTCAGTGCTCTTCTCTCTCCAATTTTACACGCACACGCAAACTCCCACTCCTCCATTCTTCACCCATCTCATTTCTCTTTCTCTCTCACTTTCCCATTTTCATTTTCTCCCTCTTAGAGAAGTCTTCCACGCATACAGAGCTCATAGCCCCTCTCCCGATCCTGCCTTCGTTGAAACATAAATTAATCATGCCGACAGGTTAGATAATTTATTGTGTTATCAATTAACATTATTTTCTTCAATCCCCGAAGATTTCTAATTTCAATTTGAAATGGGTTTCCTGCTTCGAATTTTATGTGAACATTTCGAGGAGCCGTATTTGAAGACGCTTCCTTTGCGATTTTTTATTTCGATATTGGTTTTTGTGTTTGTTTGTTGTTGCTTTTTGGTTAGTGTGTTGTATATACACTTATTATTGACTGGATATTGATCTTATTTATTATTTAGATGGACTGACTTTTTGAAAGATCGAAGTCTTAACATAAAATTATTATTACTAATGATGTGCAAGAACTGAAGTATTAGTTTCTAATTTAGGTGCTTCTTACTAACTCATGAGATAAGTAAATATCAGTATTGACTCTTTGATTTGGGGTAGAAGAAAAAAGTGAACTTTGTGAAGAATCTTGTAGTTTTTCATTAAGACGTGTTGGGTTTATTGTTGGGTGGTCTTAGATCTTGGGGGTGGATTCTCCCTATTGACCCAATGTCCATTTATTATCCTCTTATTTTATTCAATTACAGTTATCTTTACAAGTAATCTGAAGCTTCATCTTCCCAGCCATTGCGAAAATATGAAACCACATCAAAGCTTTGTGCAGGAAACTCCATTCAAAGAGTAGAATGGAAAACAACACATGATAACAAATTTACATGATTAACTTGCCATAAAAAATAATTTGGTCCAAAAAAAGCACCTGGTATGCTTCTCAACTTGACTGTAATTAGATTGATAGAATTTTTACTTCTAATCAAGAAGCATAACACCATGCCCATTGCTGAAATTGTATGTGCCAAAGGATCTTCAAAATGATTCAATTATAATAAGATTTCATGAGAAGCAAAAATGGTAATCTATCTAGGATGGCATGTTCTATGGAACAAAGGGGAATAAAAAGACAAAAAGGTGTTATTCGACATTGTTAAAAAATGTCAAAAAAAAGAAAGTACGCATGCATAAGGTTATTGTTCGCATAAATAAGATAGTATTGTTTGCAGTAATATTTTATGCCACTTCAGCACAAGTTTAATGATGTTTTCCCATATCAAAAAAATTATGCTTTCCAATATCATTTTGGCAATAAGTGTAAAGTGGCAAAAAGAATTGTTTTCCAATGTGGAAATAGACACTAGCCAATCCCCATATGTTTTCAAGTGCCAGCTCTACAACCTTACTGGAGTACCACTTGAAAGACAAAAGATTATGGTCAAAGGTGGCTTGCTAAGGTATCAAAGTAGCTTCTTAGTGAGAAAATAATATGGCTGATATTTATTTTTATTTTAAATAAATAAAGTACTTAGTTAGTTCTTTCTGGCGTGCTGCATCAGAGTTTCAGCTTTGATGTCTTGTAGATTGACATATGTTATACCTACTATTTTAATTGGATTTCTCTTCTCCTCTATTGTCTTTTCTCTAGATATTACAAACTTCAATGAAGATTATCCATCTTGGACCTTTAATTTCGTTTATACCCACATTAGGTAGTTTTCCTTTTCCGTTTTCCTTCTGATTATGATTTTTCATGCAGCTTGTGTAGTGCGACGGAGTGGTTGGACTAAGGAAATTGACATATTCTTTCAGTGGCTTCAAGCTATACAAGTAATTGTATTAATCCCCGCGATAGCCTTGCATACTTGACCTTTGAACAAATTAGTAATTTGGGGTTCTATCACTGATGCTTAATTTCTCTTTTCCATGTTTACTATTAATTCTCCTATTTTGTCATTCTGCAATTTTATCAATTTTATAACCTCGTTCGAGAAGAATGAAGTAAGACTCTGACTGGTATACAATTTTATTATAGGTCCCTGTGAACTTCGGGCTTAATTTATGTGATAAGTTGTACTTAAGTTTTAGCCCCTGCATTTTCATTTTATTCTTAAGTGTTCTTAACTTGCAGGGTGAAACAAGAGTTATTTTTGAAATCTGTAACATTCACATATCTATGCTTCTTATCATTCATTTTATTTGACCATTCTAGGATTTTTAGTCTAAGTATTTGATTTGATGCATGATTTTTTGCAAGCTTAACTGGGAAAATACTTTCAAGAATTTTGCTTGTGCTTTTCTCGTAAATTGTGCATAAGGAAATTTCGTATAGAAAGTGAGAAAACATATATTCTTAATCTTTTTGATGGATCACTATTTGCAAGTTATTATTAATAAAGACCCGTGGTTGAATGGTAGTAGTGTATTAGCAGACAATAAGCCAGCTAGGTAGACCAACTTCAGGTATAATTTTATTTCCTCTCGAACTACTTGGTTCCAAAATTTAGGAATGAGGAATATCAATTTGTGCAGGCCAAGTTCAAATTGTAAGAAATGTCTGCCATAATTCCTTACCCTTTTCGCATAAAGTTTGAGTGGAATTACTTAAAACCTTTTTAATGAAGACTTGTATCTTTCACCCTGAAATGGGATTCTGTTAAAAACTGACTAAAGAATGTAGTGCATTGACTTCAACAATTGGGCAAGGCACTCCATCACACTTACGATAAGATCTATACTTTGTACTTAGTATATATTTCGTCCTCACCTATAGAGAACTAGAAGTCCGCTGCACCAGTTAAGAATGATCAACTATTAACTCCAGGCTCCACCCCTCACCCCTGGCAAATGAATACTAACATATAGTGGTGGGTGCCAGAGATTCTTCTATTAGTTAGCCCATTAATGGTAAAGTATGAATTATGAAATCTAATAAAGAAGCCATTCTGTGTGTCTATGGAAAATGTCTAGATCTTTCTAATTCCCATAATCGAAGCAATTTGCTCATGATGAAGGCAAACATGCATCATGATCCTTCTAATTTTGTGGGTAATTTGAATATAGTTTTTTGTCCCTGTTGGAAAATATGCATGCTGCAGTGAATTTATTTTTTGCAAATTTTTATCCCTTCTCCTTTCCCTTGTTGCTAATTTTTTGATTAATAGCCAAAATTAAAATACCTCGACGGTGTTGTAAATTTTTTGACTTATGTTGATCTTTCACTAGAGTAAACACTCGATTGAATGGAGTGGTTAGAAAGGATTTATGTAGTCAACAACCCAAAATTGTTAGAAATGAGCCTCAGTTTGTTTTTATTCAGAGCATGTTCGAACATAAGGGGCAAGCTGAAGAGTTATCCTTTTGTTTTCCCTGCTGATTTTTAATTGGCACTTGTATAGATCTATCTCTGTGTACGAGTCTCTGCATATATGTGGTTTTTGTTTTATGAATGATAATGAGTATATTTTTTGTTACTGTATAATATGATGATTGCTTGTAGTCAGGTTTGTCATCCATCACAGCTTAAGCAAATCAATGGAAACGTATTATCAGGTTCTTGTCCCCCTGCAATAAGATTACCTTTTACTAAAGTCTTTCTTTCTGTAACATGTCTCATTGCAAGAGTGTCGTAGAGCTGGAAGAGACGGACCTCCATCTGAATGTTTGTTATACTTTAGACCAGCCGATGTTCCTAGACAGGTAGTATTTTGTTTGTCAATTTCTGCATTTTGCAATTATTTAAAAAATTACAAAATCTGTGTAGTAATAGTTTGTCTGCAGAGCTCAATGGTCTTCTATGAAAATCTCGGGTTGCAGAATCTCTATGACATCATGCGATATCGCCTTGTATGAACAAGTATGTTTCAATCATAATGTACAATTTATAAGTCACGTTAACAAGCATTCCTAGCATTTGTTTAAAAATTGATCAAGTGCCAAATGTTAGTTTATTATAGTCAGTCAGTCACAAATCATCAGGTGTTGTTGAGTATAAACCATACTTTTAAAACTTTAATCTATGTATGACCTGCCTGTGAGTTCTCAATTGCAACGCCATTTTGTTTTATAGTAATTAAATTCTTATTGTCTCCACTTTTGTTTGTAAATACTGCATATTTGATTTCATCCATAAATCTATTTTCCCTTCTTGTTTTGTCGACTAGAGAGCAATTCTATGCAGAGATTGTGATATTCCAATACACAAAGCAAATGAACACACTCAAAAGAATTCATTAAATAAGCCTGTTTCTATTTCAGTTTCTTCTTATATTTCTAAAACCCCCCCCAATCCACCACCTTTCACTGCAAAGACTACAACTTCAGTTATTGTATTCATTGTCTTATTTTGTACAAATACTACACACTAGATAACTAAATCTGTTGCAATTTGGATTTCTAACCATTATTCCACGCTACTCCACGCTATTACATACTCAATTAAACTAAAACACGTGCATTGCACGTGCGTCGACTAGTATATGGATAAATAGGAATTTGAGTGTTTATAAATCTTTTACTTGAAATTCATCTTAAAAAATCACCATTATTAAGATAAGCAACCCAATTCCTTATATGTTGTTATTTTATTTAGTGTGGTGATAAGTGTATTTTGTACACTTATCTAGATTATTAAATTAGAATATTTGTTAGTGATTTGGATGAGTTATAGTTTAATTTTGTGTTAATTTTATTTGTTATGTTGAACTCAATGCAAATTGGTAAATTTGGAAGAAATGAACGAAAAATGTGCGAAAACGAAGGAAATTCAAAGTTTGGAGACCAAAGTGTAAACATCCAATAGTTAATTCGAACCACAAAACGATGATTGAAGATCATATATGATCGATTGGATGCAATTGGAGGTCAGATTAGTGAAATATAGTGAAAGAAATACGACAAATCAATTTCCAACCGAAAAAATTATGCTCCAAATTTTTAACCTCAATTTGAGACCCGTTTTTCAGATAACACGTTCAAATTGGAAAGATTTTATCTAGAGGAATTGTAGCACTTTGAATTATACTTCCACGCATCTTGAATCACCTCAATCGAATATCTATAGAGAAAGTTATCGCCAAAATATTGAGAGCTGCTTAGAGACGAACCAAAGCAAACATGCACGCGCGAGCAATTCATGGTGTACGTGATACCCTATTTCCCCAGCCCAAGAGCCATTTACCTCAACGGCGTGATGATTATGCATGCGCGTGTTCGAGCCATTTCTATGCCTAAATAGCCAAACTTTCTGGTTTGATCCAAATTCTTATGGAGATCAAATTCATCCTACTATTTAACCTAGGAAGAACATATCAAAATCCTATTTTTCACCACAAGAAGTTGGCTAGCACAATCAACACAAGAGATTGAAGATTCAAAGTCCGGGTTGAAGATTAACGAAGAATAAATTGATTTTTCACTTTCCATTCATTGTTTTCAATTCCAGGTGACTTTTTCCAAATCTTTTTGTGTAATTTACATAACAACATGCTAGGCTAATTCTTTTCATGTATTGGATGAAAATGAAACTTATTTGTTTTTTTTTTTTTAATTCAAGACTAGTAGTTTAATTTAGTTCTTGCATTTCTTGATTAATTTTCCATATTCATTGCATTATTTAATTGATTAGCCATCAATTAGATAATTAGTTGCATGGTGTAGTGTTGGGAGACTCACAATAAGTTTAGAATGCAGCAAAATTAGCATATGTGCAATAAATGTTAGGAATAACATTTATCACGTTTGCAATCATATGGATAATCTAAATTTTAATGCATTCTAATCATTCGAATTCGAACTAAGAATATATTTGGTTCGTGGTTAGGATAGATTTAATGTCTTGGAAAAGAAAATTATATATCATAGTTTTATCGATTGTCAAGAACGCATGAGTTGAACTATATTACAAATCAAGAATTGAAATAGATACCAACACGAGGATTCGAGATCCAATACAATCATTCATAATTTGATACAAAACACTTTTTACCTTTATCTTAGATAATTTAGCATAAAATCAAATCAAAATTTCTATTTTCTTTACACAATTCGAATTCCATACATAACTAGTAAATTTGAATTGAACTCATTCCATGTGGGACTTAACTCATCAGTTCTATTACTTGTCAACAATCTCATACTTTTGCAGGTTTAGCATGAACATGTAGGATAGATGGTGGCTCGTTGAAGAGTACCATTCTTGAGATTCAATTGTTCATTGAGATTTGTAGACTCTAATACTACATTAAAAACTTGACGTTCCATCTTAAAACATATATCCTATATAATGTATATTTTCGTTTTTATTCAATGTGGAATTTACTCATAATCCGAGTCATTCTTGTTTTTTCTTCAGAAGCACAATGGGAAGAACTCATTGCAACTACGTAAGGGTACAATTCCACCACCACAGGCAAACCAGACCCTACAATGGACACATCCTTGCTAGATAAACTGAGACAGCAATGCCCAACAAAATTGAAGAGCCGAGAGCAGAATCCAATTGTTTACTTGACACCAAAATAAGACCCCAATACAGATTCATCAATGCTTATTACAGCAATGTACTTTCACGCCAATCTGTACTTGGAGTTGATTAACAGCTACTATTCAACTACGACATGAACCAGTTGACACTCGAGTACGCAGTTAGCTCCGAACAATTCCGTGAGGGATTTTCTCTGTCAATAAGTAGGATGGGAGCTCTCAAAGATTTGACATGCAACTAGGGGGAAATAAGTTGAAACTTTCATTTTACAAACTAGAATAACCTTCCCATCAAATATTATGTGAATTAAGGCGTTCTGTGATGGCTAAAAGGGGTAAAAAGCCATCCAAAGTACGAGTAACAGGCCACCATTTTTTCCCTTCTACAGAAGAAGAATAACATTGATCAATAAGACTAAAATATCATATTTTCTTCAAGTTTGTTAGTTCTGTGTAGTGATCTGTCATAAGAATTTGTTTGCAAAATTGCCTGTATAATATTCTCTTTGATAATGCATAATATTCTGATATTCTCCAAATGTGAAAAAAATGTTAGCACTTACAGCATGTCTTATATACATGATTAGACGATCCCAGACATTGTAATTAACAACTTAATTATCATGAATCTCTTCGTAATCCTATCGAGCTGAGCCTACACATTTGTTTGAATCTTTACCATCAGAAGTAAATATGAGTAAAATGTCAATAATCACCAGAAAGATAATTAGTAGAATGTATACTACAGTCGTAAGGGCATTTTTTTCTTGAGTTTCGATTTAGTCACGACACAATATTTAGAAGTGCCTACCGTCGCCCATATTGGGTCACACCTTGACGCCCATCTCAAGCATTACTCAATAGAGTTGATATGTATCTAAAATGTAAAAAACTTTATCTAGACTTAACTTTTGATTAAATAAACATTGTACATTCTAAATGTTCTTATATTTTTAATGTAATTATATAAAACTACTGTACATACAGTTTAGGGTACTGTACAAAGTGTGTCTAAGTTCTTCCAACAACTACATCATCAACAATTATTCTAACATGTATAGAACCTACAATTTGAATATTCGAAAATGGTATGTTCTCCAATCCATGTCATTCATTTTGCCCACTTTGATTCAGACGTGGGTCTCTTGCTGGAACCAACTGTGACAAATTATCAATGCAGTCTGAAGCAGGATTTGTAACAGTGCCATTCAGCCAGTTGAAGAAAAGCTCCATTAGGATCAATAAGAAAATCAGTAAATTTATGTTTCACAAAGAGAAACCTGTGCATAGCAGATCAAGAGCCTCCTGCCATGAAGTAATTGCTGCCACCCGAGCTCCCTATGGCACAAGGTATATCACGGACAAGAAACTTTACACTGCGAGTGCCTACAAAGTCCAATATTTCGAGGCACTCTTGCAAATCAGAATCACTTACCAACAACACCCATTCCTCTTCATCGTCAAGATACTTGATCTGGAACTGCTCGGTATTTAGTTTGAACCTCTTTGCTATTTCGACATGCAGTTGAAAACATCCAGCAGAAGGCTCGAACTTGAACCGAATTGTGTCTTCTTTATAAGTAGCTTTGACTGTAATTTTTAACCCACTTTCTCCGCAGCTTGCCTCAGTCTGAGAATTCTTCTTTTCACCACAACTTCTCGAGCTTGATGAACTGCCTTTCCTTGTTGAGCCCGGCCCACTGGATGATTCTGTCATTCCTGAGGAGGTGGGCTGGTTATGTTCAAAAACTGCATCACCATCCACTCCAATATCACCTTTAAACATAGTGTATATATCATTGCCAGCAGCAATGGAGATTGAGCTTCGAGAAGAGAAGGGATATTCGGAAGCCTCTTGTTTCATGCTATTGTTTAGCTCCCACTGATTGCATCCTTCTGATGGAGACTTCCTAGAAGATGCCCAAGGCATGGTGTTAAGACTATCAGGCTGGGACTGCCCAGTATCTAGTGCAGCCAATTTGGATTCATCAGAGGTTTCAGGCATAAGTGCATCTATTTTATGCTCTCCAGTGAAAGAGTTTGGACTCGGCACATTTGACCTTGCCACTTTATTTCTGTACACAAAACACCCTTCTTCCATTTTCACAATGCCACCCTCAACATCAGTGCAAGATGGAGTATCTGGAATCGCACCTTGGATAAATGAATCGGGATTTCTGAAGGATTGACTTCTACTGTGGAAGAGAACACTCTTTTGCTGATCAAAATCTTGTATAGAGCTTGCAGCCACAATCCCCCCAGTGTATGGATCATACTTCAATCCACCTTCCGCCCCCTGAACAGAGTCAAGGACGCTCTGTATTTTCCTCAAAGAACGATTCACTTTGTTAATCTTGCGGGATGGCCATCTTGAGATGCCATGTTGTCTACATATCCTTTTGAGCGTAGTTGGACATACTACAGAAACAAGAAACACAATTAAAACTTAGGCTATCCCTTCAGAGTATTTCAAACAGACCTTTCATACTGAATAGTCGAAAAATCATATAAAACTTGACACAGGCTTTTCCCATTTTTAACCCATGAACCTTTCAGTGTGTTCAAGTAAAAAGTACTAATTCACTGTCATTTGGACTTTGATTTTTTTTCTCTCCCCCCTATTTTCAGACTAGGCAGTTCATCAAATTCCTTTTTTCTAGAATGAATTAACATTTCATTGCACAACATTCTAGCTACACAATAATTAAGGCAGCAGCCCAAAAGAAGGCGAACAATCACCAGATGTACTTAATTTATAGCATTTCAAATTCTGTCAGTGAATATTACATGATCCGGCATATTCTCTTTCATAAGAAGAATCAGGGTAGTTACCAAAGGATAGTCCTTGAGAACCTTACTTGCTCAAGCTTAAAAGTTATTTATTTTTAAAAATTAGATAAAGTAGGTTACATAGACTCTTTTATAGTCAACAATGACGTCTAGATAAACCCTAGAGATGGTCCCCCCCCCCACCCAACCCACCACCTAACCCAACACAACAACCACCCACCACCCCACCCTACCGCTGCCGGCAACCTGACCCCACCGGCCTCACGCCACAGAGTTTCAGCCAAACAGCCGAAAACCACCCTGCCACTACAAGTGGGCCCACAACCGGAGAACCGCATCAAGTCCCAGACAACAGCGAGTCACCGGAGACCTACTGTGACGCCATTAGTGAAGGGATCTGCGAAATCGCAGGTCCAAAGAAGGAGGAACAGAAGTTGGATCCCGAGACCAACTTCCCGATCCGGCCAGTTCCGGCCTTCTCCCTGCCACACGCGCCCCACCGGCGGCCTCAGCAGGCCATTCCGACGCCGGCAGGGTGTCCTCCAACCCGCGCGTCACTCCGACAGCGCACCTGCCGGTGCGTGAGGGCCATGAGCCGCGGCCGGAACAGTTGAATAGTCAGAATTTTCAGCAGAATGTGCTCAAATTAGTTAGAAGGCCTGGGATGTCGTCAGATGTGCCGTTCATGCATAATCAAAGAAAAAATGGGCTGAATGCGAACGGTTTGTTTTTTACTCGGCGTTTTAGAGTGGAGGCTGTGAAGAATATTATAAATTGTATATAATAAACTTGTTTCTATTACAAAGTAAAAGACCCTATTTATAGGGTTACAAATAACTGTAAAAGGAAATAAATATAAAAGGAAATATTATGCAATCTACTACTAAGGAAAGTAATCCTACACTAAAAGAAAATATTATAATTGCAATATTTGACGATATTTGGAATCTTATTCAATATCCTTGACATCCCCTCTCAAATTGATGCTGGTAAAATCATCAATTTGTAATCATGAATTGACGACGATGACAATACTTGTGCCCACGAAGAAGAAATCCAGATCAAAGCAACCAACGACGAAAAGTACTGACGAAGAGAGACCAAGAACAACAAAGAACCACTCCAAAACCACTTCAAGAACACTCCAAAGAAACAACGAGAACCAACGAGAAACCACGAAAAACTACGAGAAACCACCGAAGAAGAGTCACACGTTGACAAAAATTCAGTCAACCGTGGACGACCAGAAGAACCCACACCTAAAAGGCTGAGTTGTGACCCAAGAGAATCGAAGATTCAACCACTCTAAAGACACTCCAGAGAGCTCACTCACCAGTAAGAATTTCCAAAGGAAATTGACGAAGTGTGCCGACACACACAGCGAACTCTATCTGTCGGGAAAACTTAGTTGAACATATAATTCATGTTCCAACAAAAGTTCTAACGCCAAAACACCGGCCAAAACCAAAACACCGGCCAAAACTGGACATATACTAAACCAAATTCCAAATAAACTGGACCAAGTTCCAGATTACCAAAAGCTGAAGAAACTCCAAACAAACTGCAGAAACTGAGTTGTGGCCACCGGAATGTGATGCGACTTTGTAGTGATACATCCGAAAAGAAAATAAAAAAGAAAAACATTGGTAGCCGGACGAGCGGCTCAAAGCCGCTCGCCGGAAACGAAATTCAAAGGTTAATTTGTTTAGGATCAAAACTGCTCTGATACCATGTGAAGAATATTATAAATTATATATAATAAACTTGTTTCTATTACAAAGTAAAAGACCCTATTTATAGGGTTACAAATAACTGTAAAAGGAAATAAATATAAAAGGAAATATTATGCAATCTACTACTAAGGAAAGTAATCCTACACTAAAAGGAAATATTATAATTGCAATCTTTGACGATCTCTGGAATCTTATTCAATATCCTTGACACAAAGGAGTTTGTGGTGTCCGCTAGTGACTCAGGTACTATTAAGATTACAGAGTGGGGCTCGAGGTTGTCAACCTCAATCTATATGGGGAGGTTTGGTGCACTTTGGATGGTGAACATGGTCGATAAGTTGAGAACGGCAAGTACGAGGATTTAAGGGAAGAACTTGTGAGATGAAGAGTTTTAAGGGAAGAACTTGTGAGATTGGTGGAGATGGAGGAGATTGCTTGGCGACAGAAATCCAGGATCACGTGGTTGAAAGAGGGAGATAAATGCACTAAGTTTTTCCATAGGGTTGCCAATTCAAACATGCGGAATAATGCTGTCACAGTGTTGGAGGTGGATGGGGTTATTTTTGAGGATCCACAGGATATTGGGACCCAAATGGTGAACTTTTATCAGTATCTTTATAGGGAGCAGTTTGAGTGGAGGCCAGAGTTGGAGGGATCGGAGTTTTCTACTATTACGGATGAGGATGCTGGTTGGTTGGAGAGACCATTTGGGGAGGACGAAATTAAGGGGGTCGTGTTTAGTATGAATGATGATAAAACTCCAGGTCCAGACGGATTCTCGTTCTCATTTTACAAGGCATGTTGGGAGGTGGTACAACATGATATTATTAATGTTTTCACGTACTTTTTTTAGCGTGGCGGGTTTTTGAGATGTTCTAATGCAACATTTATTATGTTGATTCCTAAGAAACCGGGAGCGACGGATATCAAGGATTTTCGCACTATTAGCTTGGTTAGTGGGATGTACAAGATTATTGCAAAAGTTTTGGCAAATAGACTCAATGAGGTACTAAGGAAAGTGATGTCCAAGTTTCAGAATGCTTTTATGAAAGGTCGTCAGATTTTGGATTCTGTACTGATAGCGAATAAATGCATTGATACAAGAATGGGTATAGGGTCCCAGGGATGCTATGCAAGCTTGATATTGAGAAAGCTTATGATCATGTGAACTGGAGGTTCCTTTTGTATATGCTTAGGAGATGTGGATTTGGGGATAAGTGGTGCAAGTGGATTCAGTTCTGTATCTCCACCGTTTCATTTTCAATTTTGGTCAATGGTACCTCCGAGGATTACTTTCGAAGTAGCAGAGGATTGAGGCAAGAAGACCCATTGTCTCCATTACTGTTTGTTATTGTAATGGAGGCCCTTAGTAAGATGCTAGAGAAAGCGAGGCGGGAGAACCTGCTTACGGGATTTACGGTTGGTCAACTGCAAGTGTCCCACTTGTTATTTGCAGATGACACCCTGATTTTTTGTGATGCATAGGAGGAGCAAGTCAGGAATTTACGCAGGTTGCTCTTATGTTTTGAAGCTGTGTCAGGATTGAAGGTTAATCTTAGAAAATCTGATGTTATTCCAGTAGGAGAGGTCGTGAATGTGGAGCAACTTTCTATCATATTGGGTTGCAAGGTTGCGCAGCTACCTATGACATATCTCGGACTCCCCCTAGGGACGCGGTTTAAAAGTACTCATATTTGGAATGTCATTGTGGAAAAGGTGGAAAGGAGATTAGAGGGGTGGAAGCGTATGTATCTCTCAAAGAGTGGCCGTCTGACTCTCATTAAATCAACGCTATCTAACATCCCTACTTATTTTAGGTCACTGTTTCCTATTCCTGCAGCAGTGGCTAACAGATTAGAGAGGATTCAAAGGGAATTTCTTTGGGCAGGTTTGGGAGAGGAGAGGAAACTTCATTTGGTTAAATGGAGAGTTGTTTGCTCTCCTATGAGGATGGGAGGTCTCGGTTTGAGGAGGCTTACTCTGTTTAATAAGGCATTACTGGGCAAATGACTGTGGCGGTTTGGCGTGCAGAGGGAGAGTTTCTGGAAAGAGATCATTAGGGCGAAGTATGGCGTGATGGAGGAAGGATGGTGTTCGGGTGAGGGTCGAGGGTCCTACGGGATGAGTCTTTGGAGGTATATTCGACGAGGCTGAAATGACTTCAGGAATAGCTTGACTTTTGTGGTGGGAAATTGTACTAATATCAAATTTTGGGATGATTGTTGGTGTGGAGACTTACCACTAAAGTTGAGGTTTACTTCCTTGCACCGCATTACTTTGAGGCCTTCTGCTATGGTTAATGAAGTTGTAGCCTACCACAATGGAAGTTACAGTTGGAATATCACTTTTCAGATGGGTTTGCAGGATTGGGAATTGGATGACTATGCATTGTTTCTAGCGGGTTTGTATGAAGTGCAAATTCAGGTAGAAGTGGATTACTGTAGCCGATGGAGGATGGCATGGAATGGTATTTTTTCAGTCCGCTCTTATTTTAGATCTCTCTTGGGTCCTGTGGAAAGTTCATTCCCCTGGAGGATGGTGTGGCATTGCAAATTACCCCCACGGGTGGCATTTCTACTGTGGACGGTAATGAGGGGACAGGCACTAACGATGGATAATCTCCGAAAAAAAGGCTTTTATGTTACCGAGTGGTGTTATATGTGTAGGAGAGATGGGGAGACACATGATCACTTGTCCATTCACTGTGACGGAGTCCGTTGGCTGTGGAATAGTATTCTGGCTTCTCATCATATAGATTGGGTGTTGCCTAGACGTATGAAGGACGTGTTGCGGGCATGGAGGAGAAAACTTCGAGACAAGGATAGCAAGCTAGTCTGGAATCGTATCTCGGGATGCATTGTTTGGTGTGTATGGAGGGAAAGGAACAACCGATGCTTTGAAGATCAAATACGGGACACAGAGCAACTTAGAGAATCATTTTTTCTGACTTTGTATAATTAGTTTAATGCAGCGACTAGCAATCCTATAGAGGGGCTGCCTAACTTCATATCTTTTCTTTCTTATTTAAACTGATAATACACTCACTGTGTATTCTTTTTGATTAATGAAATTTCCTGATTATTTATCAAAAAAAAAAAAAAAATTAACTAAAGTAGGAGCCACAGTTATTGCGTTGGAGTTGGAACCACAATTTATTTAGTTTAAGCCACAAAATACAGAAATGTCTGGTTCTTATAAGCACTAATAAGCACACCCAAACATGTGCTTAATTGCTCATAGGACACACCAAACACAGAGTGATCTATGTTACTAAAAATCTACAGTAGTGAATGCAACTCTCATGATAATGGGTGCTATTTTTGGAGAAAGAAATGCAGAAGATACGGTCCCGGCTGATCAAACAGCATAAGTAGTGATTGAGAACGTCAACATTTTGTGAAACAAAACACTAAAACTTACCACCAATGCTTTGCGCTGCATCCTTCAAGCTACCAGAAAAGTACTGCTGAAGAACACTTAAACTGACATGCTTCTCAGCTGTGCTTCGCTTCTCCATCCGTCTCCTTGATCTAGCAATTGTCTGCAGTAATTTTAACAAGCTTAAGAGCTCTCATTCTCCTATTTATTGAAGACACTATACCACATGATCCAATAGATATATAAATGAATAGAAGAAAACATCAAACAAAAAATAAACAATATTTTTTCCAATAAAGAAGTTTGCCATCCTGAGTTCCTTGACCACAAGAGCATGTATGCTTTTTCACTCGTCTTTCTTGTCGCATTTAGCCTAAAGTGCCAGTGGCATATTTCTAGCAGGCATAACTTGTCTTATCGTATTCCGTTTTATTTTTCTCATTCACAGAGAATGGTGCTTTCTTCAACAAATGACATCATCAAAAAAGCACGAAGGGTACAACCATAATATTAGTCAACATGGCAAGGACCTTCATCTTCAGAAACAACCATAATATAAATAACAAACTACGCCTTATTCCCAATAAATTTGGAGTCTGCTATGTGAAGCTGGTGCGGAGGCATTTTGTGAAATTCTTATAATAAGAATTATGCAGTAATTAAGAACAATATTGAAATAATCTTGCTTTGTATAGATTGAATAATAACTGATGTTATCCAAAAAGTGTACAGTGCTGATAAGTGTATTTCACTATTTGAATTAGCAACTCCAAAGCATAGTTCTCGATTTGTTCTTGAGTACTTTTGAGCATTTTGATGTGTTTGTTCATGTTGTTTTGTAGCTTAAGTGACTTCGTGAAAATGGCGTATTTTGGGGCTTGGAATGAAGTTAACTTATTGATCGTGGAAGTGGGTATAGAGTGGAGATGAAAGAAGAGGAAAATAAAGTAGAAAACGAGGCCAAAAGCGAAGGGACATATGGGTGCCTAGAGCCAGAAATCAACAGAGGCGCCCTGCCAGTAGAAGAGAAAGCAGAACTGCTGGAGTTGCGGTGCCAGAAGAGAAGCCCATCGCAGCGTTGCAGCGCCAGACATGGGCACCACCACCCAGAGCGAGAAAATCAAAATTTTTTAGAAATTTTTCAGCCCAGTCCAACTCCAACTCGTTTTGAAACTTTAAGGGACTATAAATACAAACTTGAAGATCTACTTTAGGGGAGGAAGACGGCTCAAGAGGCAAAGGAAGAAGAGATTGATTGAGAGCAAGAAAGACAACATCATGGGGGAGATTTCAATCGCTAAATCAGTTCTTTTCATTTTTTTCTTCTCCATGTTCTTAATACTAGATTGGAATGTCTTTTCTATTAAATATGAACTAAATTCTAAATCTAGGGTTTGATGTAACCTAACTCGAGACATGTTTGGATTCTAATATGGTTATTTCTTTTGATTTTTCCGTTAGTCTATTTGTGTTGATTCTTGCGCATTACTTTCAATTACCTGATCAATAATTGAATGGTTTGTTACTTTAAATTTCGGTACTCGAGAGAGTGAGATTTAGGCGTGATCTAAGAACAATATAACCAAAATTTTGTAGATTTCGAGAGAAAATACAAAATCATTGAGGCTTATCCCATTTAAAAACACGCATTTGAGAATTTCTATATTTTTTATTCGAAATAGAGATATTGGAAATAAAATATAGAGATGGGTTCTATTCGACACTCGAGAGAGAATAGAATTAATCTAAGGTTCTTGCCTATAAATTTAGAAAAAATTGATAGAAGTAACTATAAAAGTTGAAAAACATTGTTGATAGTGCGATAAATTCATTCCCTTAGCTTTCTCACGTTAATAAATCTCTAATAATTTGCCTTATTTTACTTGAACTGCAATCACATCCACATTAGATTAGTATAAACACATTGATTCTAAACTTGAGTTTTTAGATAAAGTAAAAGCCAAAATATTTATAGTACTTAGAAGGAATTAAATATCAATCCCCGTGGATTCAACACTCTAATTCTCTTCATATATTACAAAACTTGACACCGTATACTTGAGGCATAATTGCGTTATAGAAAACACGCACAAGTGTCTTTGTATTTATAGGCAAAAGTATTCCCTAATTATATTAATACAAGGAAACTAAAATAAGAAAACTAATTTAAAATCATAATCTAAAAGAAATTAGAAATCATGTTATAATCAATAATGAAAAAGGAAATCCTATTCTAAACAATATATTCGAATAAAATGATAAAATTTATTACAACTAGAAATCTTAAATATCCTATTATAAAAAACTAACTTTTATCATATTTATAATAGGATTATCCTACATCATTCTCTCCTACTCGAAAAAAACTCGTTCTCAAATTTGGTTGAAGAAAAGAAAATCAATCAATCGGGAGGAAAATATTCAAAAATTTATACCACATCACATATTGAACAAGTGTCCATCTCTTTATTCTCAGCAAGTGCGTGAATCTTTGGGTCACCCTCTTACCACATCCGAAAGTAATTGATGAAATAAAGCCTCTGGAAAAGCATTGTTTTGATAGGATAAATTTGGAATAGAAGCTAGAATTTGGGCTCTGGCTATGACTGTAATGCTTGAGATGTTCTCTAACGTCACAGCCATTACATCAAGGATTGGGCCTGCATCTCCATTATATGATAATTCTGTGAAACAGTCATCCAATGCTACATGAAACTTTTTGTTCTGTAACCGATTCAACATTTTGCATCATCAATTGAATATTGTATACTTTTCCACAGATGCCTCATAACATCACTCAATGCAGTCATTGTAGCTACTGATGACTGGATATTTTGCAAGTTGAACAAGGGAAGTGATGCGGATATCACGATTTATTTATTGTTGATTTTCATTCATTACGTTTTTATTATTATTGGGCCTATAGTAGTTGGTTGGCCCAAGTCCGTTAGGTTTTTACTATTTATTGGATTTTTCATAGTAGTTGGAACAGTTGATGAATTGATAAAATTGGTTGGCTTGCAGCTACAGTTTCCCCTTCCCTTGCCTTCTCCCCTTCTTCTCGGTTCTTCTTCCTCTACTTCTACTATTTACTCAATCTATGTTGCATCATAATTTGGTTATATGTTGAATGCTTCGAGTTTATCCTGCATCACATTTGGTATCAGAGTTAAACCTAGTTTCATCATCAATTTACATCCCAAACACTAGTTTCCATTGTCAATTCACATCGTCGGCAACCACCCCAAACGACAATACCCCAACTCAAATCCATCCCCAAACTGTAAGCCCGTACCTACTGCTCGAACCAATGAACCGCGCCGCTTGTACAACCAAGTCGACCCAAACACAGAGCACACATACCGACCAAACGCACAAATTGACATTGTGCGCCTTCACGACCGTCAGTTTCCCCTAAGCCACCACCTAATACCTCCACAATATCACAATCCATATGCACAAACCCACCTTTATCTTATCTGATCCGATTAGTCCATTCCCGCCGCTGGCCGATAAAGTTCCACCTATTCCGACCTCGCCGACCGCTTCCTTAGTCTCGAAATCATCACAGTTGCGAAGAAAACCAGAGAGAACAAAAAAAAGTAAAAGAAAAAAAGGAGAGGAACCTAGGGAAGAAGACGACCTTTCGGCTGCTAACTGCTGTGCAAAAGCCCAGTACCTAATTTGTTTTGGGTCTCAAGTTATTGGCTTGTTTATTTTTAAATTCCACGGCCCACTTGTTATTTGCTACAGGCCACTTGTCAATTTCAAATTTTTGTTAGGCCTCCATTAGTAGTCTCAGCTTCTAGTTTTGTTTTGGGCCCCTACTTTTATTTTACTGTGTAATTTGTTTAGTTAAAAAAAAGTGTGAAAAAAAAATATTGTGAAAAAAAGGTATTTTCTAACATTTTTACAGATACCTTTCTTTGACCTAGTTCAATTCTTTCGACGAACAAAACTAGGAGTTACTGTTCTATCTTTGGTGCTCAATTACTTAGTGTTTAGCTACTCGGTGCTCAATTATTTCGACGAACAAACAAGGGGAGTTTTTATTTTATTTATCATTGGTTTATATTACTATTTATTTTAAAAATTGCATCGATTAATTTTTTTATGTTGCTGTTATTCTAATTTTACCTAAGGTTCACGTGATCGAATCCCTTGTTAAATTCCATAATTTTATCTAAAGTTCATGTAACCGAATCCCTTGACTTGTTACACTCCCATTTTATCCACTTATTTTACGTGATTGGATAGTTGACTAGTATTTGACCCCTGCTTTGTTATTTTACATGTATCAGCAGTATTAGCTTGCCGTATTTGGATTTATTTAATCCCTAAATTTAAAATTTTAAAAATAAAATAATGCTCAAATTATTATTTTCCGTTACTTGCACTTATTGTTCATTGATCTCTTCGTTGCACGTCATTTAGTTGATAATACAGTGCATGCACTTGCATAGTAGTCCTGTCATATATTTCCAATAATCTGACCATGGAAACATCTCAATTTAATGCCCTCACCAGACATTTAGCACAACTTGCCACTAACCAACAGTTCCAAACTTAATTAGCAGCTGTCCAAACTGAGATGGCTGCTACTTGTGAAGAGAATAGAGATTTAGCTGCTCGGTTGTCCACTTTTAAGCAAATTCCTCATTCGACTAATATTGATAATTCTAAAGTGTCCTATAATAGACAATATCGTTGTCGACAAGGTGATCAAAAGTATTTTTAACACGACCGTAGGGATGGGGATTGAGTTAGTAAGCAAGAACGAGGTTATGGCCGTCACAATACTCATTCTCTTCCACGTCATAAGAAGCGTTTCTTTAGAAACAATAAAGTAAATGCTCCTACTTTTGATGGTTGCTTAGATTTTGGGGTTTTTCCTCAATGGACTGCCCTTAAACGAGGGAATCGATTAGTGACTGAGTATATTGCTCAATTTGAGGAATTTCGAATGAAATGTCATGTCATTGAGATGAGGCCCTAACTTTGAGTAGATTTAGACAAGGTATAACAGATGATCTTAGGCGTGAGCTTTTCCTTTGGGGTGTTACTGCTCTTGATCACGCTTACTCTTTAGCCCGAGATTTTGAGTTGATTATTGGTACTCCATATAAAAAGCATGGTGACAACCATACACCAATCTCCTCAGCGTCGCTTCCTCTTAAGTCTATTAGGAGGCCATCCCCGTCAAATGTTTCTCCTGTGTTCGAAAATATAGGTACAATTTCTGAAATTCCAAAGACTTTTTCTCACTTGCAGTGCTTCAACTATAAGGACTTTGGCCACATCTCTTCCAAATGTCCAAGCCAAACCTTATTCATTGAGGGACGAAAGAATATAATAGATGAGCGGTTAGAAGATCAAGTCTATGAACCTAAACTTGAAGAATTTGATGACTTAGATGATAGTGAAAACACCTCCTTAGGTAGTATTCGAACTTGTCCTATGAATCTACATATTGTACCCCTTGCTCCCAATACTTCTTAATCAAGTGTTGTATATCGTACCATTAACCAACCCAAAGGTGCTATAGATTTGTGTAATCATGCCATTTTCAAGGAAAATCTTAGGAATTGGGATTTGTCCCAACAGTTCAAATTATATATAAAAACTTCGTGAGTCGGTCTATAAGTATAAGTCCTTTTGAAGTTATTCTTAATTACGACTTACGAGCCTGTGAAGCCTTTAGCTGAAGCATTTGCCCATCATTTTCATGATTTACAAATTGAGATCAATAAACGATTTGAAGCAAATAATGCACCATATAAACGTCAAGATGATTTGCAGAAACGACATTTTGAATTTAATATTGAGGATTATGTTATATTGCAAGCTCGTAGTGCTGGTCATTTTAAAATTGTAAAGCATGTTGGGTCAAATGCAAATGTCATTGATCTTTTATCACAATTTGGCTACCACCCTACTTTAACTACTGAGGACTTCTTTACTTACAAACACCTTCTCAATTCCTTTGATGATTTTTTTTTATTTAGCTCTGTGGAACCCCAAGTGCTTCCTTGCTCGTTGGGTAGTTCCATCTGATACAGACGGTACATGGAATCCTACAGAGAAGCCACAACAAACCTGGATCAAACTGCTGGAGTTTTGGTTCTTACGAAAAAATCGTCCCCCATGGTAAAAGTGTATTCATTCGACGGGGTCGAGTTTTTCTCCCACCCCAGGAGAGTTGATGCGGACATCACGATTTATTTATTGTTGATTTTTATTATTATTGGGCTTGTAGTAATGGGTTGTCCAAACCCATTAGGTTTTTACTATTTATTAGATTTTTCATAGTAGTTGGAACAGTTGATGAATTGATAAAATTGGTTGGCTTGCAGCTACCGTTTCCCCTTCCCCTTCTTCTCGGTTCTTCTTCTTCCTCCTCTCTTTCTTCTTCTACTGGTTACTCAATCTATGTTGCATCATAATTCGGTTATATGTTGAATGCTTCGAGTTCATCCTGCATCAGGAAGTAGAAGCCATAACAATATCTAGCTGTATTTCAGGTTGCTTCAGTACACTTTTATGATCAAGATGGTTGACCAATATTGACAGCAAAGTATTAAGCACTAAATCATCCATTAAATCCTACACGTCTTTCGGGATGGGAAGAGCAATCCCATGTTCAGTAGACCATTGATTGTATTATCAAAATAGCGGAATAACGATGACAAAATGCGGCACGTTGTTGTAGCCTCCTTCCCTAACTTGTCCATGTCGTGAAGGTATACTCTACCAATAGCTTGGATTTCTGGAATCTTCTGTTCTCATATTAAGTTCTCCTTTCTCACTTGCAATCATCCTCCAAGTAGGAACCTTAGTTAAAACATCAGGTGAAGGGGAGTCATGACCCTTAAATTTACAAACTTCTAGGACCCAATGACTTCCATTTGGATCGTGGGAATCCTTGCTTATTCCACCATAATTCAAAGTCAATTGAACTTCTATTCTCAATTTGACAAGCATCACATTTGATTCCTTCATGATTGAAAAGTTTAATTCCCTCCTCTCTTGTTGGACATTTTAACTTCAACTTGTTCATCATCGGAGTGCGGATCGATCTTGGGCTTCAAGTGCAATTTCCATATATAAGGGATCAACAAATCTCGAGTTTTCAACTTGCACATGCTTTTTTTTTTTCTATTGTAGTATCATGAACTGTAACATTGTACATATCTTGAATTCTATCTTTTTTAACCTCATTTGCCTTATAAATTTTTTTCTCTTTGTTTAAACTAGTATTCACAAATTGCTTATCACATGACACCAAAATGATCTTACCATACCACCAAAAACATGTACCTATTATGTTGACCTATATAAGTGGTATCTACATTATAGTACCATGGTTATCCCTAAAGTATATGACAATCATCTATCTCTATCGCGTTACATATAATCTCATCTTTATAGTATTTTTCAATAGAAAATGAAATTTTACTACTCTATAGTTTGTTATCACGTTGCATACTTTGTTGTTGATGGTGCATCGTGTTCTAAAAATCTTGTTATGCTTCAAATCCTTGATAATTTGTGCATATTCAAACTTAATTAGGACTCCAAGAAACTCTCTAGCCACATGTTGCTATGTTCTAGGCTTGCTGAAGCAACCAACATTCTTAGCAATTAAAGTCAAAAAATTCTTGTCAACTGCGTCATCAAACATATCCACCATTCGTTCCAAATTATGGACCAAAGTTGATTTTGCAATCCCCCGACCATTGTCGCAAGGATGTGTATCACTACCCCCATAAGTAGCCATTCAGTCAAGGGCAAACCTTGCTCTGGTACTAATTTGGTGGGGAAGCATTTTGTGAATTCTTGTAATAAGAATTATGCAATAATTAATAACGATATTGAAATAATCTTGTTTTGAATATATTGAATAAGCATTGATGTTATCCAAAAAGTGTAAAATGCATTTGTATTTATAAGCAAAATTATTCTCTAATCGTATTAATATAAAGAAAACTAACATAAAATCCTAATCTAAAAGAAATTAGAAATTCTATTTTAATCAATAAAGAAAAGAAATCATATTCTAAACAAGATATTAGAATATAAAGATAAAACCTATTAAAATTAGAAATCTTAAATATCCTATTATAAATAGGATAAAAGTGAATCAAAAGCCTTCTTCACCATTCCGTTTTGTTCGTGATTAGATCCACTGGGAGATCTAAAACAACTAGATCCTTCATCTTCACAACAAGAAATTGTTCAAAATGAGAAAGCAGTTGGTAACATGCCAATAGTTTTGCACTGAAAACAGAAACCCAGAACATATTTTTCCATTTTCTTTTACTTTTTCAGGTGGGTTGGGGGGGGGGGGGTTATTTTAGAGCCTAAGCTTTGTGCAATTATGTTGCAAATCAAGGGAAGCAGTATACTCATATTTGGACAGGAAATCCTTGGAAATGTCTGGGCATATATCTCATATAGGCTATTGCTATCCTTGGAAATGTCTGGGCAAATATATTGTATAGGCTATATTTATCTTACCTATCATTATAATGTTGTTAACGTAGCTATAATGTGGATGCTACTTAAAATGACACACAGTGCATTCATCTATTAAAAAAACTAAGAATTGATTGAAACGCTACACAAAAATCAGGCTCAAAAGATTAGATGACAAAAAAGAAACAAGCAGCAGCAGTTCCTACAAGCACAATAAAATCACACACTATAAATTAATATCTGAACCAGTCACTCTATGCCTATCAAAGTAATCTATAATAATATCAGTACTCTAGGAAGCAAAAATGCTATAACAAAAGTTACGAAGCAGAAAACGGAAAGGATCTCACATCTGAAAAATAGTGGTGTTGAAAAAGTGAGATTCAACATTAGCAATTTAACAAGCATAAATCCAGAAGTACCTGGTCAAGAGGACCGTTAGTATCCATTCCAGTAGTCTTTGAATCTGATACATTCAGGTGTAACTGATCACCAGAGTTTAAATTGCCATCTATCGGTGACTGTTCAGAGCTCCTCCTGGACAATGTACTCAGTGCAATGCTTTGAACTTCCGTATTCTGTAGTCCAACCTTAGATTCTAGCCCAAGTAATTTTGCATCTGACGCTGTCCTCAAACTCCTGCAGATCCTCTGCATTGTACTGGAGAGGTTATTTAGCAATAGCTGCAGTTCTGTACTCCCTTTCATATTGACAGGGAGAAAGAACTCTAGTATATAGTCATCGTCACCAGTATATGTACTTCTTAACCTAATTGCAACAGCAGCATTTAGGCCGAATTTCCGGGCATGGTGAACAAGAGGATACTCACTTATGTGGTATTCCTTTACATCAGAATAGAAAAAGGGGCGATTGGATTGTAGAGCTTTCCCAGCAATACCTTGTCCCTCCTCAAGATGATGTTCCTTACATGCATGCATAAATCCCTGCATAGCTCTATCATTCACATAACAGGCTGTACTCTCAATGCACAGTATGCATTTTTCGTCAGAACTTGTGTTGCATCCTCTAACTTGTACTCTTGTAGTTTCATCATCAGCCCCCTCTTTGTAACAGCAAGGAATCCATGTCAAAGCAAGAGGCAGTCTATGCGCATGGCAAACAGCTCGTAAAACATCAGTTATCTCAGCTAAAGCTGCCCTTTGATTCTTTGAAAGACACTGCAAATTAACAGATAATTTTAGATAAACATGAACATAAGAACAGGAAAATAACTCATACATGTGATCTTTCTATTGTATATTTTCCCCTTTATATCAAAATTACCTGGGGATAGAGTCGAGGTACAGTGCTCCTTAAATTCACTGCCTGCATATGTTCATAAAATGTTAGTAGTACCTCACGCTGACATGAAAAAATATTATTTTTCATGGGGAGGGAAAAGAAATACACCCAAGCCACTCTTATGTATGCAAACCCTTTTCCTGCCAAAATCGGGGTGGGGGAGGGAGTTTGTGATGAGAAAGAAACTATCAAATCAATGTCACATGAATGAACTAGATAGAACCGAGTTAATTGTTCCCTTCATTTCACACAGAAGGTTGACAATCACATAAGCAGGCACCAAAAAATTAGCATGCTCCTGCAAAGATGTAGCAGAATACTACGTGAAGAAGCCATAATGCCTAAATGTAGCTCCAATAATGGTGCATGATTACAGATTCAATTCCATGAGAAGTCCTATCTGACTATCTGAGCATACTGAATTGTGTGCGCCTCACAAAAAAAAAAAATGTATACAATTGTGTATTGAAATCCAGAAATCTTGATTGGTGTTTACATTTGTTGGCAAGAAAGGGACAACATTGGTTCATCTTGGAGATCTTCAACAGATTTTGGAAGTTATTTTTATTTGGGTAGTCTTTTTCCATTGTGGGGTGGGATTAAGGGGTAGGTTAATAAAAGAGACACGGTGAACTTTAAAAGCCTATGAAAAGTGAAACACCAAAACAGTCACTCTATTTTGTATTAATATAATAGTAGTGATGTAAATAGTCATGTTTCTTCTGCTTCGCACTTTGAAAGCTAATAACTATTGGACTATCTGAACAAACTGAAATTTATGTGCCTCACCAAAAAATATTTACAATTGAGCATTGAAATCCAGAAATCATGTTTGGTGTTTACAATTTGTTGGCAAGAAAGGGACAACATTGGTTCATCTTGGTGATCTTTTAACGGATTTTGGAAGTTATTTTAAGTGGATAGTCTTCTTTCGTTGGGATAGGGTGTGCAGTGGGATTGAGTGGTTAATAAATAAGAGATGGTGAAACTTAAAAGCCTATGAAAAGCGAAACACCAAACAACCACTCTTAAGGTATTTTGTATTAACATAATAATAGTGATGTAAATAGCCATGTTTCTCATGCTTTGCACTTTGAAAGCTATCATAACATCCCAAATTGTACGAAACTTGGGAGAATCAGACCAACATATAAGTTTTGGGTTGTCCACTTTAAAATAAGTTGGAGTCCTTGCCAATTTTGCAGAATAATTATATCGTGTGTATTACCATTGATTTATATATTCTTACAATGATATACAAGGAAACAATATACAAGGAAATACAATCAATTATAAATGGAAAGATAATATCACGAATATATTCTGATACCCCCCCTCAAATTGATGTTGGTGAATCCACAAGCATTAATTTGCCGACAAGAAAGTTATGACAATGACGAGTCAATGATTTGGTGAAGATATCTGCGGCCTGCTGAACAGTGGAAACATGGGGAAGAGCAATGACATTGGAATCATAGGCATCCCGGATATAATGATAGTCCACTTCAATATGCTTGGTGCGTTCATGAAACACAAGATTAGCCGCAATCTGAATAGCACTAGTATTGTCACCATGGAGTGGGGTAGGCCATGATTGAGAAACGTAAAGTTCTGCAAGAAGACCTCGCAACCATACAATCTCAGAACAGACAGCTGACATAACACGATATTCAGCCTCAGTGGAAGACTTAGAAACACAATCCTGCTTCTTGCATTTCCAAGAAATAAGAGCATCACCTAGAAAGACACACCACCCAGTAGTAGATCGACGAGAATCAGGACAGCCAGCCCAATCAGCATCACTAAAAGGGGTGAGCTCAAGGATTGTCCCCCTAGGGAAGAATAGACCACGATGAGGAGTCCCAATAAGGTACCGAATAATGCGACGAACAGCCCCCAAATGGAGATGACGAGGAGCATCCATAAACTTGCTGACGGTATGAACGGCGAAGGAAATATCAGGACGTGTGATAGTGAGATATATAAGACTCCCTACGAACCTCCGATATAGAGTAGGGTCCGAAAGAAGTTCACCCTCATCTTTACAATATTTAACATTAAGCTCTAACGGAGTATCAACTGAGGAGGCATTCGATAAAGTGGCCAATTCAATCAAGTCTTGAATATACTTAGGCCGATTCAAGAAGATACCATGTGGTGCTATATGGACCTCTAATCCAAGAAAATAGGTGAGATGACCCAGATCTTTCATATGAAAAATCGAATGAAGATGCTGCTGAAGTTTCTGAATAAAGGCGTGATCAGATCTAGAAATAATAATAGCATCCACATAAACCAGCAAACAAACGATCCCATTTGAACTCTGGTGAAGAAATAGTGAGGCATCATATTGACTCTGAGTAAAGGAAAAATCCAAAAAGGCGCGGCGAAACTTGTCAAACCATGCCCTGGGAGCCTGCTTGAGACCATACAAAGAACGTTTTAGTTTACAAACAGAATCTGCGGAGGGAAGAGGCATACCCGATGGAAGTTTCATATAAATATCTTCCTTGAGGTCTCCGTGGAGGAACGCGTTCTTAACATCCATTTGATGTAAAGACCATGACCGAGAAGCAACAAGAGATAAGAGAAGGCATACAGTGGTCATTTTAGCGACTGGAGCAAAAGTCTCATCATAGTCTATCCTATACTCTTGGCGGTTACCCAAAGCAACCAATCGAGCCTTATAGCGCTCAAGAGAACCATCAGAACGAAGTTTGACAAAATATACCCATTTACTCCCAATGGGTTTCACAGTAGATGGACACGGCACAACATCCCAAGTCTGATTCACCTCAAGAGCCTGAAGTTCTGCTTCCATCGCCTGCCTCCAACACTCTTGTGCCATAGCCTGCTTATAGGAGGAAGGAATAGAAACAGAAGCAAGTGTAGCCGACATAGAACTATGAGGGGAAAAACCATACCTATCTGGTGGTCGAGGAACACGAAAAGTACGACAGAGAGGGACAGGAGGCTGCAGATCATCCGGTGAAGGATCAGATGTCTCTGGTGGAGGATCAGAGAGGCGGGGCAGGGTAGGCGGCTAAGAGAGAAGTTGGGAACCAGCAACAGGTGCAACATCCCGGCTTGTACCGAGAAAAATCTGTAGGAAAATCAGGCAAGACAGAAAACATGGGGAAAACGACTGATTCTGAAGGAAAGAATGATTGTTTTTCAAAGAAAATAACATTACGAGAAATTCGGATCCGCCGTGTCGTAGGGTCATAACAGAGATACCCTTTTTGGGTCCCACCATATCCTAAAAATGCACACTTGACAGATTGAGGGGTGAGTTTGGTCCGTTCATGAGATTGTAAGTGAACAAAACACACAGAGCCAAAAGGGCGCAGATAAGAATATGAGGGATGGTGACCAAAGAGTTTATAAAATGGAGAAACATTATGAAGAGTGGGAGAAGGTAACCGATTTATGAGATGCACAGCAGTAGATAATGTTTCACACCAAAAACGAGATGGAACAGAAGATTCAATCAGAAGGGCTCGAACCATATCAAGATGGCGATTTTTGCGTTCTACGACCCCGTTTTGTTGAGGAGTAGACGGACAAGATCGCTGAGAGATAATGTCTCTGGTCTGTAGAAAAGATTGAAATGCATTCAACATATATTCTCCTCCAGAATCAGATCGTAAGATTTTGATTGAGGAGGAAAATTGATTGTGAATAAGAGCAAGGAAAGCTTGAAAGACAGAAAAAACCTCACTTTTTGCACGAAGAAAATAAACCCATGTGAATCGACTATAATCATCGATAAACGTAACAAAGTATTTATAATGATCATGAGATACCACAGGTGCAATGCCCCATACATCACTATGAACAATATCAAAAATATGCAAAGCATGAGAACCTTGTGATGGGAATGGCAAAATTTTACTTTTAGCAAGTTTACATGAAGCACAATCAAGCGAGACAGATGAAACCGAAGCAGAATTTTTATTACCAAGTAAACCAAAATTGAACAAATGTTGTAACACATTAGAATTGGGATGTCCCAATTTCTTATGCCAATCAAAAATATCTAAAGTAGCAGAGTTACAAAATATGGGAAAAGACGAAACAGGCTTCGGTGAAATAGGAAAGAGATGCCCCTCCTTAAGCCCCCTCATGATCGTCCTCCCGGACGCCTGATCCTACACACGACAACCAGAAGCAGAAAAAGATACAGTGCAATTGTTATCAACAAGTTGGCCAACAGATAGAAGATTAGTGAATAAATGAGGAGAGACTAAAACAGTGGTCAAATCTGGTGATATATCACCCATAGCGAAGATAGGAAGTGTGTTACCATTAGCAGTTTGTATTTTGAGAGGTCCATTATATGGTCTAAGATTACTAAGTAACTGAGGATCACTAATCATATGATTAGAAGCACCTGAGTCTAATAACCAAGAAGAGCGAACAGGTGGTGGATTACCTGAGATACCCAAAGCAGACAACGCAGAGACAACCATCTGTTGAACAATCTCAAGAGTGAGGGGAGTTTGAGAAGAACTAGGAGGAGCTGGAACTCGAGCGGGAGCAGACGACGAAGCAGAACTAGAGGTTAAAGTGGCAGCAACAGCATAACTAGCTCCAATCTTGCGTGGTGGACGAGTAGGACATTCTCTAATGACATGGCCTGGTTTCTTACAATAATTGCAAAAATTTGCGAGTGCACTGGAGAGTCATGTGACCAAACCCCTTACAGCTGTAACACAGCACACTAGACATACCCCGAGGTTTGAATTTTCCTTGAGCCACATATGCCATGGGATTCGGTGCCGCGTGGTTTTGATGTTCCAAAGAGTTACGAGTTAGAAGACGTTGTTCCTCCCCCAGTAATTCACCCAAACAACTATCTAGTGTTGGAATAGACTCGCGATTCATAAGGCTAGACCTGACGAATTCAAACTCAGTTCTTAATTTCATAAGAAACTGATCTCTCTTGGTGATATCATGGACAACTTGCACAGCCTCCAAACTTTATGGAGAAATCGAAATATAAATGATATTTGTATATTCAGCCCAAAGATTAGAAAATCCAGAATAATACTCTTCAATTGTGCGAGATTCCTGAGAAAAGTTTGCTAATTCAAATTCCAACTGGAGTCGCTGAGCATTGTTATTTTGAGTATAGACTTTCTTCAAGTAATCCCACATAGAACGAGACGACTTATAAGGCCTGAGATTAAGAACAATATTAGCCTCAACAGTACCGATAATCCATGCCATAAGTCGGGAATCCCTAGTTTTCCAAGCAAGGTACTTCTCTTTTTCCTTCTCTTGATCAGGAGGCGGAATAGTCCCATCAATATGTCCCCACATGTCCCATTTCCCTTCAATCAACAACTGAAAGTGAAATGCCCATAACGAGTAGTTCTTCCCATTAAAACGAATACAAACGGAGTCAGTCTTCTCAATCGACATAGTGGAAATAGTATATAGATCGTCAAATTAAATTAATCACAATACACCAATCGAATGTTGTCCAGGCCCAACAAGTAGCCCAACAAAGAGACAATTAAGAGTTTAAATTGTCCAACCCGTTTAAAATGTCCAAGCCCAGCAAATTCCCAAACAACTATTAAATCAGCCCAACCCAATTAAAGCCCAGCAGCCCAACACAATTAAATCAACAGCCCTAACCCAGTAGCCCACCAGAGACGACGGCGCACTTCGAAGTGATGAAGGAAGAACCAGAACCGACCGGCGAACACAGAGTCGTCAACCAAGAAGAACACAGAAGATGCCGACTGGAGGTGACGGCGCAAAAGACACGAAGAAAAACTGCAGATGGTGCCAGAACGTGAGCGACGACCTTCGATTGGGATTAACCCAAGAACCAGAGATCCAACGCGAGCAGCACCCTCAACTACGATGAACACTAGGAGCAGTTTTCTGAAAACCTTAAACGACACACTCGGTGAGTAATTTCAGGCTCTAATACCATGCCAATTTTGCAGAATAATTATATCGTGTGTATTACCATTGATTTATATATTCTTACAATGATATATAAGGAAACAATATACAAGGAAATACAATCAATTATAAATGGAAAGATAATATCACGAATATATTCTGATAGTCCTTTACAAGTTAGTTAATGATTAAACCCAAGTAGATGCCTGTAACCCCTCAATTATTTATTATAACCAGATCTCTCATTCTTTCCACCCTAAAAGAGATTCCCACCCCACCCCAACTGAAGAAAGAAAGAAATAAATATTTCTTACAATTGAAGGTAGAAGAGGCACATATATAGAGCATCAATAACCATCATCATATCACTTTTACATTGTTAAGTGAAATAATGTTGGCAAGGACACAAATTCGATCGCATAGAACCAATTAAATTTGATCATATACAAAAATAATTCACAAAGAGATACATCCATGATTTTTGGCTCCAAACACTGAGAACTGCTTTAGGCCCAAATCAGAAGCTCCACATGATATTTAAATAACAATCCTATTATAATGGTTTTTCTTTCTCGTGTTTGTCTTTCTTTAACATCATGGAACATGACAATATTCAAGGTTCAGGTCTCCTACCAGTAGAACTATCTGGTTGGGGGAAGATGGATTATTGTAAGCAAGAAATGGTAAAGAGGATGCTGAAAAAGAATAAAACAAACTGACAAACTAACCTGGAGGGCACAACGCACATTTTCCATCTCCAAATCAAAATTGGGTTTCTCCTTCACAGTAACCAATTCTAGGACTGCACAACACGACCTTTCAGGCGAATCATCCTCAAACACAGGTAAGGCAACAGATCCACGGACTTCATTATCAATCGCATATTGAACCCTCAAGTACTCTTCTTTATTATAGTACAACACATTTGATGTCCACTCTGGTATCTTCGAGGTAAAGACACGGCCAGGAAGCCCTGGGAAAGAACCTGGTCTTGATTCTGCTGCAAAAGTAAAAAACCTAGACACTTCACGATAACCAGAAAGTGTCTGGTCAAGTAAATAAGGTTGTTCACAGGTGCTTAAGATGTACCCATCCCTATTCTTTATGGGAACCCAAACTTGGGCCAAAATACCCCCTCCAGACCATTCTTTAAATAGATATAATGCTCTGAGCATTTTCTCAGTTAAGGACTGTGAAAGAAGTCTAGGGATTGTAATATGTCCTATCTCAGAAACCGCATTCTGCTGGGCTGAGCTATTACCTCTCCTCTGGCTCACATCGACCCCATTACTAGCAGAATCCACCGGGAAATTTAATTGGCTGTGCATTTGCTGAAGCAGCGTTTTGTCTCCCATACTACACAAACTTCCCACAATTTCACCTTCCACCCTGGGACTGTACTGCTCTGTGAAGTTCATCCCATTGAAAGGCACAAAATTTGTGACTGTCGAATTATGAGGCGATATTGCAAAAGAGGGAAACAAGTGATCTGAAACGTTATTGGGGCTGTTGCCCCATCCCCCATTCAAATCAACATTCATAAATTCTGCAATGTCACTAAATGAACCATCCAAATTAGAGCCCCGTGTGCCATTCTCCATATATGTCATATCCATACCCTCCATCTGACCCCTTGGTGAAAGCCAATACCCAGTATCCTTCTCTTTATTCGAAAAAGGGTACTCCATCTCAATCAAAAGACCAGAAAACAAATAGTATCCCAAACAAGTTAAATCTCCAATTACTAAAGAACTTTCAAGCCACTTAATTTGATATCTATTACCCGAAATTCCTCCCATACTGAGCACCATTTACCAAATATCTCATTATCATGTTCAGGCGTTCACATAAACTACCCCTTTTCCCCAAATTCTTCAACTCACACCCCCAATCAAGTCAAATTCACTTCAATTAAACAAAGCCCATCAGTACCCGTGATATGAAGTTACTCATTCCCCCCTTACACTCACAGATACAATGATGTATATATGATTATATACAGGAGAAATAAAGAGAAGAACTTTGAGGAATGACCTCAGAGATTCAGAAACTTTCAGGGCGGTAAGCCGCAGAACTTAATTTCAGAGAAAAAACCAAAAAGCTAATCAATCAGCAAAGGCAGCGCCCCCACAAAAATCCTAGAACTCACCAATCATACGGCGAATCAAACCACCCAAAGAACCACAAACCAAAACCCAGCTCCGATTCATATCCTCGTAACCAATGAATATAAAGCGTATACTTATAATTAAGTGAAAATGATTTAGAAGAAAACCCGTGTCCCAGAACAAAAGGGATAAGAAAAATATAGAGCTAAATGATAGCTTTACTGTGTACTTTCAATATATGTTTGTTCACGTCGAAAAGACTATAGAACTGATTCCAAGAGGTAGATAAAAAGCTACTCTTTTTAAGGAATTTTTATTTAAAAGGAAACCGAAGAGGAGGAGAGGCATGAGGTAACCCTTTATGCGGGAGATTTGCTCTATAAATAGAATTTGGCCCATGTTTGTTCCATTAGATTTAATTCATTTTCCTTTCTCATCTTATCAATTACACGTCTAAAATAAGATTACACATAAATTCAAAATTTCTTTTTATTTTTTAGCAACATTGTAAAGCACCAAAATTCTATTAACTCGAGACGCTACTTAAGTCGAAATATCCTGTAAAAGTAGTCTCAATAAATGCCAAAATGCGCATATATATATATATATATATATATATATATATATATATATAAACTATAGCAAATTAGAACTAAATGCGAAAATATTCTTTTAATAATTTACTCACATCCAAGAGTCAATACCAAATATAATAAGTAAAGTGCCACAATTTGCAAACACTAAAATTTGAGATTTAATTGACAAAATGGAAATCGGCTATTTAAAATACTTGTTTCAAAAATTTGTAAATTTAATGGTTTATTATTTAATCAAGATTGCCTCCCTCATTGTATTGCCTTGCCGAACTCCTAAACCTAAAAGAGTGAAAAAAATATTGGGATGAGCATAACGAATTATACTCAGTGGAGAAAACAGCAATCAGTCCAAATTAAATATAAACATGAAATCGAGATATGAATATAATACCAATACCACATAATGTAGGAATATGTACTGTGGGACATCCTCAAGGACCCAATTACGATCCCGAACCTATTTACGGTCCCTGAAAACATGTTATAAGCGCTAAACAAATTATGCACTGTGGAACAATCCCAATGATCCACTTTCGATCCCGAACCTATTTACGGTCCCTGATAACCTTTTCATATGTATAAGAATTTTATCACAATCAAAATCATACATCAAGAATTAACATGGACAAAATAACCACAATTACTTAAATGTAAACATCACCCCCAAAGTCTTGAAAATTTTCTTGAAATTGAACGGATGTGATGTTACCGTGCTTCAAAATTTTCCCGCGACCTCGTCTAGCAAGAACAAAATTAATATAATTTAGGATACTAAGTCCTAATTAATACTTTAAAACTTTTAGGGACTTGCTTGAACTTTTTGAAAGTAAAGAAATGAGTAATTTGATAATTTTTTAAATCTTTAGGGTCCAATTATCAAAATTAGAATGTTTAGGGCCAATATGATAAAATTAGAAAGTATTTTGTATTTAATTTGAAAAATAATCAAACTTTAGGGATGAAGAAAGAGTAAAAATCAAATAGGGGACTAACTTAAACTTTTGGCCAAACTTTATGATTTAAAAATGAATTTTCAATATTTAAAATCAACCCCCCACTCCCAATTCCATTTTCACATCAGCTGGTTTCGAAATCAATTTGGGTCCAAAATGGGTTTTTTCACATTTTAATGATTTCTAACCAAAATTGAGGCCGGAGGAGGAAGTTCGAGGACAATGGTGGCTCGTACGATAGTGTTCTAGGTGAGAGAGGGAGAATAGAGGTTGGGTTGCAATTGTTTGGCAAGAAAAGTTGCAGGTAATTTTGGGTTTTCGAGAATGCATTTCTGGTTCGAGAGTATGCCGCTAGAAATTGGAAGAATTGGTGCAGTGTTAATGTGGACTAGAAGATGATGATGATGAAAATCAAAGAAAAATAATTGTTCAAACGTTGAGAAATTTACCTTGAAATGCCCAGATTTCTTGTGAAGTTTTTGCTCAGCCGTGAGTGAATTTTTGGAGGTGTAATTGATTGATTCTTTTTTAGGTTTTGACACTGTTGAGCCGACAACCCTATGCTCTAGAATTTGGACAACTGATTTGGGCTGATAATGGAATTAAACTTGGGCAAAAGAGGAATATTGGACCAAGAGCAATTTAAAATAGATGTTGGGTATAAAATCCGACCCGATAAAGAAATATTAAATTTTTAAGATTAAAAATCATTTTGAATTCTTATATTAAATGTTTTGCTAGACAACTCGACGGACGTAAAATAAATTCTAAAATTTGACAGGAATGTCGTAGTGACAAAACTTAAGTTATAAAATTTGCATTTTAAATTTTGGGTCGCTACAAATACGTTCTTCAAAAATTACTATTTCAAAATCAATTTTTTTTTTTCAAATAATGAAGCTCAATTTAGCCCCTGTTTGAAACCCTTTCTTTTGCCAAAGAACTAATTCTTCTACACTGTTATTAGCTTTTACTCCCTAAGGTCAAATCTTGTGTCAGAAACCCAATTTTTTAATCAATGTACCTATTGTAAATTGTTTCCAATTTTGCCCCCATTGGTAATTGCATCTTCGTTTGTTTCTAGTTATTACATGATCGGATTCCGTAATGTGGGCAAAGTTGAGATAATGAGCTGGCGAACATGCATAAGATAAACTGAATTGAAGTTGAGATAATGAGCTAATGAACCTGCATTCAATTCAATTCGGTTGCAGCACGTTCAATTTTTTTTAGACGTCAAAATGAATGCAAACTATTCCACTAACACCTTGGAGGGCAATATATATTAGAAAAAAAACAAATTAAAGTGCCTAAGAAAAGTCAACTATAACAGCTGCTTTCTAGGAACATTGTCATAATAAATTCATTATTAAATACGTGGGTCCCACCACTTTGGAATTGTGATTGGATAGAAATTGGAGTGTTGTGCCAAAACACTGTAAGAGAATTAGAAATTGGACACAAAAACAGTATTCAAACAGGAGCTTACTCTCTTCATTTTATTTGTCCAAACTATTCTCTTTACACAATCGATCAATATACTTTTATAATTTTTAGTGCAAATTAAGAAATAAGAATCGAACTACAAGTACCCATCTCTAACTTTTGGTCACTGGACCAAATCGGTAACCCTTGTGAGACGTGGGGATAGGGCAGGAGAAGAGGCTTACTTTAAAATGGTGGTTAGCTCAATCTCTAAGGTAAACCTTGTTTATGATGTTATGAACTACCACAACCCTAATGTTATTTGAGAGGTATAATTGTATTAGCTGTCATTTCTAAAAAGCGCGCCTAGGCGCAAAGCGTGATGAAAATGCTTCGTCTTGAGCCTAGGTGGAAACTAAGCGCTCAACATTGTTGTTGACTGCTTAATGCTTGCCTAGACGTGCCTAGACGTTCTTAGCCTAAGCGGAAAATTAAGTGGTCAATGACAACGTTGACCGCTTAATGCTCGTCTAGGCGTGTCTAGGCGGCCTCAGGCCCAGATTTTAAGGAGATCCAATTTTTTCCTTTTGAAAAATAAAATCCATAGTCCAGACTCAGTAGCTCACTATCCCTTCAAACTTCAAGAACTCTAAACTCTAGAGAACTAAGAAGACGAAAAAACGGTAAAAAAGATAATACTTTAAAATGAATTGGAGTCCAATAAAGACTTAGATTAGATGAGATTTAACCAACAAGTTATCTGCGTTATGTAATTATGATTTTGAAACTTATCTTTATATAAGAATTATTAAGTAAATACAATATTTTATAATTTTAGATGTTTGGTATATATTATTGAATTATTGAATTTTTTTACAATGATTAAAAATTAAAATTAAAAAAAATATTTTTTTTTACGTCTAAGCTTCACTTAGGCTTGTAAAGTTTGAAACTTGGCCTCCACGCCTAGCCACACTTTACGCTTTTTAGAACATTGTCTGTCATCATTTCAATTGTTCAATTCGCAACATTCGAGACACATAATTCAATTTAAATGTAATCATGTTACTTAACTTCAATACAATTGGAACCGAGTCACTTTAACTTCATAGTGACATACTACTAGAATGTTTTTGAGAGAATTCTTCGTCCTTTATTGCTTGCTATAATAATAATATATTAAATATCACAGAATCATTTTTTTAACGATATAATCCTATTATAATTCTATCATTTCAATAATATCTTATTTTTCATTTTTTAATTTATTTACAAACTGTAATAAATACTGTAATTAATCGTCAAGTGAGAATCATTTTTTAGACGATTATAATCCTACTACAATTCTGTTATTTCAATAATATCTTATTTTTCATTTTTCAATTTATATTTAATTTGCAAACTGTAATAAATACTATAATTAATTCTCAATAAATTAAAATTTGCATTTATTTAATTAATATTAATTAAAATTTCACATTCACATTCATATGTCATTGTTATTAAATTTCAATTAATTAACATTCACATTCATTTAATTAATATTAATTAAAATTTCAAATTCGATGATACAATTCATTATTCACATCTATGTATGCTAATTAGCATTCAATTTCACTTGATTGGAAATTAAATTATATTCATTTACAGCATGTTTGAGCCCTATTTTTATTTTTTTCAAAAACGTATTTTGAAATAGTGATTTAATGTGTGGTTAAAAAAAATTGAATTTGCGTATAAAATTATTTTATTGAAGAATTCGTGTTTAAAAATTAAAAAAGAGAAAAACATATTTTGTAAATAATGGAGACCAAACAAGAGCTTAATAAAAATGATTTAATATTCATTGTCACGTATATATTTCTTGGTATTAATTCTAAATTAATTAACATTCACGTTAATTCATGTATCGTATTTGTCATTTATCTTCATTTATGCATTTAATTGTAATTTTAATATTCACATTCAAGTATACATTTCACTATTTACGTCCGTGTATAATAATTAACATTTATTTTTAAGGACTTGTATTTCTCTTCTATTTAGATCAAAATGGTACATGAAAGGTCAAATATTACTTTAATGACACTTATAAAACACTTCAAAATAACGTGCAACACACTTTCACTCTTACTAGTGAAATAAAAGACTGACGAATAATATTTTTCTTTAATAAGTTGTTTTTATGAGTTGCATTATTTGTATGCAGTTGATGCGGCCAGTGAGTCCACGTAGATGGCCATGTCTGCATACATTAGTTTAAATGACCAATTAAGCATGTTTTGATACGTAGATTGACGTAATCTAAGTGAGTGGTTTAATTGAGTCCATCATTTAATGTCAATTAAAATTACTATTCTAAAATTTTATAATAACAACTTAAATATACAATTAAATATTAATATAACCAATCTGTTTTTTTTTTCTCTTATTAAATATGTTTAAAATAACTAAACAAATAAAGTGGACTAGTGAAGAAACCAATTTGCCTTGCCTCACTTTGTTTAAACAATAATAACTTTGTTATCATCTCAATTTATTTTAAGCCCCTGATTGATCCACATTATTTTTTTATTCTCATTTTTCTACTCATTTTCAACCATACATTTTTTAATAAAATAATATTTTCCATCACATCAATAACTTTTCATTCTTTTTCAATCACATATTTCCCATCACATCAACCAAAAAAATACGTTCTTTTGAAAATAATGTGCACCAAACAGGGGCTAAATGAGAAGTTTCTCAAGTTTATCTCCATCAATTATTTGTAATAAAGTGAAATGACTGATGTATTATTGAAGTCCGATCAAATATACATCAAAATACCAGTCATCAATCATTAAAATTACGAGATTATAAAGGCTATATCCAAAAGTTACAAATAAGCAATCACCTTTCACCGTTAAGAAAATCTAGCATTAGCCCAAAATTTATATATGATTTAGAAGTTTGTTGTATGAAGGAATCTTGTTTAATCTTGGTTTAGAAATACAGTTTGATTAGGAATCAAATTTCATGGTGTTTTGAGAGTTTGATTGAATTAAGGAATTGGAGATGAAGTAAAATACTTTGGGACGGAAAGAAAAAAAAAGAAAAAAGGTTTCAGCGAGCCCAGAGCTCCCAGCGTCAGCGCCCCTTCTTGGGCAACAGACCCGGCGCTGAGGCACCCGGTAGCGTGTTTTTCCGCGATTTCTCGTTTTATCCGGATTTGGGACTCCTACATCTTGGACTTTACAACTTCGAGATTTGTCTTCTATAAATACTCCACAAGATACTTCATAAAGGGGGAAAGAGGCAAAACTCAAGAGAGATTATAACAATTAGATCATTGTTGTATACATTATAAACAAGAGAGAACCATTTATATTAATTAAGAAGATCAAAATCTTGTAAGACAATTGTTTATTTCTTGATATAATAAATTTTCCTCTTTCATAATACTTAATTGTTGTGTGATCCAGCAAATTCATATTTTCCATATTTTCATCTTTAATTATTTGGCCGATTTCTCAACAAGTGATATCAAAACGTTCTTCATATCGGGTTGGTTCATAACAAATGGTATCAAAGATTTTCATGCGGTCGCATTGGACCTTTCAGAGATTTCTAGCAACCAATTTCAGCCTTCTATGAGACCACAAGGGATTATACTATGCGGTCACATAGGCCATTCTGGGCGCGAAATTTTCCAGTTTCCTTATTTGATTAAAACACGTATGGAAACCTAATTTTCCACGATTTCTCAACCCTAAAACACCCCAGAACGCCTCCTAACCATTATTCTTGATTATTCATCATTCTTCCATTGACTTTGGCTAAAGAAACTCATGAAAAACTAACAATCTTGGTAAAGTAAGGGAGAAAATTCAATTGGATATGGTGATTTCACATCTATTATTTCATTTAACTGATCTTTTCTTGTTGAATATTCTTAGGATTTAGACTTTTCTTCTCATGAATTTATATTGAAGTCGGTTTAATAATTGCTAGATTTTTCATAGATTCAGTCATGCTTTTTCCATTGTTTAATCAAACTATTTATTAAGGTTCAATTTAAATTACTTATTGTTGAGATTAGTTTAACTTTTATCAAATCCTTCATAGATCCAGTCATGCTTCTTCTATTATTAGATTGAACTAATTGTTGAATTTTAATCTTAATATTACTTTATTTGCGAATTAATTACTGCTACATGCTTGATGTATATGGTCGATCTTTGATCTTGTTCCAATAAAATTGTGCGAATGTGTCATAAGTCTAGATACTAGGATTACATTTGTAAATTAAATTGGTTTTCACGATATATATATCTTCTTATTAGAGTGTAGGGATGAAAGCCTCTAATTGTGTTATAAAAATGAAATAATTGATGTGAATGATCCAATCCAATTGTGTTATAACAAGGAAATCAAAAATCATATGTCCAATTTAACCAATGCCTTAGCAGTAGTAGAACGTGGAAAATTTCCAACCCAAGCTCAACCAAATCCTAAAGGGTAACACATAGCACAAACCTCGAGCTCAAATGAAAATAATCTTAGGGAAGTGAATGCCATAACTACTAGATCAGGAAAAGTCATAGAACCAGTCCCCAAACCTAGGGAAATTGAAAAAGAGTCTAGTGAGCCTGAAGAGAGTAGCCCTAATGAGGAGGTAGTGAAAAATCCAGTGAGAATACCTTTCCCACAAGCTCTTGAGTCTACCTCGAAATATGCTGGTCAACATAGTGAGATCTTAGAACATTTAAAACAAGTAAAAATCAATTTCCTCTCTTGCATGTAATTTCACAGGTTCCTACTTATGCTAAAGTCCTCAAGGACTTATGCACTGTCAAAAGAAAGCACAATGTCAAGAAAATCGCTTTCTTAACTGAGCGAGCGAGCGCTGTGATTGCACAAAGGATCCCGCCAAAGTATAACGACCCTGGTTGTCCTACTATATCTTGTGTCATTGGGAATCATGAATTTGGACAAGCCCTTCTTGATTTAGGGGCTAGTGTCAATCTCATGCCTTATGCTATTTACGTGTTGTTAGGTTTAGGTGAGATGAAGCCTACATCTATAGCTCTGCAATTAGCTGATAGGTCCACTATTAGACCTAGGAGAGTAGTTGAGGATGTCTTGGTTCAAATTGATAAATTTTACTACCCCGTTGATTTCTTAGTTTTGGATGTAAAAGCTGATGTTACTGTTGATTCTAAAATTCTTATTATTCTTGGTAGACCTTTCCTTGCTACTGCTAATGTTTTGATTAATTGTAGGAATGGTCTTATGAAACTATCATTTGGGAATATGACTCTAGAAGTCAACATTTTCCATATTACTAAGCAGTTATAGGAGGATGATGAGTGTCATCACCTACATGATCGATGCACTCACTCAGGAGGTAGCTGATAATATATTTCTTGGACCAGCACATGAAATTCTAGAACCAGATGGATTGGACGTCACCATCAATAAACATCTTGAGAGGGAGGATTCAGGTAATAGTTCTTATTTTACATTACCAGTTTCTAATGAGTGGACTTTACCCTTTGTGTATTGCAGGCCCCCACTCCTAACTCTAAGCTTTCCTCTAGTCACCTCACGCATATATTTGATGAAGGTGGAGGAACATCATCGGTGATTATGTCCAAGGAGCTTAGTGCTCTGTAAAGAAATTGAAACCACGTTTACTGGATGCGGGCTAAAGGAGGAAACATTGGGTCGAGCCAACGACAATAAACAAAGGCGCTACTTGGGAGGCAGCCCAATGGGAGTTCGTTAATTTCTTTTGTTGTTTAATTTTGCATTTATATTATAGTTATGTTTTGTTATTTTCTTTACATTATCAATCCATTGAGTACCTTCAGGCTTCCTATCATTCAAGTTTATGTTGATTCAATGCATCATTTTTGTGATATCTATTCACTTGACTTTCATGTTTATGCATTGAAAACAATGCAAGATTTTAGTTGGAGGAGGATCTGTTGAATTTTGTTGTGAATTGCATGTGAATTTTCAGAAATTCTTATGGTTTGAGTCTCTAATTTGCTATATGTTTCTGCTTTTGAATGACAACACATACCTCTAGGAATTAATTTTTTTTGTGAAAATCTATATGTCATGACACTTACTAAACTTTTCGTATACACAAGCCTTGTGGTAAGATGGTAGTTTAACACATGTAGTTAGAGAATCTCTTGTTGAAGTTTTTCCTTGTGAGATACTTGGTGAGAATTGAGAGCCACAATATACTAAAATATGGCAGTAAGCGTTTATTGATCTTGTGAATTGAAAACTCCTTTGGGAATAACATTACATTGGTTTGTGGTAAGATTGTTGATTATTTGGGAAATGATAAAAGTCAATTTAGGACTGACATCTGAGCCTTCAACCTTTCTTTTCAATACCCTTAGTAGCCACTTTGAGCCATACACATATATATTATTTTCTTAATGCACCTATGTTATCCATATTTCTCTACATTGGAGTACAACTTTTGCGCATATATATCCATCTTTTTACTTCCAAGTGTGTAGTGGGTATTGAATGTTTATTTGTGAAGAATTGAAGTAAGAAAATTGACAAAAGTTGATATGTGCTCAAGTAAGGCAGCAAAAAAAAAAAAAAAGAAAAAAAATCGAAAAGAAAAGAAAAGTGATTGATTTTGGGGTTTGAAATGCCAAAAAAATGTATTTATTGAAAGTTATGATCGATCGAGATGTTTGATAAGATACATAACTATGTGCTTGGAATTATTTAAATTTTTATATCTGTTCTTCTCATGCAATCCAACCTGAACTTTATTACAACCCTTTGTATTGACCGTTTTGATCACAAGTAGGCTATGGTAAGAAGTTGATGAATTCTCATTTGGTAGTATGTCTATCATAGAATCAATATTTTCTTGTTGCTTGTGCACAATTGTGTAAGCCTCCAAATTTGAGTGTTCATCTTTCTCAACTCCATAGAGAGAAACCCCACAATAAACACTTTGATACCCGTGAGTTATGGAGTTAACCTTCAGTTTGAGATGTATTTGATGTTGCATGTGTTAGGGTTAACGGTAAGATGGCTTGGCTTGACACACACTCACACATTCGACGTGTGTTCTTGACATCCTGGTAATCATGACACTATTAATTTCTTTGTGGTATTGAGTTGGAAAAGGGCATGACACATGGTTAAATTAGAACTTAATAAATTAACTTGCAATATTGACTAGTCTTTGATCATTTTATTTTGCATTAAATTACTAGGGACTAGCAATAAACAAGTTGGGGGTGTGATAATAACACATTTATTACGTTTTTCACCCATTAATATTTGCATTTCTATGAATATTTGATGCCTAAATGCACTAAATACTTCTATATCTTGGTTTAGGTTGCAAATGGGTGAAAAGCGATGGAAAATTGAAGAAAATAGCGAAAATGGGCCAAAATGGAAGAAAGAGATAGTTCAGGGACTAAAGTGCAAAAACTACAAACTTGTTTCCAACCTTGTGGTGAAGATTCGAGAGTGTTAGAGGTCAATTGGATGAAGAAAGGAGTCAAATAAGTGAAATATAGTCAAGACATTATCTCATATCAACTTTCAAGTTGAAAAGTTTTGCACCAGTTTTCAACCTCATTTTGAGACCAGTTTTTGACATGGAAAACAATCGAATTAGAAGTTTACGTCTGAAGTAAAGTTGTGACACTTTGAGTTAGCTTTCCAACGCATCTTGAATCACTTAAATCGTACATCAGGAGAGAAAGTTATGGCCAGAATACTAAAGACTGTCAAGCGGGAAAACACTAAACCTATGCGGTCGCATAGGGTTATTTTCATGCGGTCGCATGGGACCTTTCAGAGATTTCTAGCAACCAATTTCAGCCTTCTATGCGACCGCAAGGGATTATACTATGCGGTCGCATAGGCCATTCTGGGCGCGAAATTTTCCAATTTCCTTATTTGATTAAAACACGTATGGAAACCTAATTTTCCATGATTTCTCAACCCTAAAACACCCCAGAACGCCTCCTAACCATTACTCTTGATTATTCATCATTCTTCCATTGATTTTGGTTAAAGAAACTCATGAACAACTAACAATCTTGGTGAAGCAAGGGAGGAACTCAATTGGATATGGTGATTTCACATCTATTATTTCATTTAACTGATCTTTTCTAGCTGAATATTCTTAGGATTTAGACTTTTCTTTTCATGAATTTATATTGAAGTCGGTTTAATAATTACTAGATTTTTCATAGATTCAGTCATGCTTTTTTCATTGTTTAATCAAACTATTTATTGAGTTTCAATTTGAATTACTTATTGTTGAGATTAGTTTAACTTTTATCAAATCCTTCATAGATCCAGTCATGCTTCTTCTATCGTTAGATTGAACTAATTGTTGAATTTTAATCTTAATATTACTTTATTGGCGGATTAATTACTGCTACATGCTTGATGTATATGGTCGATCTTTGATCTTGTTCCAATAAAATTGTGCGAATGTGTCATAAGTCTAGATTCTAGGATTACATTTGTAAATTAAATTGGTTTTCACGATATATATCTTCCGATTAGAGTGCAGGGATGAAAGCCTCTAATTGTGTTATAAAAATGAAATAATTGATGTGAATGATCCAATCTAATTGAGGGAATTCCGACGCTTCGCTGGCTCAAATTATTGATTTTAATTTCACCTCTCAACATTGAATTTCACTACACATTAATGAAGATAACTCATCCCTTTTGAGAACCCTTAAGCATTTTCCATCTCCCTGTGGATACGACACCCCAAAATTGCACTACAACTACCGCGTTATTCTTTGGGCAAAATCAGATGACAACTTTGAAATTTGATATTCCGCTTTTGAATCGCAACAATAGGTTTTCATTATATCAAATCAAGATGCGAACAGTTCTTGCTCAATTGGATCTTAATGATGCTTTGTTAGGGATTGATAGGATCCTACAACAATGACTGTGGAGGAGAAATAACGAAAGTATCAGAAAACCCTATCTCAGATATATCTTCATCTTTCTAATGAAATTCTTAATTAGATCTTAATGATGCTTTGTTAGGGATTGATAAGATGCATTGTTGTTAAAGTTGGAGCAACTTTGTATGACAAAGTGCTTGACAAGTAAGTTACATTTGAAGCAACGCTTGTATTCTCATTGCTTGACGAAAGATGGATATTTGGAAGGTCATCCATCGGTGTTCAAGGAAATCGTCGCTAATTTGAAAACGATGGTGCTTATATGAAGAGGATTTATGGTTGATATTGTTATGCTCATTGCCGCCTTCATATATGACTTTTAGAGATACTATTATCTAATGTCGGGATATTCTTACAATTGACGAAATATATGACGCGCTTTATTCTAAGGAGAAGATGAAGCATCTAGTCGTTGGTTCTGAGGCTCATGGAGAGAATCTTGTTGTTCGTGAGAGAAAGACGGGTAGTCGTGGAAGGGACATAGTCAAGGATAGCAATAGTGGTATAGTCTGTTAGAATTGCAACAACAAGGGGCACATAAAGAGGGATTGCTATGAGTGGTGAAAGAGGTTTGCGGTAATGTTAATCTAGCAGAAGAGAACGTTGATGGAGAGTTGTTGGCGATTACTGAAATTGACTGCAAACCTGGATTGGATTCTTGATTCAACTTGCACTTTTCATATGTGTTCAAATCGGGATTGGTTTTCTTCATATGAAACAGTTACAAAGGGTTCCATGATGACGGGAAACAATGAGCCTTATGGAATAGCTGGGATTGGTAATGTCAAAATCAAGATGCTGGATAGGACGATTAGAACACTGGTCGGGTTCTAAATGCTCTAGGTATAAATAGAAATATGATCTCTTTGAGTAATCTTAATTCAAAAGGATATAAATATATCGGTAGAGGTGGAGTTCAGAAAGTTAGCAAGGGTATCCGGGTTGTGTTAAGGGGGTGGAGAAAGTCCCAGTTATATGTGTTGGAAGGTTCGACGATCACGGAGGAAACAAATGCAACTTATGATTTAGTCAGCGATAGTAAAGTTGGTTGTGATTGAGGTGTTCATGGTGATTTGGACAATAATATTGGGAAACCTTTTGGTAGCCCATGTGGAAATGGTTGTGATCTTGTTGATCATGTTGCTCATGGTGATTTGAACAGATTTGACAACTTAAGTGGAGTTGAGGTTGTTTGTGGTGGTTTAAGCAGGTTTATTGACTCGGCTAGAGTTGAAAATAAACGAGATGACTCAACTAAGGATGACGCATAAGGTAGTTCCGTTGGTATACATGGCTTGAATGTAGTTCACAGTTGTTAAGTATGCCCGAAAAAGGCATGGCGTACCCGACGGAGGCATGGATGTCCGGTTGGAACATGGTGGAAGAGTTGGAGAATGACTTGAAGAGTGGACATTTAATTCTTTGTTATGGAATTTGTGTCAATGTGGAGTTTATTAGGTTTGTGACAAAAATTCTATGTGATTTAGAAGTTTGTTGTATGAATGAAGTTTGTTTAATCTTGGTTTAGAAGTATGGTTTGATTAGAAATCAAATTTTATGGTGATTTGTGAGTTTGTTTGAATTAAGGACTTGAAGATGAAGTAAAATACCTTAGGATGAAAAGAAAGAAAGAAAGAAAAATGGTTTCAGTAAGCTCGGCGCCGCAACACTGGCGTCCCCTTCTTGGGCAGCAGACCTGAAGCTTCAGCTTCGAGCTTGGGGCGTTGCGACGCTAGGTGGGCGCCATGGCACCCGGTAGCGTGTTTTTCCGCGGTTTTCTTGTTTTATATGGATTTTGGGACTCCTTCATCTTGGATTCCACAACTTCAAAATTTGGCTTCTATAAATAGTTTGTAAGGTATATGCACTTCATAAAGGGAGGAAAATGCAAGTCTCAAGAGAGATTATAACAATTAGATCATTGTTGTATACATTAGAAAATAAGATAGAATTGTTTAGATTAAATTGAGAGGATCAAAATCTTGTAAGACAATCGTTTGTTTCTTGGTATAATAAATTCTCATATTCCACAATTTACTTGATTGTTGTGGATCCAGTAAATTTCATATTGTCCATATTTTCATCTTTAATTATTAGACTGGTTGATTTCTCAACAAATGATATCAAAACATTTTTGATATCGGGTTGGTTCTTAACAAGCCCTCTTTTCTCTTTGAATCTAAGCAAATAAAGCAAGTAAACTTCAAAAGCAAAATTGGGGGTAATTTAGTGATTTGAATGAGAAGCAAGGTCAAAAAAAAAAAATGACACGTTTATTTTTTGGGTACTTGGGAGGGCATTAGATTCCAAATTATACATGGTATGGTATCTCACGACAACCAAATTAAAGCTGTCACCTTTTCACAATTTTTCATATTTTACTTAGGAGCTTGCTGATTCAGCTATTCGTACAACCCCTAGTCCCTTGATGACATTCATGTGGGCTCCTGGAAAAATTCATTTATATAGTGGTAGTTGGTTGTCTCCACCAATTTCCAAAGATTAATTTAATCAAAAGAAAATAAGAATTATGTGTGACAAAAGATCATTGTCTACTAAATTGATATTAAGTATGATGTATTTTGAAATAGTATTTTTTGGAGAATGTGAGGTTAAAAAAGAAGAAGAAAAATTTGATTTATGTATAATATTATTTTATCGAAAAATGTGTGGTTGAAAAGAAGAGAGAAAAAAATGTATTGAAATTTTAACGAAGGACTGGATGTGCAAAGATTAATTATAAGAATTGTGCCAAAATATCATTGTGGAAGATTCACTAAATCAAGATCACTAACTTGATTGATTGGAATCTAATTATTTAAGCCTCAAATCGGAACATAGGATATCGGCTATTGTCGTGCTTGTTTCGTTTCATAACTCGTACACGCGACTTATTTTAGATTTACTTTTTATTTACCCCATAAATATTATATTTGATATTCTTCGTATTAAAGTTAGGACGTGATATTTATGGGTAGGTAAACAAAATGTGCATCGATATTAACAAATTATTGTACATCAAAAAATTGTGACAATGTCTACAATATTTAATTAGTTTTGGAGAAGGATTTTTATTCCAACATTAATTGTCCCTATATTATTTACTTCCATTCACTTTATCAAGCAAATTGAGGAAGATATATTAATCGTAAAACTATCATAAACTTTTATTATTTAATTCATGTACGGTGGTTGGTATATACTATATACAATTGTTGGAAAATATGGGCAGTGGGTCGCCCATGTGGTGTGACTCTACCCACAAGTTATTAAAGTGAAATTGAAGGAATGGTTTGAATTCTATTCAAACTCATAACTTCCCTCAATTCCTATCCACTTCCATAATTTTGAAATAACTCCCGTTACTTAAAATTGCATGAGGAGAGAGAAAATATGGCAATAAAATGAGTGAAAGTCGTATGAAAAATCACTCAAAAATATAAAAGCACCTAGAATCACATACGTGGCATGAAAACTCACAAAATTAGGCATTTATATCGTGGATAATAATCATCTTTCATTGTGATAGGGGATTGGGACCATTGGAGAATAAAAAAATGCAGCTTTTAGAGTTTTGAAATGTAAGGTAATTCAACCACACAAAGATCTTGAAATTCATTCTTTCAAGTAAAGATTCTTGACCCGTAAATCATATTCAAGCATTGTGCGAAATATCACATTGGTATCAGAGCCATAGGGCTAAATTTCTTACTGTAATACATGTTTGAATATGTCATTACATGATTCAATTGAATTATGAATCTTGTATGTAAAGTTTTGAAATCTTATGTGGTCTTTAATATTTTTCGATATACATGTCTAAAATTAATGAAAATTTGGAATTATTTATATAATGTGCTTTAGAATGCACATGCAAAATTATATCATTTTTTGTCATTGCATTTGGGAGAAAATTGAAACACTAGACAATTTTGGAGTGATTGGGTTTGCCTCTCTCTCTCTCTGTTTCTAACACGTTCATGATTTATTTGTTTTAAATTGTTTGTGTTACTTACTTCTATTTACTTTTAACAAGCAGATTGAGGAAGATAGTTGAAAGTAAAACTATCATGGACTTTTTTATATTTACACTTTTATCTATGAGAGACATTGAGTTCAGTTTCGTGCATGTTATACAACTTATTCAATTGATATTTGTTGGTTGGTATGTACTAGTTTTAATCTCTTTAGAGTTACAAACAAATATAAGACACCATTTTAATTCAAAAAAAAAAAAAAAAAAAAAGCCGATATTTGCTGCTAGCTATTTATACGTAGTCCACTCACATTATTCTAATCGCGAATAAACATGTTTGCTTTTGATATCCTCGTTTACATGCATTTGTTTGCTTGTTTCTCTTCTTAGCACTATTCGCGAAGTTTATAAGGCAAATCATCCTCTTAATACTTCTAACCATAACTAAATATGTTTTGCTCATTTACGTCTATCTTCGAAGTGCTTGAGATAGTCTTTCTCTCTCCCTCTTCACAATTTATTTGTTTTGAGTTTTCCATCCACTTTATTCATCTAACCATGACTGAACGTGTTTGCTTTTGATATTTACATCGGACATCTTTGAATCATTTGTGCTCGTCTCTCTATACATATTGTAAAATAATTGCTTAGGTCACAAGTGCATGATGAATTTTTGGTTGAACATTACTGGTCTGATAGTATGTATTATATTATTCTATTCACTTCGCAAGTGTACAATTGGATCATTGAACGTTGATATTACTTTTGACTGAATAATTAGCACTCCTAATTCCAAAAGAATCACAAAAAAAAAACAGAGCATTATCGGCATGCATAAGAATCTCTCTCAACTAGGAAAAGAATTCCATCCTTTTATGGCCTAAAAAGTATACATGTACTCGGATAGCATTATGAGTATGCTAAAGAATCTCAACAATGAAAAGAATTCCATCCTTTATGGCCTAAAATGGTATATAAACTCGTATACGTTGATACGTAATTTATTTTTTATTTTTAAATAAAAAGAATAAGACACAAATATGTCGGGAATTGAGATTCTATACTAAAAGGTCAACTTCATTCGGTGTAAGATTTATTTTTTAACATTCCTCGCATGATAATGACTCATTTGAGAATATTATCTTGAAATTCGTGTGCTCATTTAAGTTTCGGTCAGATCAATTGCATTTTTGAGTTAATGAACTCTAAAAAAAAAAAAACTTGAGATTCCAACACAAAACCTTTATTATGTATCTCATCTTAATTTATTTAATGTTAGATTTATCCTTTAACAGGGGAGACATCTATTTCTTATTCTTCAAAAATTGTGTGTTTATGTATTATATCATTATTTTTTTACTTTTTAAATATATATTATGATGTATGGAATGTTGAACATTTGTACAAAAAAATGTCCCTAATGTATTCCCTTGAAGTGTGAAAAATCTATCAATATTATCTTATTTATTGCATATAACTTGTTAACCTTTGACATCAAACTCTTATTATAGTAAAGTTGACCTTCTTCAATCACGTCAATATGAGAGTCTTCAATCACAATTCGTTCTTTTTGCAGAAATAGCTACCCTAATATTTTCTATTATATATCATATAGTGACAATGTTACTTCATCGATACACGTTTTTTCTTCTGAAGATGTAATTGTGATTGGGTGAATATTTCACTTGCTTGAAGTTGAAGCAAATTAGTAAAATTTGAAGTGATGATCTGTGTCTGAACTGGATTATAGTTCTCCTGAAAGTATGGTGACGTTGTGATCAATTATGAGCAATTGCTCGATGCACAAAGAGAAGCATGCAAGGTTTGGTTCCTTTGAAGACATAATTTGGTCTCGGTTTCTTCCAATTGTCTTCACCAAATTTCTTCAAGAAATTATGTGTATGTGAAATGGTTTGACCAATATTTTTATTTTTATTTTTAGTGTAATGTTATGATAAAAACATTAGCAAAAAATCAGCAAGTATTAATGGAATTCAATTAACATGCAACCAAAATTTTAGAAATCACAATTAGAAAATCAAATTAATTTTTTTTAATACAAAAATCAGATCTTAATTCAAACTTTTAACATTAATAATACTATAAAATTAATTAATCTGCTCAAGATAATTTCAATTCCAAACCTTAATTATATCTCTCCTTTATTTCTATTTCTAAACCTCACGCCTCCGTATTCTCTCTTCTCTCTGCCCTCACAGTCGCGGCCGAAGGTTCAACCATGGTTGTCGCCCAGGCGAGGCTCTATCATGGGGCTTATCGCCAATCAGGGTAAACGCAGACGGAAAAACACACACTAATGTCAATATTCAAATTGTGTTAAGCGGTCACTACAAACGATAATCGGTCATCACGGGCGGCAGTCGATCGTCGTGCACGACGATGTTAGCAGCACTAGCGGTGTCATCATAGTGCCACTCGTGATGTATTCCGACTGGATCTTCTCGCGTGTGTAGATGTGGCAATGGATAACATAAATTGGCTCAAGAAGAAATAATTCTGGACTAGTCATATTCGAGTTATTTTGAAAAAGTCAGCTCATATTCTTCCGGTAAGAATGAACTACAATATGGATTAGTTTGCTCAATTATATGTTAAGGAAATTGTCAGGCTGCATGGAGTTCCAGTATCTATCGTTTTAGATCGAGACCTAAGGTTTACTTCTGAATTCTGGAAAAGCGTGCAAGGAGCTATGAAGGACAAAATTAAATTTTAGATGGACAACCTGGAAGGACTATTCAAATCTTAGAAGGTATACTCCATGCATGTGTTTTGAATTTGGGAGGTAGTTGGGAATCACACCTATCATTAGTGGAATTTGCATACAACAATAGCTTTCAAACTACTATTGACATGACTCTTTATGAAGCCCTCTATAGTAGAAGATGTAGATCCCTAGTACATTGGGATGAAGTCAGAGAAAAATGAATTTTGGGTCCAGAAATTATTGCAAGGATAGTACAGACAAATGATAAGATTAGAGACAGAATAAAGTATGCTCATGATAGACATAAAAGCTATGCAGATCAACGAAGGAAATTGATAAAATTTAAAGTCGGTGAGAAAGTATTTCTAAAAGTAGCACCAATAAAAAAGGTTCTTAGAACCGAAGCAATTGGAGGTGTGAAGATTCGGAGTCATGGCCGTGCTATTGGGGAGTGGGAACTCTGACGAGGGTCGCTGGAGCGCTTAGTCTTAATTTGGCAACTTTAAGGAGAGTCGTTATATCGTTGAGTTCTGATCTGGCCGAAGCAATAAGAGTTGGCAACTCTAATAGTTATTATATCGTGGGGTTCTGATCTAGCCGAAGCGATAAGAGGGCAACTCTGAGAGTTATTATATCGTTGAGTTCTGATCTGGCCGAAGCGATAAGAGTTGGCAACTCTGAGGAAAGTTGTTACAACATTTAGAATTGGAAGAGGCGAAGGTTCTGAAAAGACGACCTTGGACTTTGTGCCAATTATTTGAAAGCTCTCGCGTCTTCCCATGGTAATCATAGGGGTCGTTTGCATGCTTCCAAGACACGTCTCCCTTACCATAAATGGTAATCATGGCAACGACCCCCTGCTCCCAAGATGACGCGTCTAGACTACGCGTGAAGTGCACCTCCTCATCAGGACCGTTGATTCAGGTGACCTTTGGTTTCAACGATGATCCTGAGCTTAAGCTTTGAACGGCCCAAATGTGGCTTAGTATGATCCAACGGATGGGGTGAATCTCATAATGCCTATATGAGGCCCATCTTACAAATACTTTCAAGCTTTCACAAGTTCATTGTTTGGGTTTCTTCTCCGACGAACACTTTGGGGGTTCTCTCGAGTGACAAACTTACTTTCGGACTTAGGTAACATTGTATTCTTTGCTTCTTCTCCTTTTTTCTTCGAAACAACCTTCTAAAAACTCAAAAATGGCTGTTGAGCGTCCTAGTATCGTAATGAGTGAAAAGAGATGAGGTTGGAAGGGTTCTGCCATGAGAGAACCTATTGTAGTTACTCCGGATGAGCTAGGCAGGGCCATTATGGACGAAGAGAACATTTGGAGACGCCCGGCCTCCCATGTAGACACCTCGATCTAATGTGGAGCTTCCAAATACCTTTCGAAAGCTACTTCAGAAACCTTAGAGAAGTTTAGGAGGGTTTTTAGGATTCCGAATAGTGTATAGTTGATTTTACCCGAATCGAATGAAATGGCCTGTTACCCGAGGCCAGGGTGTGTAGCAGTAACTAAAAATATGTTCCGAGCTAGCCTTAGGTTCCCTTTTCATCCATTCTTTAGGTTAGTGCTCTGATCCTACGAGCTGGCCTGACCCAGTTCAACCTGAACGCATGGTCCCAGATGGTGGGAACCTGGATGCTGTGGCATCGGGCCAGCCTCGGGGTGGACATGCCATTCAGTGTTTTCCATTCCCTTTTCTTACCGAAGAGCATAGCTGGGGGGAAAGTAAGGGTTGGTACTACTTGGCTACGTGCGGGTTCCACTCTCAGTTCGTAGTCACCTTGCCCACCTCGATCAAAGGATGGAGAAGCTCCTGGTTTTGGGCAGTCGGGAGGTGGGACACCATGGAGAATGACCCCAGGCGCATCTTACCGTTCCCACCTTCTTCTCCACTAATAGTAAGTTTTAATATTTTTGTTGTTTGCAGGCTCCCTCCCGAGGTGCAAGATATCCGAGGAAGAGTGGGATATCATCAGTAAAATCTACCAAACACCTTTTCCGGAGAGGAGTTATAGCAAATGATCGACAAGAACACCTCCTTCACATTTCAAGGATTAAAGGCGAGTCAAAGTGAATATTTCAGTTTGACTCTTCTCTGAATGTTTTCTTCCCTCAGTACTTAAGCAATATTTTCTTTTGCGGGTGATTTTGACAAGAAGAAGCCTTTGAGGCCAGACTTTGCCTCTATCCGCTCGAGTGTTGCTAAAGCGAAATGCTCAAAATGACCTGACTACTTACAATAAGCAGTCCGAGAGGTTATTCTCCCTCAGAAAGGCTCAACAGCCGGCTAAGGAGGATGAGATGGAAGAAGGAGCCTCTCTCTTGAAAAGAAAAAGGGTCGGCCCGACAGGGGCCTTTGCTTCTACCTCTTCTGTGAAGGCTCCTTCTCATCTCCCACCACCGGGGTAACTGTGGCGCCTCCTCTATGATTCCAAAGGTCATAATACCTATTACTGCCTACCTGGCTAAGAGGCCTGCAAATGTCCTAGCTCGGGGTAAAGTAACCAATTTCTTGGGGAGTAAGGATGATGACCTCTCCGAGGCTGTGCTAGAAATGTTGCCCCCGGAGACTACCTCTGCCGCCAGGGTTCATAGTAAATACTGGACTGAGGAATGGCAACTTTGAGGAGAGTTGTTGCAACGTTGAGTTCTGATATGACAGAAGCGATAACAGTTGGCAACTCTGAGGAGAGTTGTTGCAACGTTTAGAATTAGATGAGGCAAAGTGATGGGTTCTGAAGAGACGGCCTTGGACTTTGTGCTAATGATTTGAAAGCTCTCGCGTCTTCCCAAGGTAATCATGGGGGGTTGTTTGCATGCTTCCAAGACATGCCTCCCTTACCACAAATGGTAATCATGGCGAAGATCCCCTGCTTCCAAGATGACGCGTCTAGACTACGCGTAAAGTACACCGCCTCATCAAGACCGTTGATTCAGGTGACCTTTGGTCTCAACGATAATCCTCAGCTTCAGCTTTGAACGACCCAGATGTGGCTTGGGATGATACAACGATTGGTTTAAATTTCATAATGCCTATATAAGGTCCATCCCTTTCACTTTGTAGCCTTTTACCTTTGCGAAAATCTTAAAAATACTCTTAAGCTTTCATAAGTTCACTGTTTGGTTTTCTTCTCCGGCGAACACTTTAGGGATACCGGCGAGTGACAAACTTACTTTCGGACTTAGGTAACATTGTTTTCTCTGTTTCTTCTTCTTTTTTCTTTGAAATAACCTTCTAAAAACTCAAATACCCTTCGCAAGCCACTTCAAAGACCTTAGAGAAGTGTAGGAGGGATTTTAGGATTCCAGATAGTGTAGAGTTGATTTTGCCCAAACCAAATGAAAGGGCCTGCTACCTGAGGTTGGTGTATGTAGCAGTAACTGAAAATCTGTTTCGGGCTGTCCATATGCTCCCTTTTCATCCATTCTTTAGGTTAGTACTCTGATCCTACGGGCTGACCCCGACCCAGTTCAACCCAAATGCATGGTCCCAGATGGTGGAAGCTTGGATGCTGTAGCGTCGGGCCGTTTCGGGGTGGACATGCCATTTAGTATGTTCCATTCCCTTTTCTTACTAAACAGTGTAGGAGGAGGAGGAGGAGGAGGAGGAGGGGGGGGAGTAAGGGTTGGTACTACTTGGCTCCGTGGGGGTCCCACTCTCAGTTTGTAGTCACGTTGCCCACCTCGATCAAAGGATGGAAGAGCTCCTGATTTTGGGCAGCCGAGAGGTAGGATACCATGGAGAATGACCCCATGTCGCCTCTTACCGTCCCCACCTCCTACTCCACTAAAGTAAGTTTCTTTCTCGAGTTGATTTCCCTTGAGCAATTTTTTCTCATGGTTTTAATATTTTTGTTGTTTGGACTAATTAATTTAGTCCAAATTCAAAATGTGATTTTACTATTTCTAATTTTCAGCTAAGCCCAACTTAATCAAATTGACATAAGTTTTACCCGAATCACTTATTCTACTCTACCGTAGTGTCATTTCTGCCGCTATATTATTGTGAATTAGCCATCTTCCACTTTCTGTGATTTTAACCGTCAAATTTATAAAGAACTCAACAAAGATAGGTGTCAAAAGATATCACGAGATTGGACTATTTATTTTGTAAAAGTTAAGATTGAATATATCATAATTGAATTAATGTATCGTTGTTGTAATATAAAAAAAATTAATTATTGTACAGAATCTCATAACCAAATATAACCGAACCCAAACAGTCTTCGAACCGAACTGGACTATGCTCACCCCTACGATGCATTGATTAGAGGCCATGATATTTGCCCGAGCATTTTTTAGTTACCATACAAAATATGCGAAGTTTGCAAAATAGTATTTCCGATTTATTTTTACTTGCATAAAATCAATATATTAATAATAGTGGAATTGTAGTTTCTTCCCAGGTATTTATGAATTCAAAAATATTAAATGTACACGCTTTAGTTCACATTCACTTTTACATCCCTCTCATATATGGGGTGTGGTCCATGATTTTTAAAATTATGTGCCCACCCCCTAGTGGGAGGAATGTGAACAAAGTGTGTAAGTGTAACATTGCTCTTATGAATTTTTCCCTTGGTAGAACACCGGTTTCTCTTTAATCGGGCTCAGTTACAGTGCGGGCTTACCCTATAGCAAAAGTAAAATAACGAGGACAAAGACTAGCCCAAATATTTGGCCCAGCATTCGATCTATCCTAAAATTCGAACACATGAATCCCTTAATTTCTCTCTTTGCCGCTAGCAGAGGCCATCTTTTTCACTTGCCAATATTGCAGACAGAATATTCAAGAATTGAAGAAGAAGATGGTATTATCAAACAAGAAGCTTAAACAAAAGCTACGAGCAGCTAAAGCTGAACTAATAGCAGCATCAGAGGCTCAGCATCAATCCAGAAACGAGAACCCAGAAAACCCTGATTCAAGTATCCAAACGGGTTCTCTCAAGAATCTGTTTAATTCAGATACCAAGAAACCCAAATTGTCCAAAAGAGCAAAACGCCGTGAGAAGACGCAGTCTGATTTGCATGAAACTGCGGAGACTGTAAAATGTGGAGAAAACGGCGGTAAAGAAGAGGGTGAGGAAAAGAAGAATGAGACGAAGAAGAAGAGGAAGAGATATGAGAGTATGGAGGTGGAGAACGTGGAGGTGGAGAAGAAGGTGGAACAGTTGAAGAAAAAGAAGAAAACAAAGAAGAAGAAAAGGAAAGCTAAAAAGGTCGAAAATGGGGGCATCGAGGAGCAAGTTGTGGCAGAGGCTGTTGTAGGTGATGAAAGGCATGTGCAGTTACGTTATTTTATTGGGGGATGGTTTTATTGCATTCATTTTTTGTTGCTTTAAATATCATATGTATTGGTGAGTGATTGAGTGCAATGAGTTTCGTATTTGAGTCAAAGGGGGATCTTTGATGTCAAATTGAGTTCTTGTGAAAATAGTGATTCTTGGCTGAATTATGGTTTTAGTTTCATCTTAATTGCTGATCAATATTATAGTAGAAGTTAGGGTCTATTCTCTTGGGAGGGGTTTGCAAAGGAGTTGTGGTCCCTTGCTGTCTAATTTCTTCCCTATTAAACAAAAAAAAAAAAAAAAATCATATGAGAAAAGAGTTAATTTGAGATCTTGTTGTTGAGACCCTAAGTAGTGGAAGCTGTTTGACAATGGTGTATGAAGCTTTACGTCTTGAGGAACGAGAAGAATGATGTCATGGGGCTATTTTCATATGCTTATCAAATTTTGCATGGTTCTTATTGTCATATATGATGATGTTGGGTGCATCTCAAAGATTTAACTTGTTTCATTTTCTGTCATTTTGGAATGGTGTTTTTACAGCAAACAAGTTTTGGAGGTTTCAAATAAAGTATATGTTGGTGGCATTCCATACTACTCTACTGAGGACGATATTAGAAGTTATTTTGAAGGCTGTGGTACCATTACTGAAGTTGATTGTTTTCACTTTCCAGAGAGTGGGAAGTTCAGAGGGATTGCCATAATCAGTTTTAAGGTATGTTCTTTGACTGGATGGAGCATGCTCCTTATGATTCATGTAATATGATTAGGCTATGACTTTTCCTAATGAGTAATATGATATCAGCCAATTATATTTGCTTTCATATCATAAGTAGTTGACAAGTCACGTAAACATGAAATATTAATCAGATTCATTATATATATGAGAGTTTGACCAAGTCAAATCACACAATATGTGACGTACAATGGCTCTTGAATGTAGGGGAGGACCCTAGATGTAGTATTTAATAGATTGATACTGCAGCTCTCTGCTATATCTGGCTGTGTCAAAGGACGGATCATATAATAGAAGGTTCCCTCGACCTTTTTGTAATGCCACTACCTGATTCAAGGCTTTATTCTTTTTCTATCTTTATTTTCTACTTGGGCTGGGGAGGGAGAAGATAAAATTTTGGACCAGAGCGTTCTTCAGTTGCTGAAGTTCTTGTATTCTCATTAATTCCCAATTAGACAAAATATAGATTCTGATTTATTAGTTTGATTCACATCCAATTACTCTAGAAATAGATCCATTAGATGTTGATACCTCATCTATTTTGAGAAAGGCCTTTAAAATGTGATGAGGACTTGTTAAGGAGAAAGCAGAAAGGTTCTCCTTTGATTCTAGAAAGGAAAGGGAATTGAAGAAATTGGTTCGTGATGGTAACCGCTAAAAAATAATCTCAGGGCTAGGAGTGGGCTAAGGGTTACGTTTGATAGGGTAGGGGTAGAGTAGTTAATTATATGTTTCAATGGAGCTAAACTAGTGGCTTGGAATGCCAAGGATCTTATTTAAATTGGGGATTGATCCTTTAATTTTTTTTTCCCTAGGAAATGTAAGTGGAATTTGTGAGAGTGGATATAGCGATATTTGTGCTGGTTGAAAGGACTTTGAACCTTTAGTTCCTTCCATTGGAGTGGCTTAACATGCACATTGTGGTGCAGCAAACTATTTTCTCATTAAGAGCTTATGAGGGGATACTTTTCCATTTGTGTGGTTTACCTCTGTATCAATGAGAGCAATTTTGTGAATTTGCCTCCATCCGGAGTTAAAGTTTGCTTGGGTTAATACTAACTACTGGAGAAATCTCTTCTATGCCAGCAATTGTCGTTTCTTATTTTCCGCTGAATGGATAGAGATGTTCCTTGATTCTATCCACCGTTGTTTACCTGATTTAGTGTTTGATCGCTTCCCCTTCCTCTCTGATAGTGGTGTTTTGAGGAGAGCTTTTAGACTTGAAAATATGTTCCCCAAACATTAGGGTTTTCTGGAATTAGTTAGAGATTTGTGGTAAAACTACAATTTCAAGGGCTCCACTACTTTAAAATTAACCAGAAATAGCTTTTTATTAAGATTGATTCAGAAGTGGAACAAAGATGATTATTCTAGGGCAGATCTGTACTTGGAAAGCTTGATGGACGAGTTAAGAAAATATTAACTAGAAGGATGAAGGCTGTGGACTTGGTGAGAGATTGAAAGTCGGAGAGGAGGAATTAGAAAGAAGAAATTGAAAGATTATCCATGACAGGAGAGTATGCTAGTAACTTCAATAAAGAATATCTTGGTCAAAAAGCACCAAAATACTAAATTCTTTTGTAAATATGCCCAATTTTTTATAGACTTAGCAACTGTGTTGTGAAGCTTATTGTTGACAAGAGGAACTTACTGCAGAAGAAGACATTAGTGCTGCTATCGTCCACTATGCTACCTTTGTGTATTATAAGAGGGAAGAACAGAGATGAAGAGAAAACCGTATATTTTCTTATATATAATTTACAACGCAAGACTTCTACTTATAGTACAAGAAAGGGAATAATAAAAAGAAGAAAATAATAGCCTACAATCTCTAGAGATTGCAATATTTTATCTTTGGAAAGATGAATCAACTCTAATAATTCCTAATCTTGGTCCCCAATCATCTCGAGATTTCAACACTCTTCCTCAAATTGGATCGTAAATATTGATCATATCCAACTTGAAGATGAAATCATCAAAGTTCTGTTTAGGTAGTCCTTTGGTAAAGATATGTGCAGCCCGTGCTTGTATGGGAACATAGGTCATACAACTAGTTCCTTAACTTTTTCTTTGATAAAGTGTCAGTCCACCTCTACATGCTTAGTTCTGTCATACTGAATTGGATCAAGAGAAATTTTGATTGCCACTTTATTATCACAATAGAGTTTGATTGGTAACTTTATTATGATGTGTAATTCTTCCATAAGCTTCTTCAACCACAACCCTTTACATATTCCTTGTGCAACTGACCTTAATTCAGCTTCAGCACTATTTTTGGCAATTACATTCTATTTATTGCTTCTCCAAGCTACTAGACTTTCCCATACAAAGGTACAAACACCAGTAGTAGACCTCCTATCGTCTATTGATTCTGTCCAATCTGCATCTGTGAAAATTTCAACTTCTTTTCTTTCACCATTTTTGAATAGTCCCTTTCCCGACGAGCCTTTGAGATATCTGAGTATTTTATAGACATCTTTTAGGTGACTTTCCTTTGGAGAGTGCATATGTTGACTTACGAGACTGACTGCAAATGTGATGTCAGGTCTAGTATGTGATAGGTAGATCAATTTTCCAACTAGTATGATATCTATCAGTTTCTATTAGATTTCCTCCATTTTTAGTTTTCTTTCACACATCAACAGATGCATCGCCTGGTTTGCATCCTAACATGCGAGTCTCAGTTAGAAGATCAATGACATATTTTCGTTGTGATACACTGATACCTCGTCTCAATCTAGTAACTTCCATTCCTAGGAAATATCGCATTTGTCCTAAATCTTTCACTTCAAGTTTAGTAGCAAAACTCTTCTTTAGTCTTTCCATTTCTACTATATTGTCCCTCGTCAGAATATCATTAACATATACGATTAGAATGGTTTTAGTGCCGTCTTCAAATAGTTGAAGAAACATAGAGTGATTTGATTGTCCTTGGCATATCTTTAACTTTTCAACACTCTCATGAATTTGTCAAACCATGCTCTCGGTGACTGCTTGAGTTCGTTTAGACTTTTTTAGTTTGCACGCCCTTTTTTTCTTTATTAACTTTGCGAAAATCTGATGGTAATGTCATGAATACTTCTTCCAATTCCCCATTTAAGAATGTGTTTTTAATGTCTAGTTATTGAAGATGCCAATCCAAATTTGCTGCTATTGATAGAACTCGAATTGTATTCAACTTTGCTACTAGCACAAATGTTTCTGTGTAGTCAATACCATAGCTTTGTGTGTAACATTTTGCAACCAACCGAGCTTTATACCGTTCTATTGTTCCATCAACTTTGTATTTCAAATTGAAGACCCATTTGCATCCAAAGGGTTTCTTTCCTCTCGGTAAGTCCATCACTTCCCAAGGCTTCCTGAATAGTTCTTGGGACAACTGTACTGTCAAGGTGAGTTGTAAAAGCATGAAAACCTGTAGATAAAATATTATATGATATTTATTTCGAAATAGGATGGAGCGTACACAACCGTGTTTGTTACTGAGAACAATGGGCAAGTCAGTATCAGGTATATCCAATATTTTATGAGGATCTGGAGCTAACATCGATTCTGACTCTCTTGGTGCTTTAGAAGTGAGATTTTCCATGTACTTTGATTTTGACTTTCTTGAGTAAACTAGCATCTCTTTATCATTTTGTTTTTCTACATCTCTCCTTGGATTTAAATTCCCTTTTTCAATGACATACTCGAATTGGATGGTGAAGTAGGTAGGATAAGTTCAGGAGGGGAGAGACTGATGTCAAAGAACCAATCCTCATATAAAATCTCCCCTTGAAGAGAGGTGTTTTCAAAGTATGGAGTATTTTTTAAGAAGGCGAAGATCCTTTTCGTAGAAGGGTTATAACATTTGTAGTCTTTTTGTGTAGGAAAATATCCGATCAGAAGACATTTAATAACCCGGGGTTCAAGTTTACTTCTGTGATGAGGGTGAACAGTGCACCCCAAACACTCTTTAGGCTAGATTAGAGGTGAGACGAGAAGTTGGGTAATATTTCTGAAATTTTTGGAGATGTTTCGAAATTTAGAGCACGATTAGGCATCCGATTGATTAGATAGATGTATGTAAGGTTAGCGTCCCCCCGAACATTTTGGGCATGTTTGTAGTGAACATTAGGGCCCGAGCAATCTCTAGGAGATGTCTATTTTTGCGTTCGACAATCTCATTTTGTTGGGAAATGTCGACGCAGAAGCTTTGATGAATTATCCCATGTGTTTGGAGAATGTCTCCCAGGATGTGATTGAAATAATCAATGTCATTATCTGTGTAAAATTTGAATCTATTTTGGAATTGCGTTTGAATCACAGAATGGAAGTTGTAAACACGGTGCAAACATCGAATTTATCTTTTAGTAAATACTCAACGGATTCGAGTGTGATCATTAATAAATGTAACAAACCACTTTGTGTTGGTACGGTTTGGGACTCGTGAGGGGCCCCATACATCATTGTGAATCATGGCAAATGACTTTGATGATTTGTATATAGATTTTGGAAATATGTTCACAGATGTTTTGCAAGCTCACAGATTTCACATTGAAAATTAATTGACTTTTCATTCAAGAAAATAGAAGGGAGTACACGTTTCATGTATTGAAAGTTAGGTGTACCATTCTAAAACGCCATAACTTAATTCCACTATCTCTAAGGACAGATACAGAATCACAAATTTTAATTTGACACTATTTACTCACATCAAACTTTTCAAAGTAGTAGTCCTTTACTTTCCTTAGCACTATTAATCGTCTTCCCTGATGATGTGTCCTGAAATATACAATGAGATGGAAAAAATTTAGCATAGCAATTTGAAGTTTTTGTTAACTAGCTTATAGATAGTAAATTGCACGACAAATTTGAGACATGAAGGATTGATTCTCAAGTAATAGAATTAGAAATTTGAATACTCCATTTTCCCGCAACATTCGATATGGAACCATCCGCAATTTTGACTTTGAGATTACCAGTACATGTGGAATATGAAGAAAATAGATAGTAGGAGTCCGTCATGTGATCAGAAGCTCTAGAGTCAATGATCCATGGCGTACTAGATTGTTTGGTGGATTTAAAAGCTCTCAAAAAATGACCTCTGTGAGCCATTGAACTCGACGGATTATTTGTGGAGGTTTGACTTGGAGGTTGAAAACTGGAGAACAATTTGTAGAGTTGTTCCAACTGCTCGGAATTAAAAGCACCATTGGACTTCTTCGATATTCTTGTTTGATAGTTAACAAACGCTTGGTACCCACGACTTTTGTTGTTTTGTCTTGGTTTTCAATTTACTAGTTTTCTGTGGAAATCCCAACGCGTGTCTTCTTTATGTCCTGGCTTTTGACAATATTTACACCAGGGTTGTCTTTTTTGTTGTCTCGGGTCCGGCCCATTTGCTGCCTCTTTCGAATAAAAGGCTCATAATTTTAGGCCCAACACCAGAATTTTTAAATAATTCATTAGAGTTTTGAGGCCCACCCTTTTTAGACCCAGACCCATTACTTACTGGCCCATGACTTGAAGACCCAAACCATTTGGATGATAAGGCCGAACTCTCTGTCCTGATTCCAGGCAATTCCGAAGCAATATGGACAGCCTCCAGCACGATTTTCCGTCAGTTTTCTTCGTGCCATTCCTGTGCAAATACCTCTCTCGTTGACGGTAAGGGCGTCCGACCAAGAATCTTTTCCTTAACGTCATGAAGATCTTGATGTAGCCCCACCAAGAACTCAAATACCCTCTTGTTTTCCAATTTTTTCTTGAACTAAGCGCTATCTCTTGAGCATTCCTGCTCTTCCTTAGAGCTCAAGTCGAGTTCTTGCCACAAAGCCATCATCTCTAGGTAGCATTCAGTTTCTTCTTGTTTCCCTTGTCTATTTTGTTAGATTTTGGTCTTGATTTCAAAAATTTGGGACAAATTTTTAGAATGTAAATACGTTTCCTTCACAGCATCCCATATGTCCTTCGCCGTTGGTACGAAAAAGTTAGTCTTTCCAATGGATGGTTTCATGGAGTTTACTAGCCAAGTAGTCACCATGGAATTTTCTTACCTCCATTTTTTAAGAAAGACATCATTGGTTGAGGCCGACTTTGTGTTTCTCCCGTGAGGTAACCTAATTTCCATTTTTCATCAATTATTAATTTGATCGACTGAGCCCATTCACGAAAATTCTTCCAATTCAACTTTTCAACTTTTAGTTGGAAAGATGAATTTTATCGAGAACCTATGGCGGAAGCAATTTCAAACTCGTCATTGAGACAGTAAGAGGTTGTAGATCCTCTGCTGTTGGCGGTGACTTCTAACATGATTTTGCTAGGTTAGGAAATATTCCACGACTCTGATACAATGACTAGAAAACTGTATATTTTCTTATATATAATTTACAACGCAAGACATCTACTTATAGTACAAGAAAGGAAATAATTAAAGGAAGAAAATAATTTCCTATAATCTCTAAAGATTGCGATATTTTATCTATGGAAAGATGAATCAACTCCAATAATTCCTAATCTTGGTCCCCAATCATCTCGAGATTTCAACAAGAGACCTGGTGTTTGGCCTGGAAGGATTGACAAATATTGAGGGAAGGTGGGAAAGGATATGACACATATTCTGTATTCCTTTTATAAAATTGAATCTTTCCAGAAGAGCTTTAATGACAATTTTGTGGCCTTTATTTCTAACATGGATAGTTCCTTTGATGTCACAAATTCTAGGCCAATGCTGTAGTTGAGGTTCTTTCTTTAAATAATGGGATGGGTGTATAAAATCCTCTCTAAGATTCTTCTTTTGAGACAAAGGGTACTGGCAGGTTTAATCGTTTTCTTGCAGCATGCTTTCTTGAGTGAAGTCAAATTCTGAACGCCTTTGTGAGGGCATTTGAGCTTATTGATTCTTGGATGTAGAGGAAGTAGTGTGATATGTGATGAAAGAAGATTTGGAGAAGACTTGTGACGATGTTGATTGGAAGTTCCTCCTGTGAACTGTGGAGAAGATTAGTATTGGGGAGGAAAAGGAGACAGGATTTTCTTTTGCACTCCATTATTAAATTTTCTATTCTGGTATATGCAGAACATTCTGGTTTATTTGGAGTACTAATGAATCAGACAAGGAAGGATACTTAGTGAGTCCTGAGTGGCTTGACACTGTTTGCTGATTACAACTTGGCATTATCTAGGCCTGAAGGTAACCAATACGAGTTCCTTAAAGGGGTGTCAGTTTGCGAAAGTAAGAATCATATAACATTTCTTTTCTGTGTGCAGAGAGTTTCTTTGGAAGTTATTTCAATCACTGACTATTTGGGGAGAAGGATAATTCTGACTTCTGAGCTTTATCATTTTGTTTTACGTCAAAGATCTGATGAAGATGTCAATCACGCGCTCTTTCACCATGATATTGTTAGGGGATTATCGAGTCTGTTTTATTCTGTTTGATGTATATGGGTGATGGGAAAAACTGTTTTGGCTATGGCCTTGAGCTTAGATTGTTGGAGTTGAATCTCAAGTTTAAAGCCTGAAGCTTGCACCAACATGGCTTTTATGTATGATAGAGCAAGAGAACATTTAATGCATTGAAATCCTCTTTGAAAGAGCAAGATTTTTCTCCAATTTTCCTTTGCTTCTGGAGAAGGGTCCATCCCACTTCGTGTAAATTCTTGGAAATTGTAGACTTGTATATATATATTGATTTGTTTTTATTTATTTCTTTCTTTCCATGTTTGCTTTTTATTATAAAGAGTTTTTTAATTAACGAAATTTTACCGGTCGGAGAAAAATGTCTTGGCGAAGCTGATGGAATAAGGCACACACTATGGCAAGTTGTAGTGTTTGGTTAACTGTACATGTTATGTTGAAGTAGACGTGTTGAGACATAGCATACATATCTAATTGTCTATTACTTTTAAAGCCTATACGATTAAGGTTAATGTTTCATGTCTAAGAACGTTTGGAAACTAGATTTTTTCCCATCCAGCAACCAAGGGCGAACATAGTTGCATTGCTCATGTAGATCTAAGGTTTGCTTCTTGTAATTAGCTGTTGCTGGACTAATGTTGCCATTATTCTTTTGCAGACAGAAGAAGCAGCTAAAAGAGCCTTGGCATTTGATGGATCTGACATGTAAGTCACTGATTCGCTGCATATTGTTTTCCCGATCTCCTTTTGTCATGGTTATGAAATTTTCTACCTTCTTCCAGGGGTGGACTATATCTGAAAATCCAGCCTTACAAGTCAACTACAGTTAGCGAAGTATCCAACTTTTCTCCACCGGTCTTGGAGGGTTACAATAGGATCTATGTTGGGAATTTGTCGTGGGATATAACTGAGGACGATTTGAGGAAACTTTTCTCAGATTGCGCTGTTACCTCTATCCGATTTGGTGAAGATAAGGAGACTGGTGAATTCAAAGGATATGCTCATGTCGATTTTGCTGATAGTCTCTCTCTCAATATGGCATTGAAAATGGATCAAAAGATTGTTTGTGAGAGACCTGTTAGAATAAGCTGCGCTGTTCCGAAGGGAGATGCCACAAAGTCGAAATTCATACCAAGAAATAATCAGGTCGACACCAGTGAGGTGACTGAAGTTGGTGCAAATCACGTTAATAGCAGTGGGGTAAGTGCCGTGGACCCCAATCACGTTAATAGCAGTGGGGTAAGTGCCGTGGACCCCATGCTCAGTTCAAAGATAAGGAGGCGAACATGTTATGAGTGTGGAGAACGTGGCCACCTTTCATCTTCTTGCCCGAAAAAGGAAGCTGAGTCTACAAGTCCTGCGGCAAGTTAAAATTCTTGTAGGATGTTTTATGATTGTTTTATGGCGTTCTCAAAATTTTTGATTTGCTCTTTTACAGCAGATTTTCCATCTTCCAGTTGAATTGAAGCCTGGCCCGGCCAAATGTTGTACCTTATATCCTCTGGAAAATCTGGAAAGAGCACAAGATGATCACAATTTGTTTTTTTCATCCATTTATTCTTCTTTTACATGGGGATTTTGTTCATGGTTTTCTTGCAATTATAGTAGAATTTCCATGGTGAATGCTAGCTTTAGTTGAGGGGTTTCATCTTTTGACTCTCCAATAGGTAGCAGTATGGTTTTGGATCCCTAACTTGAAGTTCCGAGTTCGCAACACATTCCCCAGGATGGCTTGGGCCCCGGCTATTTATCTTTTTCCATTTGGAGCAATGCTACATGGCCAGGGCCATCCAGGGAGGCCATGCGTCAGGCCCCTATTGGCTGGGGGTCTTTGGGGACAACCCCTATTCAAATACATGAATCTAGATTCCTACTAAACTCAAACTGTCACTGCAGTCATTAAAATCGTACGTAAATGTGACTTAAAGTTGAACTTTTAGTGGTTCAATAATTTTGCCATCTTTAAATTACGTAAAAGTCGGTCATAATTGATAATTTCTACCACATGGAGATTCAAATTTATACTAGTCGGACTCAAA
>CM032643.1:26032187-26050078 GCA_019097785.1 Fraxinus excelsior | reverse complement strand
TGCACCCAAAGTGTATCTTTCTTGGATTGTATGTTCCAAACTTATTTGGCTAAAAGTGCATTATTCCAACACTTAACGTCTCTAAATCCCAATCCTTCTTCCCTTTTGGGGAGACAGACATCGGGCCATGCAACAAGTGGCTTTTTGAAATTCCATAGAAAATTCCTACGGAGACATGTAATCCTCAAAGTTACTACAGCTGGAATCGGAAATATAGATAGCCAAAAACATTCAACTTCTTGTAGAACTGATCTCACCAATTTAGCCCTGCCTGCATAAGATAATGATGTTCTCGCCCATGCATATATGTATGCAGCGGTTTTGTCTAAGAAAGGAGCATAGTGAATGACTTTCAATTTTTCTGCAACCAAGGAAATATCCAGATATCTGAAAAGCATAGAACCTTTCGGCATGTTCACTAACTCTTGGATTTCATCCAATTCTTGGCCATGAATTCCAGCAGTGAATATGTTGGATTTATTTGCGTTCATTCGAAGCCCCGAACAGTCTCCAAATTTATTCAAACAATCCATCATGATGCGCATAGAAATAACGTCTCCTCTAGGAAACAACGTCAAATCATCCGCGAAAGCCAAGTGTGTGATTTTCAAGTTCCCACACTTTAGATGATAATTAAATGTTGTATTGGTTGTAGCTGCTTTCAAGGATCTTGAAAAGTATTCGAGACATATCACAAATAAGAATGGTGATAAGGGGTTCCCTTGTCATAGGCCCCTTTTCCCTTTGAAAAACCCGTGTGTGCTGCCATTGATTGCAATTGAGAAAGATGGTGATGAGATGCAAGTCATCACCCATTCAACAAATCTGTCTAGAAATCCTAGTCCCCCCAAAACTGACTTCAGAAATTCCCAATTGATGGAGTCATACGCCTTACAGAGATCAATTTTAAGGAGGCATCTTGGAGATAATATTTTCCTGTTGTCTTGCCTTAATAATTTCTGTGCAAGATATACATTCTCAACCATGCTTCTCCCCTCAACAAAGGCTGTCTGCGCTTGGTCAATGATAGAACCAAGAATAGGAGCCAATCTGTTGGACATGATTTTTGTAATCGCCTTGTAAACAACATTGCAGCATGAAATAGGCATGAAGTCCCCAACTGTGGGTGAGTGGCTGCCCTTCGGAATCAAGGCTATGATGGTGTGATTTATTTGTTCAAGCATAGAATTGGACCTGAAAAATTCAGTGATAGCATCAACAAAGTCATCACCAACTGTCTCCCATGCTTTCTTGAAAAAATGTGAAGTGTATCCATCCGGTCCTGGGGATTTATCATCCCCAATATTAAACAAAGCATCATTAATCTCTTCCAAAGAAATATCCTTAGCAAGGGATTCAAAATGTTGTGGAGAAAGTAATGGCCCTTCAACAAAAATATTACTATCGATGGCATGACATGTAATATTTGTCCCCCAGCAATTGTTGATAGTAGCCAATGAACTCAGTTGCCACCTCTGTTTGGGAATTAGTTAGATTCTCATTCTCCTTGATTACAGCAGCAATGAAATTTCGCTTTGCATTTCTTTTAACCAACGAGTGAAAGAATTTCGTACATTTATCACTCTTGCTGAAGTATGTAAACTTGGCTTACTAGTAGTAAAAGCTTCTCTCTGTATCACAAATACCTACGGCTTGTTTTCGAAGAGATGCAACCTTTCTCCGCAGTTCAATATTTGTCGGATGATCATACAATTCCATTTGAGCAGCCTGAAGATCATTTTTAGCTTTTTCAGCTCGAACAGAAATGTGGGCAAAATGCTTTGTATTAAGTTGCTTTAATGGTTCATTCAGTCTCTGTAGCTTTTTACATAGAGTAAATTGCTTCGTGCCATTTATATAGTGATTCCAATTTGAAGACACTACATTCTGAAATTCTGAATGAGATGTCCACATATTGAAGAATTTGAAACGCCTCCTTCGATGGCCACCTTCCTGTAGAAGTGAAACAATGCATGGGGAATGACTAGAGAGACAGCCAGCAGGTTGGAAATCTGCTAAGGCCTGAATTCCTGATTGGTGCCAAAGTTCATTGACCATGGCTCTATCAATCTTACGCCAAATTGAAGGTATACTGTCAATTGAGTTTTTGGACCAAGTATAGAAGCATCCAATAGATCCCAAGTCAGTAAGACCTGCCTTAAAACAACAATCTGCAAAGTCCCTAATCTCATATGGAGTAACTTCCACTCCATTACATCGTTCATCAGGTCGAAGTATAGTATTAAAATCACCCATGATCATCCATGGTAATGTACATGCATCTCCAAACTCAATCAAGTTACTCCATAAAGTCCTCCGAGTAACAATAGAATGGAAACCATAGACAAAACTTAATCAAAATGTGATACAAGTTACCTTATAGGTTACTTCGCAATGTATAACTTGGGGGGGGCAGCTTCTAAAACACGAAGGTTTACTTTGGCCTGGTCCCATAACACCAAGATTCTACCTGCTCCATGTGAAAGAAAATTATGGGTATGTCTCCACCCATCGAATTTGTTCCTCATGATTCGGGGTAAACTCTGTTGGTTGACTTTCGTCTCCAACACTCCAATAATATCAAAACATTTTTGCTTAATGAGGTAGTGGACGCCATTCTGTTGTAGGGAGACATTGAGATAGATATGGATTTCATGTGTGTTAAATTTTGTGTGGATTGTCTAATGCCAATCAGATGAAAATTAGGTGAAAATCATAAGTTAGAGGTTGTTTTTTTAGAATAAGTGTTTAATAAGGGGTATTGTCCTAATCATTGCATAAAGAAGAAAATTTCTTTTTGTGAAACTTCTGTTCGTAGATTTTATTACTTGAGTGATTAAGCCTGTAAGGGTCTCTAAAAACTTGGTGTCCTATGGTCATCCGATTTGGGAGTCATCGGCTGAAAACTCACTACAATGGTCATTTAGAAAGCTTAATGGAGAGGAGTATGCACAAAAAAAGAAGAAGATGAAGATGAAGATGAAGACGAATAAAAAAAAAGAATTCATGTCTTGATTAAGCCCTGAATACTTATTCGAAAGAATTAGACTTTTGACAAGAGATTATTAATTTAATTGATTCTTCGTGTTGAAGCAATCAAAAATAAGGAGAATCCGCATTTGTTGATGTGTTGAACTGCAATTAGTAAGATCTAACCAAACTAGAGATGATGATGAATAATATATAAATTCAACCTTAGATCACACCTTGGGGAAAGAGTAAAAAGAATAAGTTTGAGGTATGTATCTTACGAGTGAAGAAAGGAAACATTTGGCCACAAAGGGTCGGGATTTGAATCACTTTATGAATTTATGATGCTTGACATAAATTTTCACACACACACGTCGATTTTGCATTGAATAAGAAGAAATTAATTTTAGCATTGGAATTTTGTAGTAGTTCATAGTTTTAATACACGTATTCCAATCTTAAGAGAAAAAAGGTAAATTATCTAACTATATGTGTGTTTAAAATTTTTGGTTAAGTTATGTTATAATTTTGTTTGAGGACAAACAAACATTGAAGTTTGGGGATGTTTGATAAGTGTATTTCGTACACTTATCTAAGTCATTAAATTAGAGTATTTGTAAGTGATTTAGATGAATTATAACTTAATTTTGTGTTAATTATATCTGTTAGGTTGAGCTCAATGCAAATTGATGGATTTGGAAGAAAGGAACGAAAAACGTGCGAAAACAAAGGAAATGCAAAGTTTGAGGACCAAATTGAAAATATTCAATAGTTGATTTGGACCACAAGATCATATTTTGAAGATTGCTAGGAGACAATTGGATGGAATTAGAATTCAAAAAGGAATGGGATATGATCAAAATCAATTTCCAATCGCACAAGTTATATTCCACATTTCTAGTCGAAGATTGAAATCTATTTTTGATCATATTACATTCATTTTTGAATTCTAATTCCATCCAGTTGTCTCTTAGCAATCTTCAAAATATGATCTTGTGGTCCGAATCAACTATTGAATATTTACAATTTGGTCCTCAAACTTTGCATTTCCTTTGTTTTTGCACGTTTTTCGTTCCTTTCTTCCAAATCCACCCATTTGCATTGAATTTAACCTAACAAACATAATTAACACAAAATTACGTTATAATTTATCTAAATCACTTACAAATACTCTAATTTAATGGCCTAGATAAGTGTATGAAATACACTTATCAGCCAACATATCGAAGTTTGTTAATAATAGAAGATACTTTGTTTTATACAGTGAAGTAGATCGATATGAGGCACGATGCAACCTATTGAACCAGCTTATGTCATGCCATGCAAGCGTCTTAATGAGTTTCACAAAAACAATTTAATTTTCTTAGACTAAGAGTCAAATTCATTGTTTTCAACAGAACAGTTGAGGAAGCAAAATATATGTGTTGTGTATATATTAGAAGGAAGACAAGATGCACAAATTCATTCAGGGAACAATACTCATTTCGTCAACATCTTCTAGAGTTCCATCTAGAATGTTTCCATGCCCGAAGAAGTTCACAAACATAGGATACTCCCGTGAAACTGCTCTTAAAAATCTGAGCCACACTACCATGACAGTACAAGAACGTGGAACCAGACATATCATGTGAACATATATTAATGTTCGTGTGAAACCAGCAAACGTACGAGATTGTTGACAAGTAATAAATTTAGTGAGCTGAGAATATTGTTTCACGAGGAATAAATTCACTTCAAGTTTACTAGTTTCATATGGAATTCGAATTATGTAACATAAAAGAGATTTGATTTTTATAATTATTCTAAATTAATTCTAAGAAAGCGGTAAAAAGTGTTTTTGTATCAAATTATGGATGATTGCATTAAATTTCGAATTCGCCTATTGTTATCTATCTTAATACTTGATTTGTAATCTAGTTTTGTTGATGCGTTCTGACAATTGATAAATTTATGACATATAATTTTCTTTTTCAAGACAAATTAAATCTATCGTAATCACGAGTCGAGTTTAGCCCGAATTCGAATGATTATAATGTTAAAGTTTATATTTTATATATATATATATGATTTCGTACGTAATAAATGTTATTCTTAACATTTATTGTATATTTGTTAATTATGTCGCGTTCTAAACTTATTGTGGGTCTACCAACACTGTGACAAGTAACTAATTATCTAATTGGTGGTTAATCAATTAAATAATGAAATGGGTATACAAAATTAATTGAGAAATAAACTAATTTATTACTCTTGAATTAAAAATAAATAACAAATAGAGTTCATTTTCATTCAATTCAAAAATGGATCTAGCCCAACGTCGGCTTGAGTAACGCAAACATTGGTGAGAATCCAATGCCTCGAAAACATAAGGGTTCATCCGCGGCTCATTCTTCAACAAGAACGCGGTCAGAGACCTAGCTCCTCCCACTACTTGGGAGCTTACGGAAACAATCAACCTTATTAATATATAAATTTCAAGAAGAATAATAGAAAAATATCACTCGAATCATGAAATAATTCAAAAGATGTTGATATTTAAACCCAAGGTTGAATTCTGCAAAATCTTGATGTAATTGGTTTCAATTCCTTGCTAGGGTTTGATCTCATCTCCCAGAATATAATAATTGGCATCTTTGTTCTCGATGAATTTGACGATACCATTGTGTATGAAGAGGCATGATGTTCGTTTTGCGCCAATAGCACTTCGTGGTTTTAAAAAACATGAGAGCCCTGCAGCGCATTTTGCATTATCTGGTCACTAGTTTTAAGTTAGTGTTCCGTGTTTTTTTTCAATATGTAGCACTTGTTTTTTATTTATAAGAACCAAATAATAGGTTAAAATCGCATTCAATTTAGGTTCCAAAAGAGTTTGAATCGTAAAAGGAAAAAGATGATTCATAAGCAAAAATGGCCCGCACGCACCATTGAGCCAAATGGCTCTTGGGTCAAATTTTTGGTGTCTTGTGCACGCCCAAAATCTGTTCGCTTCATTTTAGAGCATTTTTCGGTATTTTAGTTATAATTTTCTCTTCCGATATCCTATTAAGGTGATTCAAAGTAAATAGGAAAGATACAATTCTTTTAGAAATACAATATTTCCAGTTCGAACATTTGCTATCCGAAAAATGGGTCTCAAGTTAAGGCTAAAAATTCAGATCATAATTTTTTCGACTGAAAATTGATTTGTGAAAATATTTTAACAATATTTCTCTTGCATCCAATTGATCCTATATAATCTTCAATCATCGTTTTGTAGTCTGAAATCAACTATTGGATATTTGCACTTTGGTCCCCCAAACTTTGTATTTCCTTCGTTTTCGCATGTTTTTCGTTTCTTTCTTACACATCCACCAATTTGCAGTGAGTTCAACCAAACAAACATAATTAACACAAAAATACACTATAACTCATTCAAATCATTAACAAATACTCAAATTTAATGGACTAAATAAGTGTACAAAATACAGTTAACAAACACTCCCAAACTTGAACATTTGTTTGTTCTCAAATAAAAATATGATGTAACTTAAACTTAAAAAGATAGTTAGATAATTTGCCTTTAATTTTAGGATTGGAATTGATAAGTATAGTTTATACACTTATTTGGTGTCCTAAAATATCGATATTTGGTAGTTCTTTTGACAAAATATATAATAAATTGTTGTATTTTATGTTATATAGGTAAAACTCAATGGTTGAATGAGAAATCGAAAGAAATAAGCGAAAATTGGTAAAAATGGAAAAATGCAAAGTTTTTGGACCAAAATGTAAATATTCAATAGTTGATTCGGACCACAATATCATACTTTGAAGATTGCTATGAGACAATTGGATGGAATTAGAACTAAAAAATGAAATGTGACCAAAATCAATTTCCAATCGCACAAGTTATATTCCAGATTTTTAGTTAAAGATTGAAACTGTTTTTTAGCATAGTAAAAGTCCGAATTGGAAAATTTTTATTTTTTATCAAAGTTGTAGCCCATTTATTTATCGTTCCAACGCACTTTGAATCGAATCAATCGGATATCGGGAAAGAAAGTTATAGCCAAAATACTGACTATTGAGCAGAGACAAATCTGACTGCGAAGGCAATTTTTCTTGTTTGATTGTAACTCTTTTGAAGTCAATTTGGATGTGATTTTCAACCAATTTTTGACTTCTACAAATAAAGAACATCAGTATACATATTGGAGACCTCTCATATACATATTATACTACAATATTCATCAATTATTATCATCGAATGAAGAAAATTCATAGTTTTTGTAGGAGAATTGAAGGAGATTTGCAAGAATTCAATCAAGTGGAGATTCAAACCTAATTTTTAAGCAAAAAAGAGAAGACGGAAGCGGAGATTCATCGAGAAACCATTGAAAAGATTCAAAATTTCAAGATTCATTTTCATCTTCTGAGTTTATTAAAAACTCGAGTGATATCTTTTCACTTAAATATAATTCTTGTAATTTCAATAAGTTAGACTAATTTTATACATTACTAGGTTGAGATGAACCATTTTTATGATATTTTTAGTTTTTTATTAATTATTTTGACTTTAATTTGATTTGATTTGTGAATGTTTATTATTATTTTTATTGTTCTTTTTAATTGTTTGATCACCAATTGAATTATTAGTGGATTTTATTGTTATCGAGAGAGATAATCAGGTTTAAACAAAATATAATAAACATTGTAAGGTCGATAGAGGATAGAGATATACATCTATGCTTTATATGGTTTCAATAGGTGTTCTAGTACTTGTTAATGCATTTATCATATTTTCATCTTTCATCGAGAGATAGAAGTGTTACAAGAGGGGAATAGATTTGATTGCTATCGAGAGAGTCTATCAATTAAATTAGGAACATTAACCAACAAAAATGATTTCAAATTGTCAATTTAATTGTTACACTAAAATGGAATAATAAGGGGATTCGATATCTTAGCAATGCATATCACATATTTGAAAAATACATTCACTTGCTTTCATTAGTTTAGTTGATAATTTAGGGATTAGTATAAAAAATTACAAAAGTTGTTTGCTATTTGATTAAAGTTACGATTAATTTTAACTCAATCAAACACGTAGTCGTCGTGGGTTCGACATTCTATTCACTATTATATTACTTGATAACGATCTCGTTCACTTGCGGGAAATCAAACGATCAGGAATATATGAATTAAACTATGAACTTCTACAAAATCACAATGCAAAATTAATTTCTGATCCAATGCAAAACAACGTGTACGTGTGAAAATTCATGTCAAGCATCATAAATTCAAAAAGACATTTAAATTCTGACCCTCGATAATCAAATTTATTATTTTTTCTCTCGTGAGATTCAAACCCCAAAACTTATTTATTTAACTTTTCCCTAAGGTGTGATCTAATGTTGAATTTATATATTAATTATCACCATCTCTAGTTTTGGTTAGATTTTACTAGTTTCAACTCAACACATCAACAAATGAGAATTCTTCTTATTTTTTATTGTTTCAACCTACAAGAATCAACTAAGGGTGCGTTTGATTGTCAATATTTTCCATGAAAAATGTGTTTTTCAACTAATTTCCTATTATTGTGTTTTTGATTGACAATTTTTTCCACAGAAAATATTTTCGTACTTTTGGTCAGGTGGCCATATTTTCCTTGAAAGCAAGCCAAATATTTTCTTTAGGGTGAGGTGGTTTTATTTTTTTGGTAATTCACTATCTCCTTCTCTCTCATCTATTCACTAATAAAAAATGGATAAGTATAATATTTTTTAGATTAAAAACTAAATCAATCAAACACATTTAATTAGTATTTCTATACAAATAAGCTCTAGGCAATTCGATTGACTAAAATTTATTTTCTTTCCATTCAAATTTCATACTCGCAATCAAACGCACCATAAGTTAATAATCCATTGTCAAAGGTTTAAATTTTCTCAAATAAGTGTTTGGAGGCTTAAAATAGGTATATTATAATTTTTCTCCTTTTCTATCTTTCATTTTATATGCGGATTTTTCTCCATTAAGTTTTCTAAATAACCATTGTAGTGAGTTTTTGGCCGATGACTTTCAAGTTAGATGACTATAGAGCACCATATTTTAGATACCATTGTAGGTTTAATCACTCGAGTCCTAAAAGTTACGAATAGAAGTTTTATAATAAGATATTTTTTTCATATCACTTTTTTACTACAGTGATTAGTGCAATACCACTTATTAAACACATATTCTCAAAATCAACCTCTAATTTAATATTTTCATATAATTTTCATCTTATTGGCCTTAGACAATCTACTCAAAATTTAACACACATGGAATCAACATATATCTCAATGTCTCCCTAAATTATCATACAATTGGTTTAATGATTTATAATTAAGTGGTTATTTGGATTTAGCAACTAAGGCCCACTAATTAAATTTCTTTTTCAACCTATTCAAATTTTGAATCAAACTATTCTTTCATGATACAAAACATAAAACTTGTGCGCAAAAATATCAAGTTTTACATGAATAAGCATAAATCAATCCTAGCATGTAACTTTTCCACTATTTATAATTTAACATATAGTTCCAAATATATGCATCAAAATAGGCAAAATTATCTAACTCGCACAAGTGCACACAAATAAAAATAAAGTTGAAACTCAATGTTATTATTTTTTTTTTTTTGGGCACTCGAACAAGTACACGAACCAATAAAAATTCAATATTTTTCCACCCCAAAACTTATAACAGACATTGCCCTCAATGTCTAAAAATATAACAAGTAATATATAAAAATTAAGAGTAAAGAAGATAAATAAGTACTTCCCTGATATATATTTGACAATTGTGGGTGGACAAAGTTTTGTTCACTTGCTATGTCTTTTCCCTTATCCAGTGTTCATGTGTCATGTTCCTTCAAAATAATTAGAAAATCAATCATAACATGGAACACTTTATAATAAGCTCAAACACAATCTAAAGAAAAATATGGGAATGAAGATAATATATACTACTAAAAATGATGAAAATTACTAATCATATATCTAAAAAGCAAAATAAATAAAAGAAGAAGAAAATTGGGTTGCCTCCCAATAAGTGCTTGTTATAATCATTAGCTTGACTTCGATGTTTTGTATCATATAATTCTAAAGAAAGCTTTTGATATCTTGCTTAGTTTGCTTTTTTTTATTTTGATCCATTTTTCGTTGATTCTCTAAATCTTAACAATGCAATATGACTTGCCTATTCCATTTGATTTTAAATCAACTATGTAGACTTCTTTATCTCTGAGCTTAATCACAAATTCAATTGTTGAACAATCGATAATATTGAAAGAATGTGTGTTAATTTCATCATCATTAATTATCACTTTTTCACTTAGTTCCTTTGTAATTACTTTGTCATCATCTTAATGCTCTTCAATAATTGATATATTCTCGAGTTGAATGGTTGGTTCACAGTCTAAATTCACCAACGTTGGTAATTCTTTCCTTTCAACTTTTTCAAGTCGATTATATTCTCACATTTTAAATTCATCCCCAAATACGGAATCTCTCGTGCGTATTTTGCTTTCATCCAACATAGCAAGTTCATTATAATATTTTGCAAGTGTCTCCTCGTTTAGTAGGGGAGGACCAAGTCCGTTAAAAATAATGTCATCGTCAAGATGTGTAGATACATATTCACCCTTGGGCATGCAGTCTTCATCAGATTTGTCAATTGCTTGTTTTAGATATCTTAAATATTATTTAAACCCCAGAAGTTTGGACATAAAGGGATTAATGCACGTATACATGCATTGCCCAGTATAATGCATCACATTACAAAGCTCACAATTTGTGTCTTCTGTAAATATATCCTCATCATCTATGTCATGTTGAATTGTTGTAAGTGTTTTGTTGCTCTTTCTATTGTCAGAATCATGCACGTACTTGTTTGTGCAAAACACGCAAGCATGCTACATCGTTGAGAAATAATAGATTTGATGAGTTAAGAATATCATTCTACATGAAATAAATTCAATTACAGTTTACTAGTTTCGTATGGAATTCGAATTATGTAACACAAAAGAGATTTGCTTTTATGATTATTCTAAATTAATTATAAGAAATCGGTAAAAAAGTGTTCTTGAATCTATCTATTACTAGTTATCTAAAATTCTTGATTTGTAATCTAGTTTCGTTGATGCGTTCTTGACAATCGATAAAGCTACGACATATAATTCTCTTTTTCAAACAAACTAAATCTATCCTAACCACAACCCGACTCTATTCCTAGTTCCGAATTCAAATGATTAGAATTTATTAAAATTTATATTATCTATATGATTGCACACGTGATAAATATTATTTCTAACATCTATTGCACATATATTAATTTTTCCACGTTCTAAACTTATTGTTATTTTTTAGCACTAGAACAAACAACTAATTATCTAACTGGTAGCCAATCAATTAAATAGTACAATGAGTATGCAAAATTAATCAAGAAATATAAAAAATAAACTAAACTACCAATTTTGAATTAAAAATAAATAACAATTATGGTTCATTTTCATCCAATATAAAAACGGATCTAGTTCAACATATTAATATATAAATTACAAGAGGAATAATAGAAAAATATCACCTGAATCATGAAATGATTCAAAAGATGTTCATCTTCAAGCTCAAGGTTGAATTATTCAAAATCTTGATGTAATTGGCTTTAATTCCTTGCTAAGGTTTGATCTCCAAAATATAATAATTGGCCTCTTTATTTTTGATGAATTTGATGATACTGTTGTGTATAAAGAGGTAAGAGATGGTTTTTCAATCTAGTCCTTGTTTTGAATTTATAAGAGACAGAAAATCGATCCAAAACGCGTTCAATTTGGGTTTTTAAAAAGTTTGAATTGCGAAAGGAAACTACTGATTCGTCACCGAAAATGGCCCCTGATAAGTGTAGTTTCTACACTTATTCGAGGTCCTAAATGATGATAATTTACTGTTCTTTGGATAAAATATTGTTTAATTTGTGTTATATTTTATTACATAGGTAAAACTCAATGTTTGATGAAGAATTGAAGAAAAGAATGCAAAGATAGCAGAAAAATGGTCTATTGTATCAAATACAAAGTTCGGGGGCTGAAATGAAAATATTCAAAAGTTTTGTCGAACCTTACGATGATTATTTGAGAGTGTTAGACATTAATTGGATGAGGAAAGAAGCCAAAGGAATGAAATATGGTCCAAGTATTATCACATATCAACTTCCAGCCGAAAAAGTTATGCTTCGGATTTTCAGGCTCACATTGAGACGCAATTTTGGCATACAAATCTTTCGAATTGGAAAATTGATATTTCTATAAGAATTGTATATCTTTGAGTTAGCTTTCTAACTCAACTTGAATCAGCTCAATCGGATATGTGTAGAGAAAGTTATGATCAAAATACCGGAAGTTGTTCAGAGACAAACCTGCGCGCGCGCGCAGGCAATTCATGGTGCGCGCGCACGGCCTTATTTTCCCTAACCCGAGAGTCAATTGGTTCTACGGCGCGCGGGCAACACTTATAACGGTGCGCGCGCACAGGCCTTTTCCGCAGAAGAATCTTTAGTTTCCTTTCGCGATTCAAACTCTTTTGAAAACCAAATTGAACGAGATTTTGACATATTTTCTGGCTCTTATAAATAGAAAACGTGGGATACACATAAGAAAGAACCTCTCTAGACCTAAAAATCTCTATATTATACATATTTTGGAGGCGAAGAACATGGCCAACAACGTGGAATCAAGGCGAATTGCATAGGATATTGAAGATTTTTCATCCGGATTCAAGATTCACATCAAGAACGTGGAAAATTTCCAATTCTTCATTATTTCTTCTTTCCGGGTGATGATTTTCCAATTGTTCCTTTGTAATTTAATTTTAAATATGTTAGGCTAGTTTTTCATTGTATTGGATGAATGTTTGAACCCTATTTTCATTTATTTTAATTCAAGATATCAATTCAGGATTTTTGTGTTATTAGTTGATTGATTTTACATACCCATTGCACTACTTATTGCTTGATCACCAATTAAGTAGTTAGTTGCTTGTTGTAGTGTAGGAATACTCACAATAAGTTTAGAACGCGGTAAAATCAACATGTGTAGTCAGAATTAGGAATAATCTCTTTCACGCATGCAATCTTATTGATAATCTAAACCAAATGCATGACTTTCATATGAATTCGGACTAGGAATAGGATCGTCTCGTGTTGGTCATAGGTTGGTGTATCTTGGGAAAGAACATTTGACATATTAGCTTTATCGATTGTCAAAAATGCATGAATGTACTAGATTAATTATTGAGAATTGAAATAGATAAAAATAGGGGGATTCATGATTCCAATACAAACATTCACGTATTATATAAATACTTTATTTGTTTTGTTAGTTTAGGATTAGTAAAGAAATCATACAAACCATCTATTTTGATATGACCACAATTCGAATTTAATAGTAGCTATTAAACTACATATTAGACCTTATTCCTCGTGGGAACGATACTCTTAACTCACAAATCTTATTACTTGTACAACGATCCCGTACGCTTGCGGGTTTCACGCGAACAAGTTTTTGGCGCCGTTGCCGGAGAATAAATGATTTAATTTTAGTTTAGTAGTTTATATTAAATTCGATTTTGTTTTTTTTTATTTTGTTTCATTATTGATTTTGGCTACCCACCCTGATCTCTCTTACTTGATACTGTATCCAGGTGCTGTTCAGTAATGCATCTAAGATTCTAATGCGGCATGTTAAAAAGATTTTTGCAATGAATAATCTTGACATGGACGATGAGGAAGAAGATATCTATTGTGAATTCTGCTCTGGGGTACATTATACTGGTTACTGCATAAATACATGCACTGAACCCTTTATGCTCAAACTCCTGCGGTTTAAACAATATTTAAGATGTCGGAGACTCGCCATTGACACATCTATTGAAAGCTACATGCCTGTGGGTGAGTACATCCCTTCCGATACGTTTGTGGAATTTGGTCCTTCCATGTTGAACGAGGAGGCAATTGCAAAATACTTCACTGATTTTGCCAAGTTAGATGAAAACAAAATGTGTGTAGGAGATGGCGCATTCTGGATTGAATTTAAAAGGTGGGGATATAATCCACTCGAAAAGTTTGAAAGAAAAGAGTTTACATTGCCTGTGGATTTAAATTGTGAATCGGCCATTCAACCCGAGGAGATATCAATTATGAAAGACGAGTACAAAGACGATGAAATATCAATTACAAATGAACAAAACAAAGAAGAGGCAATTCATGAAGAAGACGTTAACACACATTCTGTCGATTTCACTGATTGCCCTATCATTGAATTTGTAATTAAGCCTGAAGAGAATGAAGAAGTATACATAGTTGAATTCAAATCGAAGGAGATAGGCATATCATATCATATTGGAGAGAGCAATGTTAAAATTTGTAGAAGTAATGAAGAGTGGGACAAAGTCAGAAGAGACAAACTGAGCAAGGCATCAAAAGCATTCTTCAAAATTCCATGATGCGGAAACAACAAAGTCAAGTTAAAGACTTTAAACAAAGCGCTTATTGGGAGGCAATCCAACTTTTCTTCCATTTTATTTATTATGCTTTCTAGAAATAAGATAATTTAGATTAATTTTTTTTATTTATTATTATTATTCAATTTTAGGGACTCATCATCCATATCACGTTTTCCTTAGGTCTTCGATATGTTATTTGATTTATTAGATGTTAGAGTTAAGTAACACTTGTTCCAGTTATTTGATCTTAATGCTTTATTTGATTGCATTGTGCAGGAACATGACGTCGCGGAACATTTAAACCAATATTGACCAAGAAGCCAACGAAAGCAATATGAAGCTAGTCATTGGATTATGAGTCATATCAGGGAAGTCTTTTCTTCATTTCTTCCCCACCCCTTTATATGCGGATTTAGAATTTAAGACATTGAGGGCAATGTCTAATTTAAGTTTGGGGGTGGAAAACATGAGTTTTCATTTTCATTTTTTTTTCAATTTTGTGTGTGTTTGAATCATTCTTATGTTTATTTATTTTGTGTGCTTTTATTACTTTAGATATATATAAAAAATTGAAAAATTCAAAATATTTTCTTTTTGTGTGCTTGTGTGAGTTAGTTGGCCTGACGCCAATGAAAAATATATTGAATCATTAATTGATCTATGAATGGTGAATAAGTTGCATGCTTAGATTAATTTTTACTTTTCCATGTGAAATCTGATATATATTGAGCACGTGAATTAAGTTAAGCATTGCGGAGGAATGAGTTGATTTCATAATTGGATAGGTTGAAATAGTGGACCATATGTGCTAAATCCAAAACCACAAAATTCTACATCCTTAGACCAAATTTATAATAGTTTGGGGGATTTCATAGTTGTAGGAAGATATTGAGATAAATAGGGATTCCATGTGTGAAATTTAAAATCTTGTGTGGATTGTCTAAGGTCAATGGGATGCAATTGGGTGAAAATTTCAAATTAAAGGTCATTTTACTTGGATAGGTGTTTAATGAGGGACATTGCACTAATCAAGGAAAAAAAACACATTTTATTTGAAAATTTCTCTTTGTAGCCTTTATGACTCGAGTTATTAAGCCTGTAAGGGTGTTAAAACCCGTTGCCCTAAAGTCAACTGACTTGGGAGTCATCGGCCTAAAACTTGTTACATGGGTCATTTAGAAAGCTTAAGGGAGAGAATGCTGCAAATAAAGAAAAAAAAAGTGTTGAAAAAAAATGAGAGAAAAAAAAATATAGAAAAAAAGAGCAAGTGCATGAAACAGATGCATCAAATACCATGATTATGTCCCAAACACTTGTTTAAGAAAATTTGACTTTTGATCAGAGATTATTAGCCTAATTAAATCCTAGAGACTGAAGCAATCAAATTTAATGGAGAATCCTTATTTATTGATACATTGACTTGCAATTAGTGAGATTTACCTAAACTAGAGAGGTGAGGATAATATAGATTCAACCTTAATTCACACACTTGAAAAGAGCGAAAAGAATGAGTTTGGGGGTATGTGAATCTTACGAGTGATGAAAGAATATATTTGACCATTGAGGGTCGGAAATTGAAACAACTCATGAATTCATAATGCTATGCTTAATTCTTCACACACACATCGATTTTACATTGGAGAAGTAGATTTCAATTTCTGTGTTGTGATTTTGAAGTTGTGCATAGATCTGATATATATGATTTCAATCATGAAATAAAAAGTCAGGTTAGCTAGCTAAATTTTTTTGCTTTACTTGATTGACCGGCCACCAATTAGGTAATTAGAATTGTGTGTTTGTGTGTTTGATAGATTTTAGTTTTGTTTGAGGACAAACAAAGAATCAAGTTTGGGGGTGTTATAAGTGTAGTTTCTACACTTATTCGAGGTCCTAAATGATGATATTTTACTGTTATTTGGATAAAATACTGTTTAATTTGTGTTATATTTTATTGCATAGGTAAAACTCAATGTTTGATGAAGAATTGAAGAAAAGAATGCAAAGATAGCAGAAAAATGGTCTATTGTATCAAATACAAAGTTCGGGGGCTGAAATGAAAATATTTAAAAGTTTTGTCGAACCTCACGATGATTATTTGAGAGTGTTAGACATCAATTGGATGAGGAAAGAAGCCAAAGGAATGAAATATGGTCCAAGTATTATCACATATTCCAGCCGAAAAAGTTATGCTTCGGATTTTCAGGCTCACATTGAGACGCAATTTTGGCATACAAATCTTTCGAATTGGAAAATTGATATTTCTATAAGAATTGTAGATCTTTGAGTTAGCTTTCTAACGCAACTTGAATCAGCTCAATCGGATATGTGTAGAGAAAGTTATGGTCAAAATACCGGAAGATATTCAGAGACAAACCTGCGCACGCGCGCATGCAATTCATGGCGCGCGCGCACGGCCTTATTTCCCCCAACCCGAGAGTCAGTTAGTTCTACGGCGGGCGGGCAACACTTATAACGGTGCGCGTGCACAGGCCTTTTCTGCAGAAGAATCTTTAGTTTCCTTTCGCGATTCAAACTCTTTTGGAAACCAAATTGAACGAGATTTTGACCTATTTTCTGACTCTTATAAATAGAAAAGGTGGGATACACATAAAAAGAACCTCTCCAGACCTAAAAATCTCTATATTATACATATTTTGGAGGCGAAGAACATGGCCAACAACGTGGAATCAAGGCGAATTGCATAGAATATTGAAGATTTTTCATCCGAATTCAAGATTCACATCAAGAACGTGGAAAATTTCCAATTCTTCATTATTTCTTCTTTCCGGGTGATGATTTTCCAATTGTTCCTTTGTAATTTAATTTTAAATATGTTAGGCTAGTTTTTCATTGTATTGGATGAATGTTTGAACCCTATTTTCATTTATTTTAATTCAAGATATCAATTCAGGATTTTTGTGTTATTAGTTGATTGATTTTACATACCCATTGCACTACTTATTGCTTGATCACCAATTAAGTAGTTAGTTGCTTGTTGTAGTGTAGGAATACTCACAATAAGTTTAGAACGCGGTAAAATCAACATGTGTAGTCAGAATTAGGAATAATCTCTTTCACGCATGCAATCTTATTGATAATCTAAACCAAATGCATGACTTTCATATGAATTCGGACTAGGAATAGGATCGTCTCGTGTTGGTCATAGGTTGGTGTATCTTGGGAAAGAACATTTGACATATTAGCTTTATCGATTGTCAAAAATGCATGAATGTACTAGATTAATTATTGAGAATTGAAATAGATAAAAATAGGGGGATTCATGATTCCAATACAAACATTCACGTATTATATAAATACTTTATTTGTTTTGTTAGTTTAGGATTAGTAAAGAAATCATACAAACCATCTATTTTGATATGACCACAATTCGAATTTAATA
>CM032643.1:26002259-26032177 GCA_019097785.1 Fraxinus excelsior | reverse complement strand
TTTGATTACTAAACTTAGTATTCGATCTGCCCCTTCCAGAACCATCATGAGCAATCATGCCTTCTCCATCTCTAGCCTCAAAAATCGAATGCTTCATCTTCTCTTTTGAATACAAAGCATCATATACCTCCTCTATGGTGAGAGTATCATGACTATATAAGATCCTCTAAAAGAAGAAAACGAAGCGGGCAATGAACACAATAGGATCAATGCCAAATCTTCTTCATCATACTCTATTTCCAAAGTTTCCAAATCAGCGACGATCTCTTTAAATAGAGCCAGGTGATCTTCCAATAATCCTCATTCTGTCATGCGATGAGAGTATAAACGCTGCTTGAGGTTCAACTTGCTTGTCAGACTTTTAGTCATACACAATTGTTCTAACCTCAACCATAAAGCAGCTTCTGAATTCTCCTTCAAAATGTCCTGAATAATAGTATTTGATAGATGAAGATGAATGTGAGAAATTGTCTTTTTATCCTTCCATAATTTCTCCTCTGCGGTCCTTGCATCTTGTCAATTCCCAGCAACGTATCATCCAAATCCAGTTGTGTAAGTACTACACGTGTCTTAACCTGCCATAGTGAAAATCTAGTGCTCCAATCTAAAAGCAAAATGTCATACTTCATGGAAGACATCACGAACAAAAAACTTCGGACAAATCAAACCTTGCGCTCTGTGGAAACAAACATTGGCTCTCATACCACCTGTTAGGATTGATACCACTTGGTGTGACCAATCAATGGATTGAGATGTTGAAGTTATATGGCAAAATAATAAAGTATGTGATCAAGAAAGAATAAAAGAAAACAAAAATATGACAGAGGAATTAGGAGATTTTATTGAATCAAGAATAATGGAGAAGAGAGAAAAATATTACAACGATCCTAAAAGCTAGTAATCATAAATCTCACACTATTAAATTGTATAGAAGAGCCTAGTATTTATAGAAAACATGTAGGGGACGTCCAAAACCTCTTGGTAGAGTTGTTGATGAAGTATGATGCAAAAAAACTGATTCCAAAACGAAGTAGGGGAATAAAAACGCGAAAAACACTCATTTGAGCCAGAAAACTTACTGCGGGCCCGACCCGACCCGGACCCCGGCGCCTGGGGTTCTGCCCCAAATCTCAATGTGGCGCCTTGGCACTCGTCCTTCGGGTTAATGCTCCAAAAAAATGTCTTTTGCCATCCAAAAGTCCTCCTTCAAATCAAACTCCTATTATCATTGAAATTTGATCTTCATATGACTCTAATAGCATTCCAAACTTGAATTCTTCATGACGTGTACTTCAATTAGAATTCATCAATACTTCAAATACCTCAACAAAAGAATTCGGGTCACACCCCAATTCTAATCATATACAAACACATTTTTAATCAAAAATAGGTAGGCAATTTTTTTAAACTCGGATCAGTGTCCAAACTTCTTGAAATCTAATTTGCAGAACGAAAAATATATATACTAAATAAGAACAAGATGGAAGTGTGATTGTAGGTGCGAACAAGGCAGTAATTATAATTGTAGATTAGTTTACGAAATTTAAAAGATCGTTGAAGTAACATATGAAAAGATAAAGGGAAAAAGAATTTGCAAAAACGGAAAGTTATCAACTGCATAGTTTATTATTTCAGAAAGAACATGAATATGACATAAAACTGTAGAAATGTATAAACGTTAAAGGGAACAAATTTGGAAATCGAGGCATGTGTATTACGCACTGTCCTTAAAACAGATTCGCTCTCTCACCGTGAGTGCTTGAGGTTTCTTTGAGTGCTTGTCTCTCGGGATAAAATGAAAAATCAATCAAAAATCAACACTGCGTTTTTACGCTGACGAACTGAAATTGTGTCAAAACATGACCACCAAGACTTTGGACAAAAAGAACTTTAAGTAGGGTATGGAGAAAAATGAGAGATTTCCTGTATGGAATGAAGAAGAAATTGAATATCTAAATAAACTCTTATTGAAGACATGATGAATCGGGAGTTAAAAGTGTTATAGCCACTTGGAAGAAAAAAATATAAAACAATATATGAAATAAAGGCGAAACATGAACCCTCCTAAGGGGCCAATTTTGGTCCATTCAATCCGACATTCATGTACGCATGTTAGCTCATACACACGTTTAAGATCTGAGGTACAATTTGATCCTTGATTTTCATCCTTAATGTTTTGATCATCACAAACAAGATTAATATTGTTTCTAACAATTGATTTTAAATGATGATAATTCAATGTTAAAATCAATCGAGCATTATAAATTGAATTCAAGATGAAGATCAAAGTGGAAGTTAAGCATTCAAGTAAAATTATTCGAGTCGAGAACTTATAAGATTAACGTCAAGATGGATCAAGATCAAGAACATGAGAGATGATATCAAAGAATTATCAAGACAAGACGTCTAAAAAGGCAAACTTCGAAATATAGTTCAAATATAAATGTATTAATATTTTAATCATTAGCAATTAATCATTAAAAACTCAAAATATTAATTTTTATGCAAGAGAAAAAATTACATCATAAAAACACTTGCATAAAAATTATTTTTCAAAATGTAAGATGTCAACTTGTTATTTGAACTTTTAACAAGTTATTTATCTTGAAAAATTATGTAAAAAGGTCATTCAAAAGCTTATATTTCTCAAAACAATCAAGAAAGAAAAATTCGAAATTCGAGGGAAAACACTGTACAAGAGGACGTCCGGTTCATACAATAGTCAAGTTTTTAACATTCTGAATTCGATAAACAATGGCCACTTTGGTCGTCCAGTTCAGTATGCTGATATCCGAATGGGTCGTCCGATTGGTCAAAAATTGACATTTTGACTGCTATAAATACCATTTCACTTTGCATTCATTACAAAAACTAGAAGAAAATTTTCTTGTGAAATACGTTTGTGAAAAACCGTCTTTGAGCCTACATTTTTACATTTAATTCATTTATTTTTTTTTATAACAAAAACTTTGATTGTAGAATCAAATTTCTTAAATCATTTATCTTATTAAAGTTTTTCATCTCTCTTTGTATTTAACTTATTTATATCAATCTTAAAAGAGATATATTTTTTGAAAAATATCTTTACATTTATATTGCATAAATATTTCTACTTCTTCATTGAAAACGTTGAGTGATTAAATCAAACTTGTAAAATCATCATCATTTGCAAAAAATGTTTCCTATTTCTCTCTTAGTACTTAATTTATTACAATTATCCATAAAAAAAGAGATATTTTGAGAAGGTTTTTGAACTACAATTGCGTTTGACTTTTTTTCATGTTCTCATTGAAATTTTTTGATTGGTTGAATATATTTTTTATCTATCATATTTATCAAAAATATTCATCTAACATTTGAGCTATTATTTATTACTATTCATTAAAGTGTTAGCATCTCTCAGTACTTCACTTATTTGTATTATTTATCAAGAGATGAATTTCATTATAAAATCACTTTGATAAAGTGTAGGTCGTGTTGAAATTCTGCAAAGATCAACGTTATATAAGGATCTGTGCTCCCTATTGTAAGTCACCGTGTAAGTTATATTGGAGTCCCCTTAAAACTCAATAGTGGGTTGTGTTGAGGTTCCGTAAAGTTTAATATCGTATAAGGATCGGTGCTCCTTATTTATAAGTCATCGAAAATATTGTATAGTTTTAGATTGTACCATAAGTCAATCAATATAGTGAAAACGTCTTACTCGTGCCAAAGAGTGTGGTAACAGAGAACGTAGATAATTGCTTTGGATTGAACCTCCACAATTACATCATTTGCACCAACTCTTTCTTTTATTTATCTGTTTCATATTTTCACCTATTATTTAAATTGACCTATTTAGTTTTTACTCATTTGAATTTAGATTAATTCTTCGAAAATCCCCCTCTTGGTTAGTTATAATTGGGCTATCAATGCGGAGTGAGCCTCTATGCCACACATGATTACACATTTCTAAAGTGTAATCATATCTAAAGTGGTCATCGTCTTTATCATTTTTCTATTCAGACAACTTGAATTAGTTTCCCACCAATATAACAAAACCTCTTCCAATTCATCACTTTGAACTTTAGTTTCTGATTCACCCGATTATAATTTTTGGTAAGTAAATATATGATTTCGATATTATCACGGAGGAGAACATAAATCAACTTTGATTTTCCAAAATGAAGGAACAGGCCCCGCTCGAAATTATACCAAAAGTAGCCCTATTAAGGTTTGGTTTGATTAGGTTTCAATAGTTAGACTCGATCATTTTGGGTTGGAATTTACCTAAACCGATCAACTTGATTTTGATTTCTGGTCGAACAGAAGAAACTGAAGCAAAGAAGAATCGAGAGAAAGAAAAGAGAGGAGGAGGAGGAAGAGGAGAAAGAAAAGGATGGCAAAACTAATGAGGGTTCTTCACGTTCTTTCACAATTTTTATATGCAAGTAAAAGAATTACTTATGGAAGAATGATGTTTGAATTTAGGGTTTATGTACAATTGCTTATATTTATAGCTTAGCAAGAATTAAAGATTATTGATATGTATTGAGGTACTAAATAATAATATTGCAAAGAACAATGTATATTAAAAGATCAGTGTTGTAGTGTATGAAATATGAAAGTGGTTTGTAAATTAGAGTTTCAATCTTTAATTTATTTTGTTTTTACGACATAAAACACTTGATTTATTAGGTATTAGATTAGAATAAGGATTTTTATGTTTGATTTTGGTATTTTAGCTCATTTTCTTCAATTTTCGTACAAAATTATCACACTGGTGTGACTTTTGAAAGTTTGTCCAAAAAGTGTTGTGTATGTCAGTGGTTTTGAAGATAGTTTTCCATATATAAAAACTGGTGCCAAATTTCAATACTAAAGATTTTAGTCAAGAGTATACATTTTTTGGTAAATTTTTCGGTATATTTTGACGTGATAAGATTATAGTATGGATATCGGTTAATGATTATATCATGACTCAGTGTTATGAGAATGTCTTACTTCTTGACTATGATTATATGATGTTACACTGTGAATTATCAAATGATGTGAACTCAATTTTCGATAAATATGTACAATTGAGAAAGTATAATTATTTTTTAAATTATCTACTCATCGAGTCATCAACTCATATTTTTCAACATTTTTCTTAGCAAGTTGACATATCCAGGTTATTGTGTCAATTGACTTGAATTGACTTTTCATTATCTAGCATACCATTGATAGGAGGTCAAAGTTAGCCTTTGTGGTGGACGTGACATCTAGCTGATATCCACCATCGACGCACGTTACATTTCGGGTCCACTAGTATAATTCAAGACAGGTCATGTCATAGAGTAATACTACAAAGGCAAAAACAATTCCACAGTAATTTGCATACCTGAAAATCCTTAGTCCGTTTAATGATATTTGAAATGATCAAACATGTGCCCACCTTGACCTCGTTATCATAATCTTGTGTCAAAAATTTAACCAGGCAAAAAAGAGTCCCATTTTCAATGACAACCTGGAAATCATTCAACATAACCAAGTTTGTAAAAAAGATAGCATTGCTTGACATCCTTAGTTATGAAGTTAGCCCTGAAATTTTTATTTTGATTCTTCCTAGAAAGTGATCAAAGAGTATAAGGGTTAATTTCTCATAATGGTATTTAGTAAAAGAAGGGATCATCAAAGAATTGGATTGTCTCTTTATATTGTCACTACTCAAAGTATTTTCCTAGTCAAAGGGGATCCCTGCAGTATGTCACAATGGCACACCAATATACACCCTCATACAACTTGAGAACCACAAATATGTATGAATTCAATGTAACTACACCCTAGAGGATAATCGAGGATAATCGCAAAATAATAGGAGCAATTCCAAACTTGAACAGCAGTAGAAATGAATTTAAAAAACCAATAAATATCTTTTAACGGTCACGAGTCCCCAAAAAATTTGTTCTTAATAACAAAATCATCATAAAAGAAATCTTATCACATGAGAACAAGCAGTCGAACTCTCAAAATGAGAAAGTTGTTTCCCCCTTTTTACTTGGAAGTTAAGGAAAAAATGTGTTTCAAAACAAAAATTGCTTAAAAGTAAGTTGATCCATTCTTAAACTTACGGGCTATTCAGTAAGAGGCATAAGATGACAAAGGTAACAATGCAAGTAACTTGGAAATGCTTATTTCTTAAAAACAAATAAAACTAATAATCAATTTCCATCACTTGGTGACAAAGGTAACAATGCAAGTAAGTTGATGTGCATTTGTGTATATTCGAAACCACACCCTTGGCATTTCCACATCCCACTAATAAGTATCAGAGAGTAACTTTTGAATTTTGTACTGTTTTTGGATTCCTGGAGATGGTATTTGCTTCAAATGTATTATATGCATTGTGCTGAAACTGAAATTACATGGTTCATGAAAAACAATGTGGACTGAAGCCATTTTTCTAATGATTATTTAACAATAGAAGCAACAAGACTATTTGCAAAATGAATATATCTGAACCATGAAGGGTGAAGCAGTACATTTTTGGCATCATTGACAAGGACACACCTCTCCACCTAAGTATGTAGACCACCGAAACTGCTAAAAGACAAAATGAACTACAGTACACATCTTTTATATGTAACAAGCAAACAATAGTTGGTATTTGAAATATAGTAGACATTTGATTGCCTACCAATGGAACAGTGAACATACCACATAACAACAAATTCATGTGCTCAAAATGAAGTTTTCTAATTAAAGTTAAGAACAGGAGTTAGATGATACCTGAATCTGGATATCATCTCCATATTCAATAATATTACCAACGGTGAACAGGGCACAACACGAAACAGATAGTGAAGGATATCTGCAAACCACTAAACCAAATAAGTACAACTATGAAGTTCAATAACAGAACTGAAGTTACAAATCAAAAAACAAGGAACAATATCAAGTTGGATTTTTTTCACTGACTGTAAAAGCTCAATCAAACGAGGGAAAAGACCAGCATCAATCACATCTTGGATTATATCCCCTCTCTCGAGAGTTAGATGACATATTGCCCAGCATGCCTCGCTAATGACTTCTTCATCGTCTGTATGAATCAGATGAACAAGAGGATGGAGGGCAGGTTTCACCTGCTCAATAATATCCATATGGAATCGATTAAATATAAAAAGGTCCAGCAGTATTTATATGCATCAAAACCAAGACAAACCTACTCGAACTGAGGCTGCGGATCTCCACAACAAATCATTGACAATGTCTCTGTAGCCATTCTCATGATGGATAGTTTTGTTCTATCATTAACTTGTGCCAATAAGGTGATTAACACTCCATGACTAAGGATAAGATCACGAGATTGTGTTGATTCGTCGGCAATAATTCCTAATATCTCAAGTGCCTACATAAAATAGTTGGACATATAGTCAAAAACAGCCATAAAACATATCTCTAATACAGGGAGCACGGTGCTCTTATGTCATTTACCGTTAAAAAGTGTTATTTCTACTAAGCTGAAAAAAACGTAAAAGCAGTCATGGAACACTGTCATTTTTGGCACAATTAAACAATTGATCCTAGTTTTAATTAATTAATATAAATTTGCATTCCTTTGTTTTGCTCCACGTCAGAGTCAGAGAGCATTTTCGTTTGGTTTCAACTTTCAAGTATTTTTCTTGAGCTAACGTGTAATTTCTTCAATCCAGAATTTTGCAATTGAACTATTAGTAGGAATGATAAGAAAGACTCTTGGGTCTATTTTACTATCATAACACAACACCTACTTGTTCGCAAAGATCATCCTTGGGAGATCTAAGAAGGGTATTATTATTATTATTATTATTATTATTATTATTATTATTATTAGAAAAAATTTGTTATGGCCAAAATGTTATTACCTCATTTGGTTGAAATTATAATTTTTATTTTTTTTCATTTTTGGAGTCAACTAACGGTTTTTGGGTCAAAACTAAAATTTGAGTAGGAGTGATACACATTTGCTACTTTTGCTGTCCTTAATTGAATTCTTTAGGGATTAAATGGTTTTGATTACAGTTTATCCCAATTCATGTAGATGCATGAATAGACTTAATTGAGTAGGATTGATTTTAACTCGAGAAGCATAAATCGATTAATTCAGAAGAATTTATTGGGTTCACATTATTGTCTTAATTTGGTGATTGAAATTAAGGGGATAAATACGATAAACTCATAAATTCTAACACTTTTCGTGCACCAAGTAGAACCCTAAATTGCCTATTTGTGCATTTTTTCTTTATTTTAACCAAGTGGACCTCATAGGAATGATAATACGGACTCTTGGGGTCTATTTTACTACTTATTTAATTGATATATAAAATCACAACACAACACCTACCTGTTCACAAAGATCATCCTTGGGAGATCTAAGAAGGCTCACTAGAATCGGAATTGCACCATGATCAATAAACATGTTGATGTTATCAGATGAACATTCTGAAATTCCTTTTATAGCCAGTGCTGCCTCACACTAGTAAAATGAATAACTTGATACATTTAGCAGTTGAAATGCATGAAATAAACAAGAAGAAGCAATTAATAGACATATTTAAACTTGAAGATGCGGGTAATCATCTCTATCAAGAAACTCAAGGAGTCGAGGAACATCTCCAGGCATTATTTCGTTATTTGTGTCTGTTGAAACAAATTAATTGAAAGCAAATTGAATCAGATATCTAAGAGAGACTAACATAAACAGTTATTAGATTAATATCAAATGAATTGGCTTCAATAAAGGTGAATTAATTGATTACCTATACCAAAAAATGCGTGAAACCGTTTTGTGGCCTTGAGTAGCAGTTCGTCATTTGACCCACCTATAATTTCAGCCCCCGCTTCCTTTCTCGGTTTCAATTGGAAGAAATTAATAATGGAATTTATATAACAGTTTCTATACTCAATTAAATATGCCCCACATAATTTTCTTACTTGCAAGAAGTATTTCATTATGCAATAAATCACACTTTTTCTTTCAAATTTGATTTTCAAGAGAAGATTTGTGTCCTCTGTTTGTGCTTCTGTAAATGTGGTGAAATTATCACGCTTATAAATTTAATATTATATTTTCTTTATTAATAAAACATGAAATCTAGAGTGTTTTAAAGAACAAAGAGGAAAAAATGGTAATGCTTTCTAAAATTTCATTACAAAGACCCACAAATTTTCTTGAGATAGAGAATTGGTTAGATGGAATTTACCATTTGATGGATTTTTCGGAGCCTGTAAGTGACACGAACTTGAAGGCTATCATTTCCTAAGTTCTCTTGTTCTTCTTGTATTTGCTCTGCCGAAGTCACAGCCGAAGGGCTAGCATCATCCAAATCTATGATTTTAAGTTGGTGAGATGTGCTCGGCAGAGAGGAGACGAGAAAGCTTGTATGGGAAGTGTAGGGTTTGAATTTGTTTTAAAAATCGATTTGGGGCCGATCGCATAGAGGAAAGTTTCAGGGCCAATTCACGCCCTGAATTAGTCAATGCGACCGCATGAATTTAGTGATGGCAACGGGACGGGTTCGGAGCGGGGCACCCCCGTCCCGCCCCGCCCCGTCCCACCCCGCCAATCCCCTCACCAGCCCCGCCCCGCCTTTGACGGGGCGGGCGGATTTTTGCCCCGTTTAATACTCCATTTAGTTTTTTTTTTTTTTAAACCAAAAATTTTCAAGTAAATACAATTCAAAATTTTATAATCCAAAGCAAATAATATTTAAAATAATTATATCAATATCCAAACCAAACAATGTCTAAAATTAAATAAACAATGTTCAAATTTTTATTTTTTTTATTTTTTAACTAAACGGGGCGACCCAAGGCGGGGCGGCAATCCTTGCCCCGTCCCACCAACCCGTCGGGGCGGGGCGGGTTTTTTTGCCATCCCTAGAATTGGCCTTGAATTAGTTAACGCGACAACATTGGAGGGTGGTCACATAGACTATCACGAAGGCAATTTCTTCAGTTTCAACCACTTTCCACGTTCAACTCTTCAAGATCCCCAAGGCCTCGATTTTTGTGCCAACAAGTTCAAATACATGTAATAAATAAGTACAATGTGAAATTTTTTTAAAACATGCTTAACTCTTCGAAAACTCGTTTTTGGTCAATTTTACTAAAAAACTAGATTTTTTGCTCCACAATGCAACCCGATTTCCAACGCTCCCAAAACTTGTCAAAACACATTTAGACCACAACAACTGAGAGACTTAAGCAAAAATTCATCATTTTTTTTTACAAAATCAAAGCTAAAATTCCATGATGATTATGCAATTCACAACAAAATCAGCAATGAACTCTTCCCCAACCAAATCCGACATTGTCCTCAATGTCTAAACATGTCTACCAAAAGGGAGGTATCACCTGAATACTGATGTAAATAATCATAGACTTTGAACGATGGTTAACCTGAAAAGCAATCAATTGAAAAAAAGAATGAACCAAGAAACGAAAAGAAACCTAAAACTAATATATAGAAAATAAAAGTGAAAAGCATACTTGAGGGATGTCAAGGATGGTAAGCAGGGTCTAGGAGATGAATTTCTTTAACTGTTGGCACATGTGTCCATAAACAATCTTGAGACGGTGCTCATTCACTCTAAATACACTATCATCGTTAGGATCCTTAATTTCAACGGCTCCATTTTCAAAAACTTGTTGCACCATAAAGGGGCCAGTCACCTGGAGCGAAGTTTTCTTGGGTGCTTTTGGAGTCTAGAATCATACAAGTACACTTTCTGGTTTGGTTCAAAAGTTTTTCTCAAAATATTTTTATCATGAAATACTTTTATTTTTTATTTGTAGATTCTAAAACTCTCATAAGCGTCATTTCTCAACTCTTCCAACTCAGTCAATTGAAATTTCCTAAGCTTACCTCCCTTTTCTAGATCAAAATTAAAATGTTTGACTGCTAATAGACTCGGTGCTCAAGCTCTACAGGTAAATGACAAGACTTTCCAAAAATGAGTCTATATGGTGACATGCCTAGAGAGGTCTTGAAAGTTGTACGATAAGCCCAAAGTGTTGACCTATGATTGACATCTCGTTTTAATTATCACAAACAAATTGTGTTTATATCTAAAAAATTGATTTAAAGTGTCTATAGTAATTATTCAAATGACACGAAAGCTCGAGGTCAAGAAATTTGCGAACAAAGATCAACACGGCAACAAATTCACAAAATCGAGGATATGAAGAACAATAGTGAAAACCCTGCAAAAGTAGCCTCAACTAGAATCAAGACAAGAGTCGATGAATGATCAAGCAATGCACACCATGATATTCAAAACATTGTACTAAGAAGTTTCACATTCATGTAAAGGTAAATGCTTCAACATTTGGCAAATGATTGCTAAGAGCTCAAAGTGAATTTTTATGCACAAGAATTATTTTTTTAACGATTGCATAAAATATTTATCAAGTCACTTACATTGAAAATAATATGAGAGAAAGTACTTCAAGAAAACACATCAAACGAAAAATCATGCAAGAAAACGTCCGGGGGCAAAATGCCGATCCGGACGTCAGGATGACCCCCCAACGATAATTTTTTGACTGTTATGACTCTTTCAAACGGCTAGTATTTTACATTATTCAAACGTCCAGATGGCTTGTCCGGATGGACAGAAGTTTTGGCCGATTTGAATGCTATAAATACCTCATTCACTTTTCATTGCATTAACTTTCTTTGAGTATTAAAGAGAAACTTTTGTTGATCACAACCACCTCTTCACTAGGACTACTCTCTTCAAAATTACTAGACTCCTTTTCATTTTCCCTAGGCTTGGGGATTGGTTCTATAACTTTCCCAGGTCGAGTGGTGATGACATTAACTTCTATAAGGTTGTTTTCTTCTGAACCTGGGGTTTGTGTCATGCGTTGCCCCTTAGGGTTTGGTTGAGTTTGAGCTAGAAGTTTCTCCCATTCTACTACAACTAAGGAATTGGTCAATTTAGACATGATTTTTTATTTCCTTGCTTTCCTCAACAACTTGGTTAATCATAGTATCAAACTTCTGATTTGTCTTACCTTGTGTCTCTATAAATGCATGTAAAGTGTCTTCTAAGGAATTTCTAGAAGATGTGGGCTAATATGAAGGTGTATTGAAAGCTCTATTTGGCTAGGTACATTGCTGGTTTTTAGATTTTCAGCTAAAACTGGGGTGATTCCGCCACCCTGGATCGTATATTTCAAAGAAAGGAACATTGGGGATTTTTGTATGTGCCTAAAATATTACAGTGTTTCTCATAAACCCCCTTATCTCAGCCAGAGTAGTGCTTCATGCGTTGGATGATCAGTTTCACCACACACAAAACAAGGTCCCAAAGACTCAACATGAGAAACAGTTTGGGTAAGCTTCAAGTTAGCATGTAAGACTTCAAGTTCTCTAGTGAGGGCTTATACCTTGCTCTAAGGCTATCCCCCTCCCTAAGATGATCAATACATGTGCTAATAGGGTTTCCTATGGGTCGTGACCTATTAGTACTATTAGTGGCGCTATACCCGGTCCAATTGTGAATTTTTTCAGCTAGGTCATCTAAGTACTCTATGGCCTCATTCGGATTTTTTTGCAAGAACTCATCGTTATAGATCATCTCAACAAATTGACACTTCCTAGGTGTCAGTCCTTCATAAAACTATCTCACAATACGCCACTCTCATAACCATGGTGAGGGCAATGAGCTTGTAGTTCTTTGTATCTTTTCCATGCTTGGTATATGGTCTCACTGTCTTTTTTAATGAATGAGAAAATTTGCTTTTTAAGGGCACTAGTTTTATGATAGGGAAAGTATTTGTTGAAAATCCTTAAGTAACTTGAGCCCAATTTCCAATCGAACGTGGTCTTAATGAATACAGCTAGTTTTTTGCTTGTTCTTTAAGTGAAAATGGAAAAAATTTGAGCCGACTGCATCTGTTGTACCATGTTGATTAAAGAATGTTGGTATATTAGGTGGGAATAGAGATGTCAAATGAGCCGAGCGGCTACTCGGCTCGGCCGCTCAGCTCGTAAAAACATGGGTAACGAGCTCGAGCCCAAGCCGAGCCGAGCGGCTCGTGGGCTTGTGAAATTTTAAAAAAAACGTGAAAAGGTAAAAAAAATACAAAAAGCTCGTGGCTCGGCTCGTGGGCTTGCGGCTCGACTCATGAGCTCACGAGCTCGTGGGCCGAGCCGAGCTCGCCCACGAGCTGGCTATGCTCGGCTCGACCCATTGCCATCACTAGATGAGAACATAATGCATGATGATGTGGATGTGCGTGTATGATGAAACTAATTCTGTAGAGTTCTATAAGGTGAATTCCCATGCTCAATCATGTGGTTGTGTAGTGTGTTGTTTGTGGCAATTGATGTAGTGTCAAAGATAGGGTTAGTAAGAGATTCATTAGTAAGAGATTCAAATACTGTAAGGGTCCTTTGGCGAATTCTCCTTGCTTGCCTTGTTTTTCCGCCTTGATTTCTCCTTCAAAACCCTACTTCCTATGTTGTGCCCCATTCTGGATAGCTTTCGAGTTAATATATGTACTATAGATATTGTTTCCATAAGTGTTTCAACCGTAGAAGAAAACCAGAAATCGAGTTAAAAATCCATATTGTGATAGAATCCTATTATATCACGACTTTTACTAGTTTTGGCAAGTTAATTCCGGTTTTCCCTTTAATTATAGGGTTAGTATAAATTCTTTACTTCATTCATTGTAAACATTAACCATTATTATTATTGAATTAATTGTGAGGCTTTATTGTTTTCAAACATTTTGCTCTTCATTGAACAATCTCGAACTCATCAAGAATCGGTGTTCTTGTGGGGTTCAACATCCGGGCTAGATTCATGAGGTGTGTGATCAAGAGGTCTTCATATCGTTGGTGATTGTGTTGGTTGCTTGGTTAACAATTCTTGGGTCGAATCCAAAACCTCGATCTATTGGCTTTCTTGGGTTGGTTCTAATCTCATTGTTGGATTGCGTAGCTACTATTGCTACGTGGTTCTCATTAGTTGGTATTAGAGCAAGACTCCAATAATCAAGGTTATGTCTTTTCTTATTTTTTAGTCTTGTTTTCTTATTTTCTTAGTTATTTCTAGTCTTCAAGTTAGTCCGTATTTTTCTTGAGTCTTAATCCAAAAAATTACAAAAAAGAGTCAAAGTTGTTTTCCGGGCTATTTATAAGTCCAAATTCAATTCTGTTTGTTTTGCTGGATTTATAATCACAATCCCTAGTAAAAAAAGTCATTGTTCATCTGTACAGTTGAAAAAATTATCACCGAAATATTTCCAGTAAATCAATTTCAATTCTTGAGTAAAAAAAGAGTGTCAAATTCCATTCAAGAACCACTTTTTGAATTAAAATTTAGTTTCTTCACTCCTACTTGTCATGTCCTTTTGTTGTCCTTTCATTCCATAAATCTCTTGAGTCACACATCACTCATAACCGGGTTTGAATTCTTTGAGGATAAGATTTGGTTGATTTTGATTTTGATTTTGACTTTGAAGCATTTGGGTGAAAGCATTGAGTGGAAAAAGGCAGAGTGGTGAGATTAATAGAGGAAAAAAAACCATATTGAGGGAAACACGAGTGAAACAGGTGAGGCACATAAATATTCTAGAATTAGGATGTCTATCAAAGACGGATCTACTTCAAGCGGGAATCAGGATCAAGCTGGGATGATGAATGACATGTATCAGCGGTTTGAAAGATTGATTGGTGACTTACGGGACGGGATGGCACAACAGGCTGTAGAATTTGCTGACTTACGTAGGATGGCTCACGAAGAATTCCTAATGCAAGGAGACAAGGTAGGCAGGAGCGTATGATGAATTTTCAGGATGAAATGGAAGCGGGAAGTGGAACACATGAAGACGCACTTGTGGATGTTGATTTGGAAAGAATAATGGGTAGAGTAGACAGGTATGGAAGAAGGGGCTAGGATCGTGATGATGATGACGATGGAAACATGGGCAACATCAAAATGACAATTCCAACATTCAAGGGCATAAGTGATCCAGATGCGTATTTGGGGTGGAAAAAGAGGATTGAATTGATCTTCGATTACCATAAGTATTCAGAGATAAAGAAAGTAAAAATTGCAGTCATTGAATTTACTGATTATGCTATTACTTGGTAGGATCAAATAGTTACTTCGAGGAGGAGGAATAAAGAACAACCTGTTAGTACTTGGAGGAGTTGAAAAATATCATGAGGAAGAGATTTGTGCCTAGTCATTACTATAGGGAGATCCACCAAAGGTTGCAAGGTCTTTATCAAGGGTCTCGGAGTGTGGAAGACTATCACAAGGAGATAGAGATTTTGATGATTAGGGCGAATGTTGTGGAAGACGAGGAGGCTACCATGGCTATGTTTATAAATGGTTTGGATAGGAAAATAGCTAATGTAGTAGAGTTACAAAATTATGTGGAGATGACGAAGTTACTACATGTGGCTATGAAGGTGGAGAAACAAATGAAGAGGAAGGGGACAACTAGGTTTTCATGGGGTTCTTCGGGTTCCAATCCTTCATGGAAACCGAGGTGGGATGGCAAAGGTGATGAGGTTGTTCAAAAGGGGAGAGCTGAATTTCCAAAGAATAAAGAGGAGAATACTTCCAAGGCTCCAATCAAGGCGGGAACCCAACCAACAAGGAATAGAGATATACAATGCTTCAGGTGTTTGGGAACGGGGCACATCGCGTCTCAATGTCCAAAAAAAAGGATAATGGTGGTACGCGAGGGAGAGGTGGTCAATGAAGGTGAAAGTGATTATGATGACACGCCAGAATTGGAGGAAATTGCCAAAGAAGCAAAGACGGAGTATGCTGTGGGAGAGCTATTGGTTGAGAGGCGAGCTCTTAGTGCTCAAATTAAGGCGGATGACTTGGAGTAGCAGCGGGAGAACATATTCCACACAAGGTGTCACATCAACAATATGGTATGTAGTGTTATCATTGATGGAGGTAGTTGCACTAATGTAGCTAGCACCACACTTGTAGAGAAGCTAGGACTTACAATGTTAAAACATTCCAAACCCTATTGATTGCAATGGTTGAATGATACTGGTGATGTTAAGGTGAACAAGAGAGTCTTGATTAGTTTTTCTATTGGGAGTCACCGAGACGATGTTATATGCGACATAGTTCCTATGTAAGCGGGGCATGTATTGTTGGGGAGGCCATGACAATATGATAGAAAGGTGATACATGATGGGTACAAAAATAGGTACAGCTTTAGGAAGGATGGGAAGGCAATTACTCTTGCACCATTGACACCACAACAAGTGTTTGAAGATCAGATTAAGTTAAAAGGTGAGGAGGAGAGGAGAGTGAAAGAAAGGGAACGTAAGAGAGAAAATTGTGAGGTGGCTAGTGGAGAGGAAAAGAAAGTGGAGCCACATGAGGTGAAAAACAATGAGGTTGAGAGAAAATAAAGAGAGATTGAGAGAAGAAAGAGAGAATGAGGGAAAAGAAAAAGAGAGGAGAGAAAAAATGAGAGAAAACTTCTTTGCAAAAAAGGAAGTGAGTTGAAGAGAGCTGTAGTTGATAGGCAACCAATGATTCTTTTGGTATACAAAGAATCACTCCCTAGTTTGACTACTTCTTTGTTGCAGGAATTTCAAGATGTTTTCCCGGAGGATATGCCTAGTGGGTTACCACCCATTCGAGGCATCGAACACCAAATTGATTTTGTACCTGAAGCAATTATTCCAAACTGACCAGCATATCGTAGTAATCCCGAAAAGACTAAGGAGCAGCAGAGGCAAGTGGAAGAATTGTTGAGCAAGGGATATGTGCGGGAAAACATGAGTCCATGTGTCGTGCCGGTGTTACTTGTGCCAAAGAAAGATGGAACCTGGAGGATGTGTGTGGATTGTAGAGCCATCAACAACATTACGGTAAAGTATCAACATCCTATCTCCAAGTTAGATGACATGTTAGATGAACTACATAGTGCATGCATATTTTCTAAAATTGATCTTAAAAGTGGATACCATCAAATTAGGATGCGAGAAGGGGATGAATGGAAAACTGCTTTTAAAACCAAATATGGATTGTATGAATGGTTGATCATGCCATTTGGTCTTACTAATGCACCTAGCACTTTCATGCGTTTAATTAATCATGTTTTGCGTGCTTTCATAGGTAAATTTGTGGTAGTATATTTCGATGATATCTTGATTTATAGTAAGGACTTGGATGAGCATGTAGAGCATTTGAAGTGTGTGCTTGTGGTCTTAAGACAAGAGCAACTTTATGCTAATTTCAAAAAGTGTTCATTTTGCATGGAAAATGTTGTCTTTCTTAGATATATTGTTAGTGCTAAGGGGATAGAAGTTGATGAAGATAAAAATCAAAGCTATTAAAGAATGACCAACACATAGGAGCATAACTGAGGTTAGGAGTTTCCATAGCTTGACTAGTTTTTACAGGCGATTTGTTAAGGACTTTAGCACAATTGCCACACCACTCACAGAAGTCGTTAAAAAGAGTATAGGATTTAAATAGGGGGTAGAATAAGAACTTACATTTAAGGTTATTAAGGAAAGGTTATGTAAATCACATGTTTTAGCACTACCTAACTTTGATAAAGCTTTTGAAGTTGAATATGATGCGTCGGGAATAGGTATTGGTGTTATTTTAATGCAAGATAGAAGGCTAATTGCATATTTCAGTGAGAAGCTGAGCAGGGAAGCACTCAACTATCCTAATATGATAAGAAGTTGTATGTACTTGTTAGAGCTTTGGAGACTTAGCAACATTATCTATGGCCGAAAGAGTTCATGATCCATTCTGACCATGAATCCTTGAAGCATCTGCGGGGGTCAAGGGAAGCTAAACATGAGATATGCATGCTGGATGGAATTCATTAAAACATTCTCACATGTCATTCGGTACAATCAAGGTAAAGAGAATGTAGTAGCAGATGCGTTGTCACGAAGGTATGTGCGTCTTACTTCTTTGAGTGCGAAATTGCTTGGATTTGAATACGTAAAGGATATGTATGCGAATGATGATGATTTTTTTTATATATATAGTTCATGTAGTAAGGGGGCTGTTGATAAATTCTTTAGGCATGATGGCTATTTATTTCGGGAAAATAGATTGTGTGTTCTAAAATGTTCTATAAGGGAGTTGTTGGTTCTAGAGTCACATAGTGGGGTTTTGATGGGTCATTTTGGGGTCAAGAAGACATTAGAAATGTTGGGAGAACATTTTTATTGGCCAAGGATGAAGATGTAGAGAGAATGTGTAGTCGATGCATAACATGTAAACATGCTAAGTCTAAGGTTTTACCACAAGGACTTTATACACCTCTACCTGTGCCTAGTGAACCCTGGGTTGATATTTCTATGAATTTTGTTTTGGGTTTACCTAGGACTAAGAAAGGACGAGATTCAATTTTTGTGGTTGTAGATATATTTAGTAAAATGGCACACTTCATTCCTTGCCATAAGACTGATGATGCTACAAACATTGCAGATTTGTTCTTTAAGGAGATAGTATGTTTGCATGGGGTTCCTAAGAGTATTGTATCAGATAGGGATGTTAAGTTCATTAGTCACTTTTGTAGAGTTTTGTGGAATAAACTAGGAACTAAGTTGTTATTTTATACTACTTGTCACCTACAGACTGATGGACAGACCGAAGTAGTTAATAGGACTATGATTCAATTGCTATGTACTGTGATTAATAAGAATTTGAAGAGTTAGGAAGAGTGTTTACCTTTCATTGAGTTTGGATATAACATGGTTGTTCATTCTACTACTTCATTTTCTCCATTTGAAATAGTTTATGGTTTTATTCCACTAACACCATTGGATTTGATTCATTTTCCTGTTAATGAGCGTGGTAGTTTAGATGGGAAAAAGAAGGCACAGATGGTAAAGGCATTGCATGAGAAGGTCAAGTTTCAAATTGAGCAGAGGAACAAGCACTATGCTACACAAGCCAACAAAGGGCGGAGAAGCGTTACATTTGAACTCAGAGATTGGTTTGGTTACATTTGAGGAAATAACGTTTCCCAAAACAACGGAAGTCCAAGTTGCAACCACGTGGGGATGGACCTTTTCAAGTCCTTGAACGGATCAATGACAATGCTTACAAGCTAGATCTTCCTGGTGAGTATAATGTTTCAGCTACTTTCAATGTGTCTAATCTCTCTCTGTTTGATGCAGGTACAGATTCGAGGATGAATCCTTTTCAAGAGGAAAGGGATGATGTGATCCAGGATGCAGTTGCAAAGAAGACAAGCCCGAGGAAAGATCCATTGATCGTTGAAGAAGGACCGATGACTCGAGCGAGAGCAAAGTGCGTGAAAGAGGCAATGACATTGATGGTTCAAGCTACGGTCGACGATAGGGCGTTCGTAATGAAGAATGGAGCAAGTTCCATGTTCAGGTCGATGTCAGAACCGGAGTGGAAGAGCTCGATACAAGCGGACGAAGGCGGGGGCAAAGGCTTGCACTATGCGATCAATGCTGAGACCTATGCAACCGCATAGGGTTATATTTTGCTAAGGATTTCCTTTTCTCGTTTATTTCCATATTGTGATAGAATCATATTATATCACGACTTTTACTAGTTTTGGTAAGTTAATTCCGGTTTCCCTTTAATTCTAGGGTTAATATAAATACTTTACTTCATTCATTGTAAACATTAACCATTATTATTATTGAATTAATTGTGAGGCTTTATTGCTTTCAAACATTTTGTTCTTCATTGAACAATCTCGAACTCATCAAGAATCGGTATTCTTGTGGCGTTCAACATCCAGGCTAGATTCATCAGGTGTGTGATCAAGAGGTCTTCATATCGTCGGCGATTATGTTGGTTGCTTAGTTCACAATTCTTGGGTCAAATCTAAAACCTCGATCTATTGGCTTTCTTGGGTTGGTTCTAATCTCGTTGTTGGATTGCGTAGTTACTATTGCTACTTGGTTCTCATCAAATAGTCCATGTTTTGATAGTAAAATAAGTGTGTAAAAACTTACTTATTAGTTCATGATGATAGTCATAAGGAGGTATCAAAATAGTTGGAATGTCCCCGTGCAGAGTCTAACCATTAACTACTTTATTAAAAAAAAAAAAAAAGCATTTATAAATGTAGTGATTTGTATGTGACCACTTCTTCCTTACCCTTTCTCGTTTTTCATGTCTAGCGTGGCCTTGTAATGTGAGTATATACAATGTTGAAATCTGAAAACAACCCCATGATTTGCCCACAAAATTCTTGTTAAGAGAAATATTAAGATTGAAATAATTAAAAGAGATGGATCATGGAGCTACTAAAGACTTTACAAAGAAACTATCATAATGACATAGAATTTATCACTAACCTAAACTTAAGTATCATAAGAAAAAATATCACCTGAGATTTATCACATCCACAATATTGTACTCTTTGTACAAACTATAAAGAAAGCTAAAAAAAAAAAAAAAAAAAAAAAATTAAGATACTGGACTTATAATTTTTCCTCTTTTTAATTAACTATAGCCACGTTATCAAAATAGAAAATATCACATATATATTGAATAATTGTCCTAATACTTTTCTTCGTGTTTAGCTGAAATAAGGCAAATATTCGTTCCAATCCATTTATCATCAAAATAAATTCTCCACCAATTTATTTTCTTAATTTTTAAATTAACGCTGCTTTTCATTGGCATATTTCTCGGAAAATATCCAACAATCTCCACATCGACAGAAAAAGGAGCAAAAGTTTTTGTCATCCGAACGATGAAACTTGAGGGAAAAAAAATGGTAAGCTTGACGATCACATTTTTTCAAAAAGCGAAACTATCATTACATCTTAAATTGTAAGAATTTTAAATTGGCTCATATATAGTGATCGAAACCACTTTTCTAGGAGTTCATCATTCATCCATGCCATAAGCTCAGAATGATGCTTGGTCCCATTTCTTGATCTCTCTCTCTCTCTCTCTCTCCCCAAAACAAAAGGCACCCAATTTCTTGAAACCTTTTTTTAACACATTTCTTTTATGGGAAATAATTTTAAAGTAATAAGAGAACACGGAAATTTTGTAATATCATTTTAAGAAAAGTATAAAAATATAATATTTTTTCTAAGAACTTGCTAATGGAAAATATCAATAGGTGACAAAAGCACGCCAACTATGTTGACACCAGAAAATATATAATATAAAACAGAAGGGTAAAACATCCCATATATACATATGCGCTCCAAGCTGACAACTAGGCTGCAATCATGGTTTCTTGTCTCCTCCATGAATCGTGCATGTACCATGAAAAACGAGGAGTTGAAAATTGTTGAGAAACCGTGTTCTAAAACAGTAAAGTAAGTGTGGAATGAAAGAGGATAAAAAATGTCAATTTGTGGACTGTGCGACCACATTGCCCATTTGGCCATGTCCATCAACAGGGAATCAAGTGCTTGTTTCGAGTCCTCTATGCGACCGCATAGAGTAGAGCAATATTTTGGACCTTTGGAAGCCGATTTTGTCTGTTTAATTTGTTGATTTTTCACTAAAATTTTGGCACTATTTCGTGCTTTTGGTCAAGGCTTATATATAGGAGATTTATATTCAAAGTAAAAAAAAAAAAAAATGACAAACACTTGAGATTCATATATCATTCCAACATCAAAGATCAAAAACTGATTTTTCATCACATTCAAAATTTTCTTTAGTGTTCTTAAAGTTTTGGAGATTATACTTTATGCTTGAGTGTTTAATCCTTCAAGCCATTTGCCTAGAAATATCATCAAGCATTATTTTCAATATGTGAAGGGCAAATATAGTTTGAGGACAACGATTACGCGTGTAAACCTTCGACGTTCATTTTATCAAGTTTAATCTTGTTGCAATATTTGATGTGTTTCTTCTCCAACTCCGATGAATATTCAACAAAAATCATGCCTGTAATATATCTTAGATTTAAGCTTAAGTACAGGACATGATGAACAGGATTCATACAGGAAATTGAATGGACAGCTAGATTCAAAACCTATTAGTCTTATTTTTTTGTCTCTTCCAATGAAATCTTTCTAAGTGTATTTCCTGTCAATTCCCTGTTGTTTTTTTTCTGTTTGCTCATATGTTTTGAATACTGAATTTCAAAATGAAAAGGTGGGATATTTAACAATTTGAACACCTCTCCGCTTCTTTGACGGATTAGAAGTCAAGTATTGGAAAAAGAAAATAAACTAAACCCGTAAAATAAGACTAAAAATTAAGCCCTATTTGGTTTGGCTTAAAATCAGATAGATAGATTTTGCATAAAATGTATGATTGAAAAAGAGCTCGAAAAAAATAATTTTTTTAAAAGGGACCAAACAATAATTATAGCACTGGAGACTTGAGTAATTATTAAAGAATTTCGTTTATTTCATTTACGTATTTGAATTGTACAAACCTTTGTAACCAACAAAGGATGAAAAAAACTAAAGCAAGAAGGAAAATAGAAAATATATAAAGGCTTCCCTTTATGTGAATTGTGTGATTTCATATGTAAAAGAGATGTTCTTGTGTCTCCATCAATGTCCTGGTCCTTGAGGGCTAGGTCCAGATGGTAACTTTTCAAGCCAATATGACATGGTGTATTTCGCTTTGTCGTACAGTGCCGGAAATGTAGAAAGGTGATTCGAGCTGGATAAATCTTCCGACAACACTCTTGCAGCCTCCACTCGGACCTCCCTCGCCATGAGAACAATAATAAATAAAACGATCGATAAAGTGCACGCTCTCCTAAAATCCATCGAGACTCACAAAAATATATCTGTTTTTGAACAAATTAAGAAAGAATGAAGAATTTGTATATTATCAACTCCCTTTGTTGGGTGGGTGGGTGGATATGTGAATCTAGCATGGCATGGCGTGAAGTATTTATAGGAGGTTTGTTGGACTAAATGGAACACTTTGAATTGAATTTTAAGGTTGCGTGTTGGAAAAGGTCATGCATGCCGATTGTATGGCATAATCGGAGGTGCATGTGAAATTCCAAAAATGACCTCGTCAATGACGTTTCTGCAATTTGATTGGAGGACATGTTTGGTCTTTCAAGTAGAGAAGGGTAGAAGGGGTATTACATATAAATTATTTGAGTCATAAAAATAAAATAAAATAAAGTGTGAGTCTAAAGTTTGAATTTTTCAGTTGACTGAATCTGAATGTATCAAGTTCTTTGTGTTGAATAGACTGCTATTTAGAAGAGGAAAATTGTGTACACAGAGGCTGCCGAAGAGTTTTAAATTACCGTATTGTCCTCTCATTGTTCAACAGCTTGAACGTAGACTTTAAAATGGTTTGCTAACTCATTCAAATGCTTCCACCATCTACTTTTATTTATATATATATATATATATATACAAGCAACGTGCAATACACATTTGCGTAGTTTATATATAATTTTTTTGATTCATTAAATAATTAATGATGTAATATTTATGTAATTGATAAATAATTACACATTGCGATATATTAATTTTAATTTGAATAGTGTTAAATTCTAAATTAAAATGTATAAGTTTGTGTTTCGTACTATTATATTATATTAAATTTTGCACTTAATCATGAACATTTTGTACATAATAAAATAATAGATAATATGATAATACAAAACTATATAAATAAATATTTTTCCTTCATTAAGTTCAATGTACCTTACCAAATAAATTATTAGCATTTTTAAATTGATAATCTCCACATCCATTTTGTTTTTTTAGTTTCATTTTTTCCTAGTGACTAAAATGTGGTAATACAAAGCCTTTTGCATTTCTCATTCATTTATTAATAATGTTCTAAAAGGCGTAATGTGTTGCGAGACGTCGATGTTGAGAATCAAGAATCACAAGTTTATGCGTGTCAATGCGAAGAATAAGCGTCCTAATACGTTTCGTATTTTTAATATTATTTTAATTATTTTTAAGACATGAAATATATTTTTATTTTTAAAAAAATAGTTTTTTTCTATATTATAAAAAAATAGATTTTTTACTATATCATAAAATCATTTAATATTTAAAAATAATACTTACTAAACATTTAATATAATACTATAATATTGCTAATTAGTGTTAGAAGAATTTAATTTTTTTTATTAATTAAGGAACTAAACATAAGCATTAATCATAGGATTTATACGAAAAGTATGCAGATTTGATAATTCTGATATCTGGAAATGGAGATGAAGGGTTTTGGTTCACAATGGAGAATGATTCTGTAACGACCCGAGTCCCACTTAACGGGCTGTCCCGGCCGTTAGATCGACGACGTACTGTCCCCACTGTACCAACATGCTTTGTCCTCACTCGCGCGCTCCCCGAGAAAACTTCTCAGGGGGTCACCCATCATAGAATTGCTCCAAGCCAAGCACGCTTAACTGTGGAGTTTCTAATGATGAACTTCCGGAAAAGAAGGTGCACCTTGTTGGTATGAGTAGTACCTATCAAATCTCTTAAACTTTCGTGGTCTAGGGGTATTACAATCACCCCCCGTTAGACTCGCGACATCCTCGTCGCGCTTGATCTATCTGAGAATCCGTTGCCAGGCGTTGGGATTCTAGAGGTGGCTCCTACGGGTTCAAGAGGTGGCTCCCATCCTCTGGCGTAGCACTTTGTCCCGCATAGCACTTAACGACCTGGGTTCCACTATTTCTGGACCCAAAATCCTCTTCTCACCAACCTCATCCCAGTGAATTGGTGATATGCACTTTCTACCATAAAGAGCTTCATATGGTGCCATGCCAATGGTAGACTGGAAACTATTGTTATATGCAAACTCAACCAACGGTAAATGCATTTCCCAGTTATCTCTAAAGTCTAAAACACAGGCTCTCAACATGTCCTCTAAAATCTGTATAGTTCTCTCTACTGTCCATCTGTCTGTGGATGATATGTTGTGCTGAATTTCAATCTAGTTCCCATAGCTGTCTGTAGACTTTCCCATAACTTGGATGTAAATCTGGTATCCCTATCTGACACTATTGAAACTGGTACACCATGCAATCTTACAATTTCTCTGATGTACAACTGTGCATATTGGTCTAAACTGAAAGTCATCTTCACTGGTAGAAAATGAGCAGATTTTGTCAAACAATCAATTATGACCCATATAGCTTGATGACCTCTAACTGATCTAGGAAGTCCAACGACAAAATCCATTGATATGTGTTCCCACTTCCATTCTAGGATCTCAAGTGGGTTCAACAATCCGGACGGACGTTGATGTTCGACTTTAACTTGTTGGCAAGTCATGCACTTCTCAACAAACAAGCCAATTGACCTCTTCATATCTCTCCACCAATAAATTTTTCATAGATCTTGGTACATCTTCGTACCTCCTGGGTGTGCAGTATAAGGTGAATAATGTGCTTCCTCTAGAATCTCCTTCCTTAATGTTTCATCATTCGGTACACACAATCTTCCCATGAACATGAGAGTGTCATCAGTTGATATTTCAAAACCTTTAACACTGCCAGCGAGTACACGGTCCTTAATCTTGCACAAAAATTTATCCTTACCTTGAGCTTCTTTAATTCTGTCTCTGAGAGTCGGTCGAACGATCAAAGCAGCTATAATTGCAGTTGTGTGATGTGGCGGAGCTACAACTTCCAGTCTCATGTTGACAAAATCCTTGATCAACTGTTCTTGACTGGTTATGGCAGCTAACTGTCCTTTACCTTTCCGGCTAAGTGCATCAGCAACCACATTAGCCTTGCCAGGGTGGTAGTGGATAGTACGGTCATAATCTTTAACTAACTCCAACCACCTTCTCTGTCTCATATTCAATTCCTTCTGAGTAAAGAAATACTTTAGACTCTTATGGTCTGTGTATATCTCGCACTTACTACCATAAAGATAGTGTCGCCATATTTTTAGAGCATGAATTACAGCAGCCAATTCCAAGTCATGTGTAGGGTAGTTCTGCTCATGTTGCTTCAACTGTCTAGAGGCATATGCAATCACTTTTCCATGCTGCATCAGTACTCATCCCAAACCTTGTTTTGAAGCATCACTATAGATAACAAAACCTTCTGACCCTTCTGGAATAGCCAAAACTGGTGCAGATATCAATTTCTGTTTCAATTCTTGGAAACTCTTTTCACACTTTTCTGTCCACTGAAACTTCACTCCCTTCCTGGTCAACTGTGTCATCGGTCCATCTATTTTCGAAAATCTTTCGATAAACCTTCGATAGTAGCCAGCCAATCCCAAGAAACTACGAACTTCATTCACATTGGTTGGTGCACTCCAATTAGTGACAGCCTCAACCTTGGCTGGATCAACTTCAATACCATATGCGATAACCACATGTCCAAGAAAACCAATTCGGTCGAGCCAAAATTCGCACTTCTTGAATTTTGCATATAACATTTCCTGTCGAAGTGTCTGTAATACAATGCTAAGATGATCCTCATGTTGCTCCTTGTCCCTTGAATAAATCAGAATGTCATCAATAAAAACAATTACAAACCGATCCAAGTATTGATGAAATACTCGATTCATCAAGTCCATGAAAACAGCTGGTGCATTAGTTAACCCAAACGGCATCACAGTGAATTCGTAATATCCGTATCGAGTCCTAAACGCGGTTTTTGGTATATCATTGTCCTTAACCTTCAATTGGTGATAACCCGATCTCAAATCAATCTTAGGGAATACAGTGGCACCCTTTAACTGATCAAACAAATCTTTTATTCGTGGTAAAGGATACTTATTCTTGACTGTGAGGTGATTCAACTCCCTGTAATCAATGCACATCCTCATCGATCCATCTTTCTTTTTCACAAACAGTATCGGCGCTCCCCAAGGAGATACACTCGGTCGAATAAATCCTTTATCCAACAGTTCTTGTAGTTGCACCTTCAACTCCTGAAGTTCCTTCGGTGCCATCCTATAGGGTGCAGCTCCAGGTACCAAGTTAATCGTGAATTCCACTTGTCTATCTGGTGGAATACCAAACAAATCCTCTGGAAATACATTCACAAAATTACGCACAACTGGTACATCTGTAGCAGTTACCTCAGTTGCCTGAACACTAGTGATGCTCACTAGATATCCCTGACTGGTACTCTTTCTCAACATCCTTTGTGCTTTCAACGCTGATATGACACGAGGCATGGTTTTGACTTTTGTCCCAAAGAAGGTGAATTCACATTCTCCTGGTTTCTGAAAGAGCACCTCTCTCTCATGACACTTAATCGTAGCGTGATTACAACTAAGCCAGTCCATGCCTAAAATGATATCAAAATCCTTCATGTCTATTAAGTACAAGTCTGCCTCTAAGTTCTTCCCATCAATTTCAAACTTAACAGCTTTCGACATCAGATTAGTGATAATAGTTTCACCTGAGGGAATACTAACCTCTAGAGCATCATTCACATTATCACACACATTTCCAATCTTAGCATGAAAACTATCAGAGATGAAAGAATACGTAGCACCAGAATCAATCAAAACGATAGCAGGCATATTGAATACTGATAGAATACCTGTTATCACGTCGGGATCTTTCTCTGCCTCCTTCTGAGTTAAAGCAAAAACTCGAGCCTTTCCCTTCTTTGCATCTTCTTTACCCTTGAATTCAGGACATTCACCAGCAAAATGACCATGTTTCTTACATCTGAAACACATCCCCTTTCCGAGGAGGCACTCCCCATAGTGTTGCTTACCACACTTCGGGCATACGGGTTTCTCAGTGCTAGCCTTTTCCTCAATTTTTCCCCATGATTTCCCTTTCTTGTTCTGATATCTGTCTTTGTCCATATTCTGACTGTCCCATTTCCTTTTCCAGGTTTAAGCGAGAAGATATAGCTTGTGTACGTAGTGAGTCCCAAACCTGTCATGATTCCTCCAATTTCGGGGCGTAAACCCCTTTCGAATCTTCTAGCCTTCTTGATATCCATGTCGACTAGATGGATAGCATACCTGGACAACTGATTGAATTTCGTTTCATATTCTACCACTGACATGCTTCCCTGCCTAAGTTCAAGGAACTCCGTCTCTTTCTGATCCCGGAAAGATTGAGGAAAATACCTTTGTAGTATTAATTCCTTAAATCCTGCCCATGTCAGTTTAAGTTGTTGTGCCTCAGTCCTAGTGCGCTGATATGACTCCCACCAATGATCTGCGTCCTCAGCGAGCTGGAACACAGCGCATGACACTTTCTGAGTGTCCGAGCAGGCTATGTGTTTAAAGATCCGTTCTAAGGCCCTTAGCCATTCCTCTGCAGCTAGGGGTCCCTCTCGACCATTGAATGTTGGTGGCTTATATCGGCGAAACTGTTCAACAAGCATGCTAGTGTTGTTTGCATTAGCATGTGGATTCGGTAAATTAGGGGCACTCCGTGGAGCTGTTGGGACTTGTTGCTAAGTGAACCTCTAGAGAGCATTCGCGAGGTCCCTTAATGCATTATTTCCCGCATCACCAGTAGCAATCTGGCCTGGGATAGCTTGTCATCCAGCAGCCCGATTCGTAGGAGTTCGATTTGTTCTACGAGACATTTCCTAAACCATAACAATATTAGTCTCAGCCTCCACTTAATTGTGCAATTCGCAATGCTCAACCATGAGTAATAAAATCTAAAAGAAAACATCATAGAAAACACAGTTGAACTAAAATCAAATTTTATTATTATCTCAAATTTTCCAAAAGGAAAACAAAATAATAAAATTGCAACTAATATCTATAATCCAAAATATGTTCTCCTACTGAATTCCACAAACATTTGTTCTTACATCTCTCTCAAACATTCCCTTTGGCATACTAATTATGCAAGTAAATTCCATTGAAATGGGTTACTATTGGTTTTAGTTTAATTCTGAGGACTAAACTTATAATTTCTGAAAAAAAAAATTTAAATATTTCACTTCACCAGTTCAACTCCTAAACATAATAACTAATGGAAAATCTTATAACATATACTGGATACAAACTTTCAAACAACTCAAACTGTATCAACTATAGTAAAATTTCATTCTCATGTAACTTTTCATTGTAAACATTCAATTTTAGATGCAGATATATAATAAATTCATGGTATTCAATAAATGAAAATTTTCAAACTTCATCAAATAAAATTTTCTAAACATTTTACCTTTTCGGTGTGGCGTGGCACGGCAAGAGCGGGTAGCATTCAAATTAAATATTAAATATTTTCTCATTTTTTTACAAGTCTACAGAAAGGTAGATCTGCGCTCTGATACCACACTATAACGACTCGGGTCCTACTTAACGGGCTGTCCCGACCGTTAGATCGACGACGTACTGTCCCCACTGTACCAACATGAGTCTTTTCAGCATGCTTTGTCCTCACTCGTGCGCTCCCCGAGAAAACTTCCCAGGGGGTCACCCATCATAGAATTGCTCCAAGCCAAGCACGCTTAACTGTGGAGTTTCTAACGACGGACTTCCGGAAAAGAAGGTGCACCTTGTTGGTATGAGTAGTACCTATCAAATCTCTTAAACTTTCGTGGTCTAGGGGTATTACAGATTCTGGCGTGAAGTCCGTGGGAATTCAACTGAGGTCGAACCGAATGCAATAAATATATAAAAATAATTCAAAGTAAATCTATCTTTACTAATTAGATTCATTATCCTACAATTAGTCCCAACGCTAAAAATTAAAAATAAATATGTTAAAATAGTTTACTTTGTTAAATTAAAATATTTTAAACTTATAGAAAATAATATCTAACATTAATAATATATTAATAATCAAGTGCAATTTAAATTAAATTTGAAATTAAATAAATGAAGAATGAAAGTGAATATTACAATTTAATTAGTTGTAATTCAAAATCAAATTAGTCAATTAGACATACATTTTAAAATGATTTTGATGAGTATTTTAACATTTTTTTTTTGTCATTATCCCACATTGGAAATTTATAAAACTATTGGAGTTAAGAGCATATATAAAATGCACAATCCCACATTGAAAGTTTATGAAACCTTTGGAGAG